>VXAU01003330.1:0-169604 GCA_013399695.1 Formicarius rufipectus
GTAAATATATATAAAATACCTAAAATGCAGAAAAGTGAGAACACTTTCTTGCTGTCAATTCAGCCAGATACTTGACAGGATTTGCTTTTCACATGGTAACTACAAGTAACACTACATGGTCAACATACAGGCAGAGATCTGTCAAAACATTTTATCATGCACATTTAAATGCAAATAATCAACATTTTCCAGGTGTAGAGTACCCTCTGTTTTAAGAAAAACACTCCACTAAAACCATTAAGGTTCTGCTTAAAAACACAACAATAAGGTCAGGTAAGCAGAATTTCCACCTTCAGTGGTGGTTCAAATTTCTCCTGTGCCTGATTTTAAGGCAAAAAAAGATGTGCTGTTTCTTCTGTTTTGGATTTAAAAATGAAGAATAAATATTTTTCATGGAGTCTTACAGAGTTTTTTGCCTTCCTGAATCACACTGCATCTCGATTTCTCCACCCTTTTGTTTGGGCAGGAGACCCAAATGGAACTCACTAGCACAACCTTTGGCATCTCTGAAGCCTTGGCAATCTGTTTAGGCTAAATAGGTCAACAGGGTGGGGATAGCTCCCAAAGCTTAAAACTGTTCTTGAAAGTTGAAACATCACCAGCTATTTCTATCAATGTGTAGGTTAAGATCAGCTTCACATAAAGCATAAGAAAAACTTGTTTTGCCAATGTCCAAAGAGGTCAGCAACCCTGAATTGGAGAGAGGTGAGAGAAGGGCTTTGCCTGTTGCAGCCCCAAAACAAACTTTAAAAGGTTTAAAAGGAGGCACTACAAACGATAAGGAGAGTGCTCTGGACTGTAGTGTTGGCTGCACCACTAGAGGCAAGGAGGCAAAGGCAGAAGAGGTGTGGCTGAACCCTGTAGACATGTATGATGTGACTCCAATGTTTATGGAAAGAGAACCACAGCCAAATATTTGGAACCTGATGAGCACTCTCAGCTGCAAAAAGCAGTTATTTCAACAAGCAAATGGCCTTCATACTAGGCTTTCTGGACCTTAGGCTCTTCTTTGCCCTGTCTTAGTTCCTCATTCACAACCTTCTTCCACCGTTAACACTTTGGATAAACATGGCACAAATGCTTTCAATATATCAAACTAAGAAATTTCCAGATGAAAGGCGGTAGGAGCAAAACAGATAACCTACTCCTTTCTCCATCTTCAACATTATTCTCATAATAATCCCACAAGAAAAATCCTTTTTTGTGCAGATTACAATTTCAGTATTTACATGCTACAAGGTAGTGATAAACCAAATCATCATTTATGTTGGCAAAACGGCACCTGAGAGTAAATGACATCTGAGTAATCTTGCTTCTACAGTCTCATTCACCTCAAACGCCTCTTAGTTTTAATGAGTAGAATAAGGACTACAAGACCACTCCCCAAATTACTTCTAACCAAGTTATATCATAAAACCACAATCTTTTTTCATCAGACATTGTGTGGCCATATAATGTTTTAGTTTCCTACAATTTTCTAAAAACTACACCATTCAGATATTCAAGTAGCAAACTATTTTAACAAAGGAGACAAACATAGATGAATTTAAATATTTATGTTTTACATTATTAACAGAATGGAACGTATAGGTAAGTGATATCTGTCTACATATAAATGCAAGTGCGTGTTTGAGAACACATATTAATAGTTAAAAGGGATAATTATGGGAGGGTCCTTTTGTTTTAAAATGGCAGATTTTGGGATGTTCATGGGCACTATAGAATGAAGAAACTGACATTGCTGGTATTGTTTATACTTTCAATATCATCCAACATAAACATTTCCTTCTTTATTTTAAAGTCTCTGGTGCTTTTTATCTAGAATCCTGCTGAGTTTATATACTCTAAGACTTAACTTTGTTCATCTCATTTGGTTCACTCATGATTTCAGTGCTGACACATGTACGGAATTTTCTATTGGCTGCACGTTTATATAAGTGGATTTACATTTTTAAACTAGCAGCATACCACTAAATTATGTGAAAAATCCCAGTACATAAATAGCTGTCGGAGTACATGTGTCTAAAAGTCCCAGAGTGGGACTAACCTACCAACACATGGGCACATAGCAATTTTGTGTACTCAATACATTTGCACTAAGATTTTCCACTTTAACTGGTATTTGAAAATGATATAGAAAAGGACTGGGGAAAAACAAACAAACAAACAAACAACCCCAACAACAACAATAACAAAACAAACCCTGGTTATAATTCCTTAATGCCAGGAGATGTATATTTAGAAATAGGTCCTTTTATTTTCCACTGAATGAAGAGCCTCAGCAAACATAACTCAATGTTAGTCTGCTCCCCCGTTCAGGTATGGCAAATGGCTTCCATTTGTTTCAAGGGTGAAAACATGAGCAATGCACAAAATGCTTCCATAATGCCATGATCTTTCTTCAGGCAGAGGATTCCACTGCAGCAGTAAAACCTCTGCTGGTTGCTCCAGTAATTTTAAAATTACTTTATACTACATAAGTATACAGAAGAATTTAGCCAAGCCTGTTCTAGATAAAGCATTGACTAACAAAATTAGCTGAGGTTAGATGTTACTAGGAGAGATGGAGACATATTTTCAGCTCACATAAGTCATTCCAAAAGCTACACTCATGTAAATTACCAGAGAATCTGATATTTAGTCTATTTGAAAAATGGAAAACTTAATCAACTGAGTCCCCGTACAACATGTTGTGATCAGATTGTAGAAAAAAATGCAATTCAGGGAATGTACTCCCCAACACTGAACTATATTGCAAACATAGTAATGGATGTAGCTCATACTTTAAACAGCATGCAAGACAGATGATATGCTGTATTGCATGACAGGAGAGGTGCCTGGTTCCCGTCACAGGGTTTCACAGTCCTCCATTACAGCACTGGAAAAGAGTTTATTTCCTGAGTAGAAGAGACAGGAAAAACTGTTGCCTTCATGAAAAAGCAAGAGAAACTGGCATTCTAAGAAGTTTCAACCAAATAAATTGTCTAGATTCTTTTGTTAAGACCATCTAGGCCAATTTGGCTATTAAAGCAATGACTTTTAAAAATATATTTTCAGTACTATAACCAACACAAGTATTACTGTTCTTTCATTCTAGACATTGCCATCATAAATGGGCACCTTTTAAACTTAAATCTGAAGTCTAGTTGTTCAGCATGTTAGGTCCTGGACAAAGCATTAGCACATCCCATAGGCCTGGTTTTCAACCACTGTAAAACAGGCTACCCTAAGAAATGGACATTTTCTCTATCTAGGTCTCTCTTAGTAAATATTGTACAGACCCCCAGCTAAGCTCTTTGAGAAGAGCTCAGTTCTGCTTCAGCCTCAGTCCCTCCTCTGCTGGTTGTCCTTTGAATACCTGGCTGCTATTTCTCCAGCCAGAAAATTAATGCAGTGATGCTGATCTTAGAACAGAAATGAAGCCACTGAAAAGAATTACAACCAGTGCAGTACAGAAAACCATTCACAACCCACAGTGCATTTTTACTTTGTAATTGTCACTTTTATTTGGATATTAGGACCTGTATCAGTATTATAACAGGCTCTGTAGGAGTCCTTAGATTATATGACCACCACAAGTTTGCTTAGTCCTAGGAATGCCCCAGAGGATAGAACTGCCAGGGAACAGTGGGGTGGGGCTGTCCACTCAGGCAAGTCAGGAGCTTCATGTGCCCTCACACACAGTCCAGGCAGTGGCCTTCTGGTGGGTGCAGATGTGCAGCCTCCAAGCAGAGCCATGGTGATGGCAGTGACAGCACTACCACACCCCTGGCTTCACAGGAGCCACTGAGAGAAGGTAGCAGGACTGGACTCCACTCAGAGAGCAGCGCCAGGCTCTGTGGAGCCAGGGCTGGCTATGGGGCTGCTGGCACCATGGCCACAGTCAGACCTGGGTCCCAGAGTCCACCTGTTCTGAGCTTCAGCTAGGCAGTGAAGTTGGGATTCTGGCTGACTGCTGGGAGAGAGTAATATCTGGGCCACTGAGTCCCCTTCATGCCAAACATCTCCTATTTGTTAAGCCCCCTCTCAAAAGCTGCTAGTGCCTTGCCTCCTCTGTCGCACTAGGAGCACTCCTCCACAATTATGTACTTTTAGTGACCAAAATGTTTCTTCCCCTTCCCAGTTTGATTTGAATATACAGTGTACTTACCATAATACTCACTTTCAGTCTTCTTGAGAATTTATTTTAAATTCTCTCCTAAACAGAGTCTCAAATCCCCATCAACCAAACATCCCACTTCTGTTTCATGGCAGCTCGCTTCCCAGAGCATGGGTGAAAGGAGTTGCTCAGCCATAGATTTCTTCCCTTCCCCTCTCAGAAATAACTCATAGAATCATAGAATTGATTTGGTCAGAAAAAACCTCTGAGATCATCAAGTCCAACCCTTGGTCCAACTCCAGTCTGTTCACGAGATCATGGCACTCAGTGCCATGTCCAATCTCAGTTTAAAAACCTCCAGGGATGGTGAATCCACCACATCTCTGGGCAGGCCATTCCAATGCCTGATTACTCTCTCTGTAAAGGATTTTTTTCTGATATCCAACCTGAACCGCCCCTGGCTGAGCTTAAGCCTGTGCCCCCTTGTGCTATTGCTGACTGCCTGGGAGAAGAGACCAACCCCCACCTGGCTATAACATCCCTTCAGGTAGTTATAGAGAGTGATGAGGTCACCTCTAAGCCTCCTCTTCTCCAGACTAAGCAACCCCAGCTCCCTCAGCCTCTCCCCATAGGACTTGTGCTCCAGTCCTCTTATCAGCCTTGTTGCTCTTCTCTGGACCTGCTCCAGTACCTCAATATATTTCCAGAACTGAGGGGCCCAGAACTGAACGCAGTACTCAAATTGTGGCCTCACCAATGCAGAGTACAGGGGAAGGATCACTTCCCTGGTCCTGCTGGCCATGCCATTTTTGATACAGGCTAGGATACCATTGGCCTTCTTGGCCATCTGGGCACTCTGTTGGCTCATGTTGAGCTTCCTGTCAACGCACCGCAACTTCTTCTATGGTCAATTGTGGCTTCTTCAACTTCTGCATTGCAGGGTGGTCATGTGATCAGCCAGTCTTCCTGATTCCTCTGAGCCTTAGGTTAGCACTTCCACATCTCTTGATGTCTGTTGTCTTCAGCTACTGAATCCCTGGCTTATTTCAAAACCATTTGTATATTTTTCATGTAACATACACCCATTTCTATCTAGCATTGTAATTCTCAAAGTATTACAATGCTTCTCATATGACAGTCTGATGCTGCCGGACATTAGTAATACCTCTTCACTTTATGGCCTCACAAAACCTCATGATCATCCTCCAGTGTACCACTTTCTACAGTGAAAATGCTAAATAAAATGTCTCCAAATGTGCTGCATTGTTCTCTTCTCAGCACTGTTGGTGGTCTTAAAAATTACCAATAGCATTTGCTCTCCATTATGAGTCAGGGAAATTAATGTCCCCAACACAATGCCTAGTAAAATTATTCCTACGTTAATGTTAAAGGCAACACTGGCAACATGTAAAACTGATCTTAAATATCTGTTCATAAAATAATTTTCTTAATTCCTTTCTCAGATAGAATATCTACTGTCTTCTATTCATGCTCCTTTTTCTCATTGTTTTTCACCATTCTACATCTAAATGTGTGTCATGCCTTCCCTGTGCATTTACTTTCTTCTCTGAATACTGCATACTCTTCAACAGACGTTTCTCCGTCCTTCTGGGTCTTCTATTTTGCCTCTTTTTTCCCCTATAATACTTAAATTCATGTAATGTATCCATTGTTCAGATTCATCCACTTCCTTTTTTTAGGTTCTTTACCTTACTTTTTTCAGTCTTTACGTGCTTCAGTTGTTTCTTTATGATTTTATTTAATTCTCTAGCCAGATTACATGATTTTAGCTGCAGCATCCACTTGACCGTGACTCTACTTGTTGTTAATAATTTCTCTTTCTTCCTTTTAGTGTTATTTTGTTTTACAATAACTTTCTACCTTTTATCTGTATTTTTTCTACCCTCTACCTAATTTCACTGTTGCTGTGAAATAAAATATAAATTTTCTTTGGAGATTACATGAGTATCTCTCAACCTTCTCTCTGCATTTATTTGTTTAAAACTTTCCTTATGAATTACCAACTTTATTCCACAAACTGGAACCCACACACTGTCCCAGTATCCCAGTTCTTTCTGTTATCATTGCTTCTTTCTTTTGCACTAGAAAATATAGCAGTGCTACTGAGGTTCCCTGCTTTGCTTCTCTCAGAATGCTACCTCTCTGGTCTACTGCTAAAATAGCAATGCTGGTTTTATCTTTCCCACCATTAATATTTTCAGTCAATTCATCTCTACTTTCAAGCATTCCAGAGCCTAAAAACCAGTATTACTTTTTGTCCTCTGGGCCTGTTTTGGTGTCAAGCTTGTTGATTCTTCTTAGTGAGGAATACCAATTACACAATCCTGTCCATTTTCCATGAGGGTCAAAAGATGGTTCTTCCAATTATTTGAAAGTCATTTTGTCTCATCTGTATTTCTCTTTCAAATCAGGTGTGTGTTGTCTGTTTTCTCCACTGGGTTCTAATCCACAGCTATCCTTCATACTCGCACTTTTTTTTCTTGTACCAGCACTCTCTTCCATCTTCCTATTCTGCCTTCCATGTTTTCTCTGCTGTAACAGCTGTATTCTGTTACCTATTTATCTTCTTCTGGGTAGTACTTCTTGATATTGGATATTTCTTTGAACCAAACTCCTGCATCATCCGAAGTTCTATGCATCTCTGCAATTACTTGTGCCATCTTCTGTTGCATCATGTCCCATCCCTGATGTTGGGCTTGGTTGCACTGCCAGTAGTCCTAGGTTCTCTTCTAGAAGTGTGAGTAACATTTCAGCCAAAAGTACCTTCCGCCATAAATTCTCTAGAAGATAATACTAATCTCATACATTCTGCAGCTGGTAATCTCTGTCTCCACTCTTACTTGAGGGATTAATGTCTCTAATTCCCAATCCCTAGCATTAACAAAATATCAGGGTAAAATGCAGACTTCATGATAAAATCCCTTCCTGTACCTTCCTTAACTTTTTTACATATTTTCCATTATCTAAAAGAGTAAAGACACAGAGTAGTCCTTCTGCATAAGTCAAAATCTGTAATTAATGTGGTCAAAATTTCAAAAATAGTTTAAAATGCCAATCCTGTACTTGGATAATAGCTTGGATTTCCCAAATGAATGGCTGTCCACATCTCCCAGTGACCTAGATCATTAGAAAACTGAACTGAAGCAAAAGGCAGACTTCAGGGCTTAACTTCAAGCACTATGTAAATAAAATATGCAAGTGAAGAAGTGCTAGCAACACTGGATATTTTATGTGTATGGACAGGTAATATCCAAGAAAGAATCTACAGAAAAACACATATGAAATAAATGCAAAATCCAGTCCATGAAACATTGCATTTCTAATGTGTGCTGAGACCCCAGAAGAGCTGAGTTACTACTGACAGGCAAAGTCTGAGCATGGAATACAGAAAAAATAACAATGCTAAACTGAGACAAACAACATACTAATAGTACAGTGTTATGATGATAAGAAGCTGTGACATTTTTAGGAGGAAGTTTACTAAACATTGGAACACTCACCTTCTGGAATGCCCAAAGCACCCTACAGAATAGAACTGGAAAGGAAACAGTGCCAAAAAGCTCGTAAACACCATGATACAATTATGAGACATCTATGTTAGAAAGAGAATTCATCCTATCAGGAAAAGAGGATAATCCTTGCCACATAGGTATACAGACACTGTATTTTTAGCATGTCTGGAATTCCCAAGATAGTTACTGGAAATTTCCAGCCAATAAGAAGGGCTCCTAGCTCATTTTCCCAAAGGAAACTTAAGAATTATTTGGTAATGGGTAAATGTTACTAAAATATTCATTCTTAGTATTATTTTCTTTCCTCTAGTACAGTAAAAGTTATAATTGCTTGGTGAGAAATCATAGCTGTGAATAGCTGGTTATTGTTGGCATCACACCCAACATTTTTTCCCACCTACTGTGTAGCATAGCTGGCAAGTCCCTGAAAACTAATGACCTACTCAGAAACAGATATTTTGACAATATTTTGGGAAGGCTGGAATGGCCTTTACTGCAAATATTGAGGGATAAGCAGCTATGCAGAACCAAGAGAACTCCAGGAAAAACTACGTAAGTGTAAGAATCAATCCTCTCCATCTTTCCTCATCCCCAGTGTAGAGGAAGCAGCCAATGACTCCAGACTTCTAATGTGAGCTACTAAACTCCAGTCTAAAGCTAATATCCTGGTAAAATGAAACACACTTAAAATCAAATTTCTGGTTAAAAGTGATGAGAAAGAATGTCAAAGTGTCTTTTTTTAAAAGTTTTGTTTGCTTATTTTTGTGTCTTTTTCTCTTAGTAATCTTTTGTTTTCACACACACACAAGAATTGGTGAGTAGCAAATGTTACTTAACAAGGCATCAAGAAATTTTTTTTTTTCTGGCAGAACCATATTCAGGAACTTGTGCTGCTTATAGCACAATACATCAATATTGCACAATATTGCACAATAGTATTAACCTGTCCAACATTCTTTGTGCGAATAAAAAAGCTGCACCCAGTTAAAACACTCTTCACAGCCACTGTAGTGGCACAGGAACTGAGCAGACAGATCTCTCTATAAAGAGAGGGAAACAAATTACCTTCTTTAGAGAGAAATTGTTGCTATTTACATTGCTGCATTGAGCACTTATTGAAAACTCCTTTAGATAGTATTGATCATGGAAAAGAACTTCATTGGAAATTTAAGTACACAGGTCTCATATTCTGATAAAAAACATTTCAAATTCAGCGTAATGGAGGGCCTATGCAAATCACAATCCGTTTGTTTACCCACTCTTAACACCAACAAAGCTATAAATTACTCTATCAATTATCAGGAAAAAGGGACCCAGGCCCAAAAATTAAATACAGGAAGCATGTGAGAGTGTATGCAAAATCTGAAACACTTTAATATTTTCTGAAATCTAATGTTCAAATAATTATGGAATAGGGAAACAAATTATCAGTCTGTTTTCTATCAGAAAGACAATTGTATCAAGAACGCTCACTTGGAGCCCAGTGCTGAGTAATAAACCACCCATGCAGTTTCCATTTTTGACTTCTTGCTTTTGGGGGGGCGTGTGAAATAAGCTGCAGATGACAGTCAAAAGCACAGACTTTGGTAGCTTCTTTCCAATTAATATATTTTCCTGGACACTTGCTGTTCTGTATTTTTACAAGTAAAAAGAAACAGTTGTGCAGTTTTACTGAGGTTTCATTTAAAGGAATTGCATGATGGTTTCATTACTGAGATGGCAAGTACAGCTCAATCTAGTCAATATGGAATTTCCTTTTTCCATTCTTTAGATATAACATGATACAACAGGCAGTGAAATGGGCACTTAGTCACTGGTTTTTTTACAAATCTTTTTAGTTCCCTTATTGCCCAATCTTGCAGTTGCTGTGAACTTGCCAACTTTTTTCTTGCCATAATTCCTGAAAAATCAGGCCCTTAAAAGTAAAATATAATTAAAATAACCTTTAGCTGCCTTCCATGGATTGCCATACATAAAACTAGGAATCAAAAAAAAGGGAAAAAAAAGTATTAATAAAAATGATATGACATTTCTTCAAAGACACCATCTAATAGGCTAACTAAATGTGCTAACTATGGGCCCGGATCATGACAACATTACATCATTATACTCCCCACAAAACTTACTACAGCAAGAAACTGTCATTAACAGAATGGGTTTTCCTGTATTCAACATATGCCTTAAGTTCTGCAGAAACTAATTTTTGAGTACTCTCCAAAGGGTATTCAGAAGTCTGGTCATACTTCCCAAGAAAATGCTCTGGCTGCATAAAGATAATCATATCAAATTTGATTGAGAGCCTTGGAGTTACCTTTTTAGTGACTGAACATCTCGGGTTGCTCTATGACAGTGTCACAGATGACCAAACAGTCCTCTAATTTTATAACCCAAGAGAGTTTGGATGTTTTCATATTTAAGAGACACGCTTTTTCATCCACACTCTCTCTTTGGAGTTAAAAACTATTACAGTTTTTGTCTTACAAAAGTCTACCTTATGTAATCATATATTTGGATGAACTCCAGGGACTCATGCAATAATATATATGCATGATGAATAATAGGATGAAAGAGAAATATAAACACTTAGGAAAATACAAAAAAATTACAGTAATTTTCTCTTGGTCATTTTGGACCCTTTTGTAATACTGTGGATACAAAATAGATTAAAACCAATCAAGACAAAGAGGCAGTTATTTTTTTCCAAATGAAACCAGCAGAACTTGACTGGTAACATTCAAACATAAGCAATATCAATGATATTGTAAAAAATGATTAATTGGTATCAGAAATGATGTGATCAGCAGAACCAGAGCAGTGATGGTTCCCCTTGTACTCAGCACTGATGAGGCCACGGCTCAAGACAGGAAAGACATTGAGGTGCTGGAGCCAGTCCAGAGAAAGGCAACAAAGCTGGTGAAGGGTCTACAACACAAGTCTGATGAGGAGCAGCTGAGGGAGCTGGGGTTGCTTAATGTGGAGAAATGGAGGCTGAGGGGAGACCTTACTGCTCTCCACAACTACCTGAAAGGAGATCGCAGCCAGGTAAGAAGTAATAGGATGAGAGGAAATGGCCTCAAGTTGCACCAGGGAAGGTTTAGGTTTGATACTAGGAAAAATTTATTCATAGAAAAGGTTGTCATGCACTGAAACAGCTTTCCCACAGAACTGGTTGAGTCACCATCCCTGAAAGTGTTCAAAAAACATGTGGATATGACACTTGAGGATATGGCTGAGTGTGAACATGGTGGTGGTGCTAGGCTAATTGCTGAACTCAATGATCTTAGAGGTCTTTTCCAATCTTAACAATTCTATGAGTCTATGAGATTTTTTATCCTGAAAAAAGCAGTCATCTCTTTTTAAGAAATTGCATTTGTGATTTGGTACTGGATGTACAATGAAACATAATTACCAAATTTTTTTTTTAAATAGGTAATATGAATTTTCATTAGTGATGTTATCAGTGTCTAGATCTTGATTTCTTAATAAAGCTTCCATCCAATTTCTCCAGTACTGTCCTGTGTCTTTTCTCCTTGAGCATTTGACTATATTTTAAAACACCCTATTTTCTCTGATGACTAAACAAATATGGAAGAATAGACTAGACTAGACTATAATAGACTAGACAAGAATAGAACAGAATTTGTTGAGTTGGAAGGGATCCTCAAGGATCATTGAGTCCAACTCCTGGCCCTGCACAGGTCCATCCCCAAGAGTCACACCATGTGTCTGAGACTATCATCCAAAGGCTTCTTGAACTCTGGCTTGGGGCTGTGACCACTTCCCTGGGGAGACTGTTCAGTGCCCAACCAGCCTCTGGGTGAAGAACTTCTTTCTATATCTAACCTAAACCTCCTCTGGCACAACTTCAGGCCATTCTCTCGGGTTCTGTCACTGGTCACCATGGAGAAGAGATCAGTGCCTGCCCCTCCTCTTCTGCTCATTGAGATTTCCCCTCAGTCTCCTCTTCTCCAGGCTGAACAAACCAAGTGACCTCAGCCTCTCCTCACACAGCTTCCCCTCAGAGTCCAGCACTTCCCCTCACTGAACTTCATAGGGTTAGAGATTGTCCAGATCTCTGATTTGTCATGATGTGTCTGCAGGGCCTCCCTGTGACAAGCTGTGACATTTAAGCCAAGTAAGTTAACTGACTACTCACCTTTGATATTATCAGCCAGATGACTCATCATAGATCCAGGCTCACATACTTCAATATAGAACAGCATCTTCCAGCACTCCTGGTGAAGCCCCACACAAGAAGGAACATGACTTTATCTCTGATTCTGCCAGATTGTTCCCCTTTTCATACCTTTTTACGCTGTACTGTACCTCCTTTGGAACTGTCTTTGTGTTAGTTCACTTCATGGTGAATTAAAATCTATATATTCAGTCAAATCTGTACAAGCACATTCCTTTTGTTATTTATTTCTTTCACATCAATTATGATGATCAGGAAGTGTTTCATCAGACAAAAGTATTGATGCATTTTCTAAATCAAAAGCAGTATTCAATTGTTTATATACTTTTTAGGCCACTCCTGTTACTAATGGCAAGTTTTCATTTTTGATTCTAAAGACAGATAATGTATGTGAGGGTTCAGGTATGTTTTGCACACTCCAAATACATTCTGAAAAATCAGAAGTATGAAATTTTTTCCTGTTTTACTTGCCTGCAGCCTCTTCTTCTCAACCTCTTGCCTTCATACATTTTTTAATAGTGTTGTAATTTAAATACAAAATGAGCTTACCATTCACCTAGGCTAATCAGATCTGACTACATATGAATGATATTTGGGATTATGCCCTGCATGAGGACATTCACTGCTACCCTGAGGTCATAATTTTACTGTTGAGGCTTATGTCCAGGAAGACTAATCAGTCTTGTGATGCAACACTTTTCATTATTAGGAGATTAATTCTTTTTTTCTCCAGGTGTTGAAATTAGACTCACTGTTTTATATACCTTTGATGGATAAGTTCATATTTGCTTTTCCTTACTCTACTTTAGAGTCCAGAATTGTGTTCTAAGAAAAGAAAGAAGTTTATAAAGTGTTCCAGCCTTTTTAACTGTATGACACATGTAAGGCGAGAGCATAAGCCCACAAAATTTCACAATGGTAGCTCAGAAAAATTTTCAGTGGTACATGAAGCATGACATTTTCTTGCCTGGCCATTCTCTCAGGTAACCTACATTGAGAAATGCTTGAAGACCCAAAACCTTTTCAAGATCCCTGATGTCCCGAGATTTCATGCATGTATCACTCAGATAGTCTTGGAAAGAAGAAGCAAACAGTTTGCCCTGTCTTCCTATGTCCTGTAGTCTCTGAGAACAGACACAGGAGTTACACAGTGGTTGGTCTTCATATATTTTCTTAACAAATTTATTTTCCTTTGTTACTATGAGTCCAAACATCTGTGTCCTCTTCCTCCATCTTTTACAATGAGAAATATATACCTCTTGCATAAGGTATTGTGGGTAAAGGGCTTGAATTGATAGTACACTTTCACACCCTAGGATTTTAATGGCTTTTCACCCCAGAAAGACCCCATGGCAATAAAGTTCTGAATTCATGCTGAATTTTAAGCAGATGACTGTTACCATGACAATACATAACTATGTACTGAAACATATATTGGACTGGTTCCTAGCAGTGACATGGTTTACATGCTTGAAGTGCAGTCTGCCCACGTGCTTTGATGAATTTCATTTACTTATCTGGAGAAAATAGTATTTTAGTATGGCACCTGAAGCATCACTGGCAAAGCAAAGTAATATATTTAGTGTATGTGAGCATATGTGCCAGTATCTTCTTGGGGAATAGAATGCATAAAAAGGTTTCACTTCTATTAGCTTATCAAGTAGAAGCCCTAGCCATGGACTGTGACTGTGGAACACAACAGGAGGACAGTCTCAACTCCAAAAACTTGGAGTCCTAAAAGAATATGAAAAGTGATAGAGATGAAAAAAGGCTAGAAAATATTTCAGATGATGGTAGAAAGTGAAATAAATCTTTATCTCCTATGCAGTTATGGTTGCACACCTGTGAAAGATAAAACATGGAGTGGTTTTGCAGGTTTTACAGGGAGCTTTTCCCAGCTTGACAAATTTTGATCAGAAACATTAACAACTGAAAAAACATTTTGCAGTGAAATTATGTAGGATGGCCACCAAAGACTCTGTTTCCTTTCCTGATTAGATACTAAAATGTTGATAATCAGTACTATACAAGACTTAAATTTTATTACAATCATAGAGAAAATCATCAAAAAGGAAGAATAATTTGTAAGATCTACTCACTGGGTAATTTGGGGGTTTTTACCTTCCCTAATGTTTTCATCATTTGATAATTTTCAAGTACCTTTCCTTTGCTCTGTAGTCTCAAGTAAATAATCTGAAGTTCTACTCCTAATGAAGTAATCTGGCATTACTTCTGCTTTCGATATTTTAAAGTGTAACTTAGCATGAGGTTTCTTCTACCAAAATTTAAAGAAGATGCCTATAGAACTTGTATTCTTCACTATTCAAGTAACTGAGCAGAAAAAATTCGTTTGCTTCTAGGCCTGTTAATACAGGTTGAATGCAGTGGCAGAAAATAAACAGCTAAAATTGACTTCAAGCTATTAAATGAAACATTTACAGTAAAAAATTAGCACTCTTTGTTATTTCCAGAAATGTTAACAGAAGTTTTCTTCATGCACATTTTTCATTACAAGCCAGAATCTTATTTTTAAAAATATTTTAAAACTGCAGACATCTCTATTAGAATTATTTCTAGGTTTATATTGTGAAGCACAGCTTGACATATTTTTCTTTGATGCATGTGATTTACAAACATGCCACATCAACTCCACGCTCCCTGTTTTGAAATCATGTATAGTTTTATAGCTTGCACATACAAAGTATGTCAGCAAAGGTTTTAATCCTGTCCAAACTTAGCATAAATCAGTTAAAGACAGAAGAGCTCAGTGGTTCCTCACGTTTATGTACATTACACATGATGTATTTAAAGGTAGTGAACATGCAAATGTTTCTCTCTTGAAAAGAGTTATTCCATAAAATTAGTTGACAGACAGGATGTGTAGCAAGTCTCCTGTTTTGATTCTTGGTCAGATCTGTAGTTTGTGGTTTCATGTCCAGTTGCTCTGTTTGATAGAGTGTGTGATTCATGTGCATGCAAATATCAAGCTTGATAACACCAGGGCCTATTCTGAAATGTTCAATTGGATTTTGCTTTAATAAAAAAGATGGTGGAAAAAAATCAAGAATATCAAGAGCTGGCACAAGAAGAACTGCTCTTACAAAACTACAAGTACTACAGAAATGCTGGATTCAAGATCTTTTGAGCAGTGAAGCAGTTTAAGCTGATAGAATCTTGACCACATAATGGCAACTAACTCAAACTCTCATTTACTCCTAAGGATTATGGTAGAGGAAATTATTTGGGGCCAAGGGATCTTTGAGTGGGTGAGATTTTATCACCATTAGTTCATATTGTTCTCAGTAAGACACCAGGATTTAGACAAACACAAAGAATCTCTCCAAATGTTTTTCAGCAAAATGTTGTAATTTTGAAAGGGGGGAGAAAAATGGAAGCTTTGTATACCCAGGCAGTTTTGAAATCAACTTTTAAAGTGTATGGAAAGATGGAATGCAGAAGCTGACAAAAAAGATTTACAAGCTCAAACAGGAAGGTAAACAAATCAGTGCAAGAAAAGCAAGGCAATTTCCACTGACTGATCACCACAGTCTAATTAGAGCAACAGCATTGTATCCAGTTCCCTCACCTACCAGCCACTGAGGCATGACGACATAAAAAGAAACCACCACGAGGGTAGGAAAGCAGCGCACAGCGGAAAGTTCCACAAAGCCTTCCTGCTGCAAATGGCTTACAGAGATGCTCAGAAATGGACTCTCTGCATGCATTAAGCTGTAAATGCATCACTCAGGAGATCTGAATTACAGTCAAGGATATCTGTGTTAAATGATTTTGACAGTAATAAAGTGCTTAGTAATTTTATATTTAACTTAGAAAATTATTTCCAGAGTATTGGACACCAGCTCAAAATTATAGCCACTTTTGGAGCTGTCTGACTAATGTATATCTCTCACTGTGCATAATGCCAGTAAAGGTATTATTCTGAGTCAAGTCTTTGTTGTGACTATTTCCCATTTTAATTGCATGGGAAAGTTGGATAGTTTTTCCAGAATCTGTTGCTTGGCATGAGAGTTAATGAGTCCCTGAATCATGCATTACATTTCTACAAATGTAGGGCCTAATCTATGTCATGTCTTGGAGCTCCAGTTTGGCATTCTAAAGAATACCGTATTTTATCAGTCTAACCTTGTCATTGTCATCCATGGTGATAGGAAATGACATATTTAAGAAGAAATGTACTGAATTATGCTCGAACTACGGACACAGACAATATAGTGGCATTTGGCATGTAGTGAGCTGGTTGGTTAGATCTGCCTCTATGTCCAGTATTTCTCACTTCCATATTACAGTGGTTTGTTTTTTTATTTTTTCCAGAAACACTTTTAATTGCTATTTGTCCTTTTTTGTATGTGTAATCTATGGTATCTTTTTTTGAGTTGATGCTGCTCTTTTAGGGAAAATGTTGGGTTTAGGCACAGATCATATGGCACGAGCTGCAGGGAGGGTCAGGACAGCCTTAGGCTTACTGTTTACCTTCTTTGTATTCTCAGGAGGAGTTAGAGCAGTGAGAAATACCTGGGTAGAGAAAACTACCTTATTTCCTCTGCCAACAAAGAGATCTGTAAAAGCTCAATGGTTCTACCACTACTATCTGGCTCAGCTTCCACTCTCATTTGGAGCAGCAAACAGCAAAGGTGTCTACTTTTCTGGGGTACTCTGGGCAGTGTGGCAAAAGGTATTCCAAGCCAATTCTTGCCTTCTTGTGCTTTTAATTATATTTTGACTTCCTCTGATTTTCCATTCCCTCTGTTTCCAGAGCCTTTAATTTGAGGTTAGTTTTTGGCCACTGGTCTAAATGTGCTTGCCTATATTGAGCTAGCCTATAGCTACAGTCCATAAAGAGGTGGAGTTCAGATAGCAGCAGCCTGGTATGTCTTCAAGTTGCACTGCCATAGAGTGAAACAACTTTTACAAAGGAAAAAGTACATAGGATTTAATTTTGAAGGCAAGATTTCTGTTTTACATGGCATATAGTTCTTGCTATTCTAGCCTTAACATCATTTCATAGTAACTTAGTCTCTTTTATCAATTCACATAGAAATAGCTTACTGTACTTATTTATTAAGGACCTACTAATTAAATTCATTAATGAGGCTTATTAGTTTTACTACTAGGAATTTACAAATAAGCAGTATCAAATTATCTTAATTTAATTATTAATTATAGTCAGGGTATCTATGAAGACTTATACCCATCATTGCTATTTTTAATCATGTATGCATAAAATAAATAGACATAGCCATATATGTCCTCCATATATATATATATGTATGTATATACACATACAAAAGACACTGATAAATACGGATATATATTACTAAATGGTAAGAAGTTAGTATGAAGCTACTAACAATTTTGGATCCTTATTTTGTCTCCTGTAGAGTCGATTTCTAACAAAGCCAAGAAAAAACCTTCTGTATCTAAGCTAGCATTTTATTTATCACATTCTCTTGCAAATAACTTTTCACTTAATCCAGAAATAACACGTAGAAGTAGTGCCAAACCACCTCAACAGGCTGATCTTTATTGCTTCATAAATAAACAAGTGGTTTAATATGAGTAAATGGACAGAGACACCTAAGAATGAAGACAGTAAGTCAAATTGAGAAGAACAGGATACTACCCTAAACCACAGGATCACTGGAAAACTTGTCAAAACCATGATTATTGAAAAATGTCTGGTTTCAATGTGCTGTGGACAGAAAACATAGTCCTTTAATAGAGAGATGAGGAACAGTGTCAGGAGTCATAATTTCTTAGTAATACAGTATTAATGGATCACTGATGAAATATAGTTAACTAAGAAAGTGACTAGATCCTATGCTACAAATAGCCACGTGGGGAAGAGATTTTTTTATAAATCGATGTTTAGCAGAACAAAAAGGCATAAAAAGACCCAAAGGTTATACTTAAAATAGTGAATGGAGTTTTCTAGACATAAAGTATTTTGATAAACAGAAATTGGGCTTCTCATAATCTATATTTCCAGCTGATAAATTCTCAGCTTACAAGAAAAGTTTGTATTTTCTCTGTAGTACCTTTCTGAAATACTTTGCAGTTCTTACAGCTGAATCTCATGTCCAGTTCCCCAGGTCCTCAAAGTAATGCAGCTATTGTCATTGGTTGTCCCAGTTATCTAAGTTTTCCAATATGCACTATTAGAAAGCTTCAATCCTACTTTTATTTTATGACTATCAATGGAAACACTTCTCTTACTGCAGCTTCTTAAGGGTCAGTACTAACCACCTACCCACCCCACAGCCTAATGGTTCCTTTTTCAATACTGTCCTAAATCACTTACCATGGTCATCTCACAGTTGTGCTATTAAATTCCACTTTCTTCAAACAAGTAAGCAATTTTCTTTTCAGCAGCATAATGAGTGCATTATGAAAGGACATGCAGAATATATGCCCTTTTTTTCCTTTCCCTTTAAAATGAAGTCATTCTATTTAAAAAAAAAAAAATAACAAAAACAAAAAGCCAAAAAAACCCAGATAAAGTAATTTGGCATATCCTGCTTTGCTAAATCAATATTCCACTTCCCTATTATCTGTAGCTTTAATGCTCTGTTCCTTCAAAACCAATTTTAAAATTACATGTATTACTGAGCCAGCCTCACAAGTCTGCAGTTGCACACAGCAGTGTACTCTTCTTACAGAAACACAGGCAAAGTGCTTGTTTTTGCATATAGTACTATCACTAATTCAGTAAGGTTGACTTAAAATAGTTGCTACTTGATCTGTATTTTGGTGCAAATTCTCAAAGAGGACAGCCATTGTTGGGTTTGTTACTCTTCTGACAAAATCACCTGTAATTTTGTTTTTACTTCTGTTATAGTTATTTCCATTATTTCATTCCCATTTATACTTCACTTTTCTCCTATAGGTAGTAATAGCCACGTTACTGAAAAGCAGAGCAAATTACTCTTTCACTTTGTGTAAATAGCTATGGTTTCTTTAACCCCATCACCATTCAGCTAATTATTTTAGGTCTTTATCCTCTGTCTTCATCCATAGATATCTCTATCTTTGTGTTTAGAGCATCAACACAGTGAAAGTCTGCTGCAGAGTAATCACCTTTTTAACCTATGATTTGTCAGATGCCCCTCTGTGATCATCTATGCCCATCTGGTGGTTAAATGCAAGGCAGCTGATTACCTGCAGTGAGGTTTGGACTAATGTGTTTTTTAACTCTGTGTTCAGAATGAGGTTTCCTAAAATACAACTGCAAAATAAAAGTCTGTCATAATGACATATTCTCACTGAAATGTCTTTCTCTACTATAAGGAACACACTAGATTATTTAAGTAAGCAATTATATTTTTCTGCAAGTAAATGTGAGGGAAAGCATGATTCCTTTCATTTTTATTTTAAACTGTGGGAATCATGAAAAAAACCTCTCAGGCTGCTGGGGAGATGGTTGACTCTTTTAAGTGTTTTGACCCCAACAGTGGTCAGGGAGTATCACATTGTACGGAATATAGACCACAACTCATAATCCAGTCTAGAAGGTGTCTCCTTTTAGCAATAACTCTCATTTGTCACCTTTGTGTGTTTATGTGTGAAGCCTGTGGAACCCAAAGCTTGTAAGTTTTTGACTAAAGTTCCTGTCTCTTTTTATTACCTCTTGATGTGATCTCTCTCTATCTTTCATTTAGGTGAAGTGATTTCAGCACAAAAGCTGACCAAACTTTCTATACTTTTTGGTTGTGAAAGGTGAAACACATGTTTTATGCTGCAATCTTTAAGCATAACCTCAATACCAACTTCTGTTTATTCCCAGAACTAAAAGGACTTTCAAGAAAATTAACTATAACATTTTATTAGTTGCCTCTCAGTTATTGACTAAAAGTCTCTGAAGGCATATGTTTTCTCATACTTTGACAAAAGTACCTATCTGAGTGAAGCCATGGCCCTTTTGATGTCAAAGGCAAAACTCAGCTCATGACTGAATTTTACCCTCTGGGTTATATTTTCAAAATATACATTTCAACACTATAAAATGTCCTGAAAATCTCATGCCAACACCACCAGTACTGCACATAGTAGGACATTTTTGCCTAGCCATGAGCAATCCTGGCACTCTCCTTCCTGTGGTTTTGCTTCTTCTGTACATAGCCTTTTAGTTTCAAATTTGGGGCGAAAATATTATTTATACACCTATACACATAACATGTATGTCCCTGCTGGTGCAATATAGACAACACCAGTACAAATTAAAATAATATTATGCTTGTTTTGTTTCTTATGTTACCTTTATATTAGCCCTAACCAACACTGTATTAATTTTACATTTCTTACATTTTTTCTACTTTAAAGGCCTTAGCGGTGAGGGCCTTTATTATAGCAGAGTGGTTCTTGATCCTCATCATAATGGGTATGGTCTCAATACTGAGAGCCTTCCCAGCACTCCCACCAGAGCAAGTGCTCATGATATATTTATCATAGTGTGGTGAGTAAAACACATTTAGAATTTGTTTTTCTCCATTATATTTCTCATCACTCTAAAAAACACCAGAAAGTACAAAACATAAACATATTTTTAACAGACATAGTATTGTTTCTATATATTGTTTCTATAATGTACATTTTTATGAGAACATATTGTTTCTTTACCATGTTAGGTTGAAGCATTCCTTTTGATCAGAATTCACTCCTGATTTGACTGACTGAAGACCCATACTTATCCAAAGTTCTCACTGGCTTGGCTCACCAGAATGTCAGAGAACACAAACCTTCTTCAACACAATATACCGCACTCAAGGAATAATAAAAACAATATGTTAAATGCAATTCAGAGAGGAAAAATTACAGCTTTCAGCACAAAGATCACATAAAGACAGCCCCATAGAATCAGTGCTCTTTCTCCAGTCTTTTCGTTTTGATAGAATCCTTCTACTTAGCAACAGCAATACATTTTATGAAAAAAAAAAAAAAGAAAAACAAAAAAAACTTTATCAAAACAATTTATTTTCATAAATATGAGCTGAATAACAGGTAACTATGCTTCTTTAAGGAAAACATAATTTGAAAAGTATTCTAAAATAATTAAGATTAATGGTAAAAGACCAGCACAAAACTAGATATGAACTACAGGTACAAGAGCTTTTGGCATGGACAGAGCATACTTATGGGAACAGCACTTGGGTTACTTGGCTTTTGAGAAAACTTGTCCCTTACAAGCATGGATAGTCCTCACCAGAGCTGAATAATAAAATTTTTATTTAATTTAATTAATTTTATTTAATAAACAATCCATGGTTATATATAAAAATGTTCTCTTTTTTTCACAGATCACTTTGTGTGATCATGAATATAGGGAGAAGTAGAGATGGAAAATGTAGAAACTGAAACTTAAGATAAAAATTATCCAGCTTTTATAACAACAAATGAACAAAAATTGTACATGCAATTTAAACAGATGTCTTACATGTGAAGGCTGCTCATATTTCCCACTCACTGTGGTGTTTCTGTATATAGTTATACCACATGATATACAATTCTAAAAATGCCAGAGAACTGTCATACACTTTACTTGTTTTCATTGGGTGAACAACCTATGCCAGAGCTCCTTAATCGAACACTATTCAACAGTCACACAAAATTCTGTTAAACAGAACAGAAAAAACTTTGGTATCAACACTCACACTTACTGTAAATATTATCTTCCTACTCAAATGAGCTGTTTCCTCTCTGATTATTAAGTTTGTATCTACCAACTTTATTGATATAAAACCCTTTACTTAATTTTATTTCTATAAGCCCTGTGACCCATTACTAAAAAGTACTTACTACTAGATTTACTCACATTTGTGCAAAGCTACGGAGCTGTTTGTTCATTCTAATCACACTTCTGTTTTTCAATCCTATTTAGAAAAACAGAATTAACATGGAAATCACCAAGAGACTAAGTTGCCCAAATTTTTATAACTGGTGAGAAAATGTAGTCAGGAAAGATCTCATTTTCATTGTTTGCTCTCACAGTTTGCAGCTTTGGCAGTTTTCACAACATGTTTTTTTACTCTATAAACTGGGTTCTTTTATTTTTTGATTGTTCAGACTCAGCAAACATGGAACATAGTGATATCAGTTTTATTCACTTTTCAGATTAAAAGTAAGCTTTAACTGTTCTGGAAAATCAGCTCCCAATTCCATGGTTCACAAAGCACAAACTGCCCCACCATGTGAGCTGCACCTTCATGAACACCTGACCTACTCCAGTTTCCTGGCCTATCTTCACAGCTCAAAGAGAATTACAGAAGATAAGTTCTGATGCAGTTGAGTGGCTACAGGGTACTGAAAGCAACATTAAATAAATGAACTATTGTTAGTTATCAGTTTGATTCTCTGCCAGCCAGCTAAATGAATCACTTTGAAAAATTAAACAAAAAGAGGTTTAATTTGACAGGACTGTTGTTTGACTTTCCGCTTTTTTGTTTTACGGGGGACCCAAGGTTGATGCCATGCCATGTCAGCCAGACAAGGAGCACCACATATCTGTCCATTGCCAACCCATAACTAATGCATTAAACTCTCTTATTTTTCACTTCTAGTGTTTCCTATTAGAAATCTGTGGTACAAACCCATAAGTCTACAATAAAAACCCTGCATATTTTAAGACTAATACTTCTCTATCCTCTTAAAATATCTATCTGATTTTCTTTGCTCTTTATGGTAAATAAGCCTGAATGGATACTGAACACAGATAGGAAAACAACTTCAGGTCTTTTAGCAGCTTATTTGTGCCCTTCAATCTTTTAGAAAAGGCAAAGGGCAGGGGAGACAAGTTTGCTGCAATTAAATGTTTCATATAGTAAATTCAGCTTGGTTGCATAAATTGTCAATCTTGGAGTAAATCACCCATTTGGCAAATAAAGTTAGCATGAGGCCTGCTTCCTGGCCATTTACAGTTTTGCATTTCTTCTTCTTTTCCTTATTGCTACTTAAAATAAATGCTCTGGGCCAAATTTTCCACTCTGCTACAGCCTGTGACCACATTGGCACTAATTCGGTAACACTGGTGTAACCATGGCAGAAGAATTCACTCTTCACATTTATAGTCTGCCTTTCAACTGAGGATATCAAAGAACAAGCCTGACCAAAACCAAGTTCCAATATCTAAACACTCCAAAGCTTTGGGAAAGTACAGAGCCAGCCTTTGCAGCCATATCCATTTCTGATCCATATTTAAGGTACTTCTGCCTTGAAAGGAGAGATGCAATTAGTTACAACACTGCCTACACAAAACGGGAACCTGAAGGGAACACTGAGAATTGTTAAAACCTGTGACCTGTTTCAAAACAAACTTCTTGTTTAGAGACATAATTGTGGTTCTAGAGGGCATAAGCCCAAAACAGTTCTGAAGATTTTATTTTCTGCTTGGTGCAAACCCAATTGCATAGTTTTGCCTGAAAGAAAAAAAAAATTATCTAAAGAATTTCAAAACTTAGTTCACGTTGCCTGCAGAAAGAATTAAACAAAATAAACCAATACTATGATACACATTATTCCATGCCTTCTAATCATGACAGAAGAAAACCATTTCAGTTTCTTAGGACAAACAATCTATTTTGTCAATGCAATACATGTGCTGCAGTATTCAGAAACTAAAAAGTGAAAAATCCAAAAGTTTCATCACCACAGAAGAGAATTCACTGTTTTAAAAAAACCTGCAGTAGGGGTTATTTGTATTGTTTTCCATTATAAGAGTTTATTGAAAGTATGCCCTGGCCTACTGGCTTTGCCAGATCCAGAACTCATTTGGGCAGATGACTGGGCTGCTCTGAAGACAACGCAACCTGTTTCAGCTTCTGGTGATGGCAGTAACAGGCATGAGTCTTTTCCCTCCCTGCAGAGGAAGCAAGGGGAGATCAGCAGAATTTCCTATGACCTTGTTCATGACCAGATACTAAGCCTACAATTTTTTTCAAGCTACTATCCATACTATTTATTTAAAATTAAAAAAAAAAAAAATTGTAAAGATGAACATAGGCTACAGAATGACTTGGTAGAAGTAAATCTTGAACTGAATTAATTGTCTTTAATTTTTCTCATTGGTTTCTATAAAGTATGAGGGTGAGGAAGGGGAGAAAGAATAATTAGTAGAAATTACATGGCTAAGAAATTGAAATTCCCCAGCCTTAGCATGGCACAACACCCCCTCTCTACACAAAATTCTGCTGTGGGGCAGATGAGAGCAAAGCAACATTTCTAAAAGCCGTAAGTCTGCTTATGTTGTCCTAAAGTGTGACCAGAATGCTAATGGGGCAGAGTCAGTCTCTGTTCCATGGACCTCCCACCAAGCTTATGCTTCACGCACTACACAGAAAGAAAAGCTTTGCATGTTAAACTAAAATTAACTCCTCCTTTTCTTCCCTCAAAATGAAGAAGAGAGGCACTATGCATGCTGCTGCTGAGGGCCTGGGAATCCAATTCCCTCAGCTGCTCTCAACACCACTGCGAGGAGCAGACCGTGAGGAGCAGCACACTATCAGCAGCAGCTTCTCTGCCACCAGTGCTGCAAGCTGGGTAGTCCTTCCAGCAAAAGGATTTGCAGTCAAAGGATTTCTATCTGCCTAGGTCACCCCCATAAGCTGCTGAAAAGTCATGTCAGAAATTCCTTCTCTGGCACATGGGTTTATAGATGTACACCGGACAAATCCTCTTGACAGACTGACCTCCACATTAAAGCAACTTCTAATTTTGGGTTAGAAATTAAAGGATGTAAAACAGCGTAAATATCAGACACACTCCTGCCTCAGAATGAGTGACTAAAAAAGACACCTATACTTCTGCAGTCTTTTCTATGCCTCAAATATCTGTTCCTTTACATGTATTTTACGGGATGAAAGTTTTCATTGAATAATTGCCAATAGGCATCACCTTCCTTTTTCTTTTCTATGCTTTATAAAATGAATCTGAGCTGTAAGCTCTTAAACACGAATCAACTTTCAGATTTTTAGTATTTAGCATTTAAGAGCAACCTAAGAGGTGAATAATAGTTGCCTGATGCTTTAGTATTCTTGACAGACTAACAGCAGGTTCTCTGTTTTGAAAGGAGGGATAGATTTACAAGAAGTTTTAAAAGCAAGCTTATTATCTGCAAGTTACTGAATGTAACACATTTTCCATTTTATTATATAACCACATAAGATTGAATAGTAATAATAGTTACTTGAGGTTTCTCCTAAGAAAATATAGAACTACTGTATTCACCTTTTAGAACATTTCTTCTAACAAAATAGATATGTGCACACAGCTTCTAGGTCAACATTCTTCAAAAGAAGGTCTCCACCTATTTTTGTAGCAACTGCCCTTTACTTCCATTTGGTTCTCAGTACAAATCTCAGATTAGTAAATGCTAAGAAGTGGGGATTTTGTCGTCTTTGAGGATAAATCAATTAGCTCTGAGAAATCTAATTGACATGCATAGAAACATTTACAAACACAAAAACAATAATGAGACCTGAACAAAATCATACTGAAGAAACCAAAAACTCCCAAGCCCTTGGTTTGGAGCATCTCAGCCCTAAGGGTAGGGAAAGGAAAATAAGAATTACATTTGAGATGTGTACAGACCACCACGAACCTATCAGTTTTGTTTACTCAAAAGTGAAAGAGTCAGCACATACCATCATATAGAGTCTGAGGAAGACGTAAAGAGTATCATCTTTTCCTCAGGGGCTCCTTGCAAAAGCACACTTGAACACAGGCACTAGCATTCTCTAAAGTCTTTGTGCTGTATCCAGGAAGGATGCAAGACTGAAGTTGGAATTGAGACCCTGAGACCAGAATTGGCATTCTATTAAGACTTGCCGGCTGTTGTCTAATCTTGAAATTGCATAAATTCACCCAGTGTGTATATATATATATATATTTGATTTAGTGCTTTTTCTGAAATTGCCAGCCTAGTTACGGTCAGCATCCAGAAAAAACATGTTCCACTAGCTTAAAATCACTGAGTAACTAAATGTTACAGACATTCAGAGAGACATTTAACACACATTCACAGAACTGCACTTTCTAGAGGCAGCACTTGTGAGCCATCTTTTTTTTAAGAAGCAGAGGTGTGTGCACCCAGGAAGTTAGAAATGCAAGTTCCACAGTTTAAGGATATATTTTGAGAGCACTCAGATTCTGCCTCTGGAGCTGTTTTCTGATATGGAGGCTATCATACATACAAAGATCAGTTGTGACACAGCAATTTACAGCACGGAGTATGTTTCTTAACAGTAGTGATACAGACCACTTGTCAACCAGATGGAGTCTTCTAGTTCTGGTGTTTGCTCCTGAGGCTGGGATAATGACAAAATTCCAATATCATCACTGTGAGATATGTGTCCTAAATAGGAAGTACACAAACAGGTTTCTTCTTGGCCTTTTTGGATCAATGAATCTTTAATGCTTTTCTGGATGGTGTCACAACTTAAATAGTATGGGCACGGTGTAGTTTAAAGACGTTTTGTGGCAAGCAAGAATGATCATTTCATGCCCTTGGTTATATCGGACTCCTGAATCTCAACAAGTGCCCCTGCCACATGAACACCTCAAGCAGAACTACACACATCTCTGTACCATCACCACCATGTCACCCCAGGAGAACGAAACTGAAGTGCAAAGCCTGAACTCAAAGCCTCAGTGTGTTATGGCCAAGTCCCTGATGAGATCTTCAAGAGACCAAGACTGGAATGTTCAGTTCAGAGTCCACTGATCTGCATCCAGATTCGCCCCTCAAGATGATGGCAGTGATCCCAACTTTTCCAAACCCTCAGATTGTCAGTCCTTAAGCTGTCAGTCAATTAAGAGAAGCAGATGGCTGTCACATTATCAACAAATGTGTAATCAAAGTAATGCACTGAAATTTGAGGGTCTCCCTTGGAAAGGGTTCTAGACCAGGCATCCAAAGTTAGAAATATACACCCTTTGAAATCAGATTTGCTCCTTCAGCAGAGAATCAAGATTCCTAACAATTCTTTCTAGCCCTCTGTAGAAAGTCCTGTCCACGGGTCTCTTGCAGATGTTTTTTCGGTTCATCCTCTCTCCTCATGCTTAGCACAGCTAGCACTAGCACTTAGCACAGGATGTGGGATACAGTCTAGAATTTCTAATTTAAAAATGCCTAATTTTTAAACAACTTTTAAAAGGGCTATCCCTTAGTCTCTGAACTGAACCAATTGCTCAACTCTCATGAAAGTACAAGTGTATTCAAAGGCACTCTTTAAATAACAGTCTGTGAATAAATTCTATGCTATTCTGTTTTGGGCTCAGCCAGGCAGTGTCTACAGTACTCTGTGAGGCTTCTTGTATAAAAAGCTCTGAAAACTTGCTATTTTGGGTCAGTAAGTCAGGAAGCTATCTAATACTTCAACTAAGAGAAATGTCCTCACAGAGTGCTTAACTGAAATCTATTTAAAAATTTAAGTTAAACCAATGCAACTTGCTTCTGGAAGCTCAGGGCATGCTGCCCTGCATTTATTCTACATATTCAGACTCCTCCAAAGGGAGCACAGGGCATAAGATTTTGAGAACAGTCCGTTCCATATAATCCTAAATTAACTTGCAAAAAGGCCATCCAGTGTTGGTTAAGGCCATTCTGGCTATGGGTTTAGTACAGGCTGTTCCCTCTAATACCCTCATTGCTCTACACTCTTAATCCAACTGAGCGTTGCATGTGCTTACTTTTGGTACAACATTTATATTTCACCTATCATGAAAAATTCCTTATGCCATCACTAGCAAGCCTACCAGGAGATCTAGAGACATTATAGTCCTTACACATAGTTCTATCAAACAGCAGCTTAGTTTATTGTTCTGTCCCTAGAAAAGTCTTTACGTTCAAACCCAGTATGTGCCAGAGAGCAGGCATAAAGTAGACTGTCTTTATTTCTCATAGCTGCTAAAAACCAAAGAGTAGGTGGCTATATGAGAAGGGAAGTGAAATAAGGTAGATACAGCAAAGGCTGCCTGTCCTCTTCTATGAGTCACTAGTTATCTATGCTTGCATGATTTGAAACCTGAATTTTAAGAAAGATGAATATTTAGAAATAAAAACTCTGCTCGCTTTTTAACTGAAACTGAACTCATGTTTCACGTGTGCAGTTAGGAGACTTTCATAAAAACTCTTGTCTGGCCTTGGATGATTCTGAGGTATTTTTGTTGGGCCCCAAACTCTATAAACTAGCCACTACTAACAGCTTCCTTCTGTGAGAGACACTGTTTCAAACTACAGCAAAACTCAAAGGTTAAATCCAAAATAAACAGTTCCTGTAAAAGTAAATTCATAAATAGCTCCCCTGTAATCATATAATTAGTGGTACAATGTGCTAACCGCTTTTGTGAAAGCAATTTAAATGCTCACCATTCACATTGTCAAAAATATCATTGACCCAGTTGCTTAAAACAATTGCTGAAATGAATGTTGGTCTCTACTGCAATTATTAATGCTGAGGCAGATCTTGCTGTGTGCAGACAGCAATTGACCCTTCATTGGTACACATCCATGCTGTGTTTATTTTATTATTTCCTAAGAAATGATAAATTTGGAAACTGAGGCAGGGTGGCAAGGATCCACATCTGGCCTATTCACTTATCCCCAGACATTGCATCCACTAGCCAAATTTCCTACATACTGAAGATCAGTAGCTGTTAGGAAAAACTGTATCTCAACAAATTCAAAACATTTGATATCTAAAGCTTCAGTAATACAATCATACTTCATAGAACATGGATGTGCTTCCCTCCCTAAAGGCTTTCACATCATAGCAACAGACTTAGATTTGCAACCTAAGTAAAAGCCAGGGTAACAAAAGGGATTTCAAGGAAATTTTCCACCCCTCACTGGAAAATAGAGGTCAAGATGATTAGAGCTGAGTACAATTAAGTTTAAATGAATTTTGGAATTCAATCAACAGAAGCAAATACTTTTAACTTTATCCAATATCATCACCAAGAATGTAAAACTTCTGCAGTCTGCAAAATGTTTTATCTCTATAAAAGGTCTACGATGAAAAGAGTTTTCCACTTTCCTGCCGTTAAGCTGGTAATTATAGAATAACATTTCTCAAGATGTAGAACATTCCTTAGGAAATGCATTAACTTTGGTGGGCAACTTTCCTACCAGAGGCTAAGAAGCCACTATTAAAAATTAAGGCCTTAACTTTTGTGGTTGTGAAAGGTGCCTGCAAAATATTGGAGCAATTGGTTTAGAAGAGTCTTCCTGCAGCTTACACTCTTATATGTGCACTAAATCCACCAAAAGCCAGAGGTGCTAATGCCCATACTACTATCTATTTCACTACTGATGCATAGACAAAGGAAGAAGTATCCTGTAGGAATCCTTACCCCAGTCGTTCTGAGAGTAAACAGTAAAAAATGTAATGAGGTAAAAACAGAATATACATATGCTAAGGTGTTTGAAGTTACAAGCTCATGGAAAAAGGAATAGGTTAAATTGATTTCACTTTGGAAATGAGCTCAGCTTTTAAAAGACTGTTACAGGAAGATGTAAAGATTTTACAGTAACAGCAGATACCCAAATAGCAACAAAGCACTGCACACAAAGTTCCTGACTTGCAAGTAAATGGCTGTGCAGCCCATGCCTATTATTTTCAACTCTCAATTTTCAATTCCTTGCCTTCTGAGATTAAAAGAATATTCTTTAGTAATAAACTAATAAACTTACCTCTCTAAATATATTATCTTCCATTTAAATGTCATTTAGTCACAGTTTGACTCAGATGAGTGACTCCCAGGCTTTTTTCATCAGCTCACCTACTTTCAAAAATTCAGCCCTTCAATGACTTTTACTCTACAGTTTTTCTTGTTCAGAACAACTCCTTTTCTACAAGTCCATACTATTAAAAAGAACAATCCCTTCCAAAGACCGTCACCTCAAGGCTGCGTGCTGGTTTCCCTCATGGATTGTACCCTGCAAACATCATAGTTTCCAACCAACCTAGAGAAACGCAGCTTTGCACAGATCTAGGAACAGATGCTAAATGCAAAATTAACAAACTGTTACATCAAGCAGATAGTATTTCTGCTTGTTTGCTTTCCACTCCTTTTCTCACTCTGAGCATATACCACCTTTTAAAAAAGTTGAATTAGGATCTATTCGATCTTCATATTTCTGTAGTTTTAACAGAAAACAAAAGTTAAATCCTTTCATGATGCAGCTGTGTAGAACAGAGTAGAAGAGAAGTTGATCATGTTGGGGGAGGCATGGGGGAAGAGGAGGCAATAGACTTTCATTGCATTGTTCTGGACAAGCAGGAAGAAAGTCAAGATGCAAGGGATGTGGTTTATCTTGGCTGCAGCTTTATTAACTCAACTCCTCCAGGAACTACCATCAATAACTTGTACAGTACAGGTCGTCATTCTTTCCATAATCATTCCCACCTGCTGGAGAGCTGCAGTTGGCCTCCTTTCTCCTGTCACTCCTCCCCTTGCTCCCTCCCACCCCCACCTCCACAGCTGGTCACCAGCTCGCTACTGACCACCATATCCCCAAAAAAAGAGTAATGGGGCTGGGACAGGCAATTGATTCCTTGCTGTTGCAGACATAGCAATTCCTACTCTCTTTCAGCTTCTTGCCTTTCTCCAAGTCTTCCCTCCCTTCTATTTAATCATGCATTCAGATCTTCATTGAACAAATGCCTATACTGCACATCTGCCTTATGGAGGAGACAACAATTAGCTGGGCTGAGCTTCTCCATCCCTCTACACTGTTTCCCACAGTAAGAACAGGTCACATTTGCTGCTAAGCGTAAAACTGCTATCAAACTGTGTATACACTCAGCAAAGTGCCCCGAACAGAAATACATGCCTTTTATCCAGAAGGCTGATTATTGTGATGTTTACAATTGTTGTAACAATATGAAAATATAATTTTAAATGGCAAAGGAAATGCATTTTTACACTGGTCAGAGAAAGTGAAAAGCAGAGAACATTCTAATTTCCACAGGTTTTATACATCCATCAGATGATCTGTTGACCTCACATTCTTAACTTTGTTCTTCAGCTCTAAGAATGGACATGATACCCACAAAAGGAGAAAACTGAAGAATGAGATGAACCATGTGTTTCTCAAGAGCCAAGACTGTATGGAAGTGGAGATGCACCTATTGACTATCTGCACACACAATCAGTCCCTTGAGTTGTTCACACATAAAGTTTATATGAAATGTGTGATTGCACGTAGACTTTCTCCCACCTTTTTTGGCAGGCAGATGGGCCCTGTGTGTGCAAATTCTGTGTGGAGGAATAAAGGATGAACAAATGCAGCAAGAACTACACTTCCATCAAAAGTCTGTCTGTTACGAAAATAGAAAATATACAATCAAAAGCACCACAGAAAAGGTTTTCTGATATAATGCCAGATATTTATCAGGTAAAAGCCACAGAAGTGTCTATGGAAAATTCCATCCTGTATTCCAATGGTTTGACCACTGCATCTTAAAAAGCAATCAGTCTATTTTTATATTTCCGTTCACCTAAGATTTTTTTAATGTTTTGGCAACATACATGCATTTTCTAGGAATTATCAGTGAATGTACAAAAGGCTTTCTAGGATCTTCAGCGCAGCAAATGTGTTAGAAAATACTTATATTTCTTAAGTCTTTAAAATAGAGTTGTATGCAGCAGCTATGCTATCACTATCATGCCATTGTAGATAATTAGCTAACTTCTACAAAGAACAGCTCACACAGACCCACTGACCCTTCCCCCTTCTGCACTGATTCTTATTTCTCATCTCTTACTTCTTCAGTAACCAAATTAAAATAATTAAAAGCTATACCAGTTGTAGAGGCAGTGTAAGAACAGAAACGGAACTATTCTCATTGACTTTAGAGAAAATGGTATACATGTAGAGAAATTGATATGCATGATGCTGGCTCCAGGAATACAAAATTAGGACTTTACATTTGTTTGGGGGTTTTTTGTTTTGTTTTCTTTTTTTACACCCAATTCATTAGTAAAATCATTTGCATAAAGGAAAAATGTATAAATAAAAATAGAACACATTTTCATCTGGGTTTTGTATTTTTTAAATTAATTCCCTTGAAAATTAAATACATAATTGAAACAGAAATTACATATTTATTTCTCATAAAAATCTATCACGCACAAGATGTTGAATGCTGAACTACTTACAGAAATTTACTCCTTTGCATTTTTCACGTGAAGTTCCATTATGGGAATTGATGGATCTTTTCTGGAATCAAGGACATTTGTCTCTGTTCCCAAACACAGAAGAATGGAAATACACTATTCTATCATTATGCTATGCTTGGTCCAGGTCCATTCAATTTTTTTCCTAATGTTTTGAAAACATACAGACATAAAAACCAATGTCTGCCTGGCCCAGCAGGAGATAGTAAAATACTCCACAAACACCAGATGGGATTTAAACAATGTTTGTAAAAATATAGAATGCTTGAAACATTCTCTGCAAACCTAAAACTGAACATGTTTCATCTCATTATAAGTCTTCTTTCTCCTAGTGAATTTCTTTACATTTTTGTTATGACTGACAATAACAGATCTCTGATGTTTAAAAGGAGACCCAAAAATCTATTTCTTTGGAACATAATATTGATACAGCTACTTGTGTGATGTCATCAAGTGCAAATCCTAGGTATTCATCATGTGACTGCATGGTCTCAATGCTGGGGAAAAAAATTGTATTTTTTGTTTCATTCTTCTATTAAATAACAAAGGCACTTGTGGGTTTCAAGATATTGCATTATGTTTATGTTTCTTATCATCAGACAACTTTTTCAAAGTATAAAAGCAGACTGCCCATCCATCATCACATTGGAAGAAATAATAACGAGTTCCTACTTCTTCAGGATTAGGAATGCTGCTGAATGGAAAATTTAAGAAAACTTGCTTTTGCCACAAGATACAAAATGATTTAAACTGAAATTGTCTGGGGGAGATGAGCCAAAGGCACTGAATTTATTAAAAAAGGGAAACATTTAAAAAGTATTGAGTAAGGTTATTTAGATTATTTTCTAACTAATTTTCTGTTTGATCAGGTTTCCTTTCAAAGCTTTCATCTTAAAATAAAAGGCAGCGATAGCTGAAATAATACCCTTAAAATGGAATTATATATATACAAACAATCAAATAGAAAACCTCATATTAAACCAATAGTTAAGTTCACAACCATTCTTGAAATTTCATCATTTAATAGATGAACAGAATCATGAAAATCTTGAGTTTTCCCAGGATGGAAAATAATTTTTAACTCTATAAAGCAATAAAGTTAATTTATATACAATACAATATAATATTCTCTAAAAGGAAACCCTGTCAATATACACAGTCTTGTAGCCTACTTATTATCTTAAACCCAAACAGTATTTGAGTTAACTGAATAGTTTGAAGTATATTGTGTGGAAGCATTTTTATTTGCCACACTAGACATTTCTGCTTATAGGGTACCTGTTCCAAATCACAGGGTATGCAGCTATCTTATAATTTGACAATTTGCTGCCTCCGTCAGATAAAGCAGTTGTTCCAAGGCTAGACCTTCCATTAGCATTATCTGGCAGAGGTGTGTGCCCTCCTGATCCAGATCTGGTCTCCCCAACATGGTAAGCTGCAAATTCATGTTTACAGTTCCCTTTTGATGCAGTTTCTCGCATTCCCAGCAGCACAGCAAACCAGGTCTAATCAGAGGACTCTCTTCTTGGCATGCACAGCAGCTGGAGCACTCAGGACTCCCAGAGGAAGCAACAGTAAGTGACTCCAGAGAGCCTGAAGTTCCTCTTTGTCACCTTCTGGCAGAATACTGTGATGCAAACGGGACAGTAGCCCTGGCATTGCTCTAGAAGACATATGGTCAGGGTGCTACCACTGAGTATAAATGCAAGGTTGGCTTTGGATGGGGGACGAATTCCAAACTCCTGCAAACCAGACAGGAGAACAGGGTACTCTTACCCATCCTGGGAGGCACTTTTGCATGGGCCTTGGTGTAACTTCAAGGGCAATCATGGTCACACTGAAGAAATATTAGGTAGCCTAAGATGTAATGGTGGTAATGGTGAAAAACATCTCTTTTGGCTGTTTCTTCAGGCACCTTATCTAATGCAATTTCAGCAATCGTCAGCTTAGGAAGCTAAGTGGTGGTAATGCAAAATAGCTTAGCTTGGAAAGATTTAATTCCAGAAATGCCTGTTGCCATCTGAAGGTAGTTAGCAGAGTGCAGCAGTCTAGGTATTTTTGCATCAGGTTTACCAGACTCTCTCAGTTGCAATTTATATTTATCACATAATTTTAAAGAGGTATCAAAGGAATTTTGGCCCCCTAGAATATGCCCCTTTTAGTTGTGACTCTTGGATGACTTTATGCAGAAAAGTGAAGGGTGTCGATTGAAGTAAAGCCACAAATGGCTTATGCATGGTCACCTTTAAACCAGAAGAGTATTAAGTGCCTTTAAGTTTCCCTATCCCTTTGCATTGTAGGCCAGATTTTCATATGGTGGGGCTTGATAGCCATATATTTTATGAGACTAACTTTCGCACCAGTAAGTGCCACAATGGCATCCTTAAACTCAGCTGTAACTTGAGAAAACAAATTTATATTTGTGTGAATAAGGGACCAGTGAGGTCTTACTGATTACAGAATGAACCTTTCCACCAACTTCAGTGGGATTAATGTCAACAGTAAAGTCGTATTTTTATTAGGAAATGAAAGATTTCTGTAAATAGTTGCATAAAACAAACAAAAAGATGGAGTCAGATACGTAGTGACCTCTGGCTTGCTTGTGAAAATCCTACACTGAAGACCATCCAAAAAAGAATGATTTCAAGAGAGCCAGTGCTGGCATAATATTTTTGTCATGCTTTTTGTAGAGTTGTTAGTTCAATTAATTTAGTAGCAGATATTGCTAGAGCAACTGAAATGTTATGAATTATTAATTTATTATTTTCATTCTCTTGTCCTGTGGTCCATAATTGTACTTCCTGAGGGTTTCATGTGAAGTGCAGTTTGTGCATTTTGGTTAAATATTTTTAAAGCAGTACCACTATCAGGATAAAAAAACAAGCCAAAATAAATTCTACTCATGAAAGTTTTATTTTCATTAAGTAATGTGAATGTATGTATTGCCTACACATTTGGCTGCATCCATTTACAGACAAAATCTGCCTTCATAGAAATTTATATGCACAAACACGGGACAAACTTTAAAAGCTGGAACACTTCAATAGAGATCTTTTTATAACAATCCTATAATTTGAGTTACTCAGTTCCACATGTGGCACCCCCTTGAAAACTACAGCAATTGTGAGTGTACAGTCACAGAAGAATTACAAATATAGAATACATTCCTTAGCGAGAAAGATATAAACAGTGTCCTAAGGGAATTCACAAAATAAAACCTATCTCTCTATGCTGTTCTGTACTAAAATACTCTGTAAAACTGTGGTATTTGAGTACTTTTATTTCCCAGTGACCTCATAGATTTTCTATAAATTTTATTCAGTTCATAAGTTAAAATATGTTTGTGCTTCCTTTTGTAAATGTCACCTCTGTGAAGTAGGCCTGAAATGTAAAAGTCAAGATAGATTTTCTCAAGTTTATACTCGTCAGTATCACCAGTAGAAGATGCTTTGCAGCTGGATGTCCATTAGAAATGCTATTGTGCAACACTGACAATAAACCAAATCCCTCTCACTAAATTTGCTGGCTCTTTGGAAAGGGAAAAGCAGCTTAAACACAGTGGCAAGGGCTGTGCTCCCTTTGGAATGGCTGCAAGCATCACTGCTCACGCGTGGCTGTCGAAGGAGCCGCTGCAGACTGCTGCCCGGGGCCTGCCTCGGGGTGCATGTTTGTGTTCTGGCCTGCATTGGTTTGCTTTCGGTGTGATGTTATGCTTCAGGGCTCCTTATCCTGTGCTTGAGAGCCTCTTTAAACCCTGAAGGAGCCTGCAGTTATAGACCATGAGTCCTGTGGTGCTCTGGGATACATGAGAATGACCCTCTAGGGACTATACTCATCCTTAATGTCAGAACAGCAAGCTGGCAAAGCTCAGCACACAGGGGAAGCAAACAATAGGAGGAAAAATGTATCATTTTCAGTGGGCACCTTCACTTCATTCATAGTAATTGTCCTCATAGTTGCTCTGAGGAGCTCTGAATTTCTGTGGGAAATGGGAAGCTCTGTCTCCCTTTGCCTCCTTTGAAAATCTTTCTCTGACTGTTAGTTTTGATGCAGCAAGGAAAAAAGTTGTATTGAAAGAATTTTTTTTTCCAATTTGTTTTTGGCCATAGAACAAAATTGTCGATTATTTGTGCTATTGTGTTTGTGTGTCCAGATGCTACTTTTCAAGTAACACATCCTACCCAAGCTCCACATTATGGCTCCATCCATGTGTTCAGTTGCACTAAGTTCTCATTCCTGTCTTCCCTGTCTTCATCCAAGAGAGAGTATATAAGGCTGCATGAGTCCTGAACTGTATCACTTTTAATGAACCCAAATGCTAACTGCCCTTTCTGCATTTCAGAACTTACATCTGGAAGCAATAATAAAGCCACTTTTCCTATATGTAACTTTATCCACGCTACTTACAACTTAAAGGACATTACATTTTTATTTCTATTTAAATCATTTGACTATGAGATCTCTCAGATGCTGGCTGCTTCTCCTTGTCTTGGCTAAAGGATGCAGTGCACCCTTTCAACATACAAATGTAATCTCTGTGTGTCTCTTCTGAAAAAAGTTTCCTTTTGAAGTTATTAAGGCAAGACAGTAGTGTTGGTTCACCCAGTTCCTTTCCTAAAACCTATTATTCATAATTTGAAACACCTACTTTATGACTGTAAAGGCACAAGCTACAGGCTGGGGTTCAGTACATTTCAGCAAACATTATCCCATGTTATTATTACAGTAGACAAATATAAGGTGCAGAAGAAATTATTTCAAAAGCATTTATACTTGTAAAGCACATATACCTAACATAAAATGAAGTTAGAAAACCCCCTAGATTTCACAGAATGTGTACTGTATTTCAATGAGCAGTGCAAGCTTCTCACAGAATTTTTTTAGACAGCATATGGAATACTTTTTTCCTTTGCATTCTGTGATAGGCTCAAATAGGCTAAAACACAGATAAAACTGAGAGGAGGGTAATCATATTCATATTTTTACACTACATCTTGAAAACCCAGGCATTCATATCAACAACATACTGTGTTCTCCAGTGTACAGAAAATGTGCTAGAAAATAAAACATCTAATAAAGCTATTGGCTAAAGCTGTGCTCCTTTTTTGATTTCAGAAAGCAATGGCACTGATTCTTCAAGTGCATCTGCAGTCTGCAGAACTATCTAATGCAGCCACTTGGCAATTTGCACAACTTGTGGATGTGGTGCTTAGGGACAAGGTTTAGTGGGACTTGGCAGTCTTAGGTTAAGGGTTGGACTCAATAATCTTAAGAGTGTTTTCCAGTCTAAATGATTCTGTGATTCTATGACATCAGCTAGCTCAGCTTGGCATTTTTCCTGAAAGATGTATCTGCTCAAATCCAGCCCAAGTATATCAATATAGAGGCACATAAACACCACTGTTGTGTGTCATAATGTAGTCCTTGTGAGACAAAATTTCCACTGACTTAAATTAAAATCAGCATAATAGAGTATGGCCTGAAAGACTGGCACTTACAGTTATACAGTGAGGACAACTGTGGAAGGGAGTGAGTCCCTCAATTTATATTTGCCTCATTGTAAGTTCCACAAATTGTAACAATATCCTAGCTCAATTATCAGATTTTTTAAACTTTTGGGTTTTTTTGGTGGCAGAAAATGTAAGTCTTTAAACCTCATTCTTCAAATTCCAATTTTGTCCATCATGTATCTCAAATCCAGGTATAACAGCAGAGAGTTTCTAATGAGAGGATGCTTTCAAAGCACGTTTTTTGCTCCATTCATTTTCCTTCATAGAGTTTAGAGCAGTAAATGGTGCCTTAGTGGGTCGAATTTAAGTGAATTGCACACAACTACCTAATAAATGCTATTTATATAGGGCACTTCTAAGGCAATCACATACAAGCACTGAGTTCTAAAAATCACCAGTTTGTTAAATCCATGTATATATACATACATATATATGTATCATATGAAGACCAACCATAATTGCATTCTGTTGTCCTAGCAACATTTGGGTGACTGATGGAAAAATGAAGACACAGATGGCTCACAAACTTGAAGGAATATTGTCTAGTTTCTATGTACCACTACTATTATGCCCATTTTAGTATCAACAGGATTAAAAAAAATCACAGATATGCTATTATAACTAAAATTATTTTAAGTAAATTTTCATCATGCTACAAAGTTAATCTAAGAGCTATTGTGACAGGTGTTACAACAGCATCCAGAAATGGCAATATAAGCTGCACATTTTTCTTCACTCTTCTAATAGGCTCCAATAGGGCACATGCCAGTACTATCATTGATTCCTCAGACTACCTTGTAGGTTCAGCATTTTCAGCAAGTATCATTGAACAAAGCAGTCATGGGGTTAAAGGCTACATTATACAATTTTTCATAAGTTTAATCTTTCTCTCACATTTAGGACAGAAAGGTGAAACTATATATGCTGAAAGGACTCAAAGAGGTTACCTTGATCAACCTCCAGCTCCAGGATCAGCTTTAGATCAGATTTCTCATGGCTTATACAGTTGAGATCTGGGGCGGGGAAGGGGGGCGGAAATGGATCTTGAAATAAATTATGCCCCAGAGTCTGGGGATGGCTAAAAAGAAGTGAGATGGAATATGACTATCCTGTGGAGTTTTACTAACGAGCCAGGATTGGTAAATCTGTATCCTCACTTCTTCACTCCCCCCCTTCTCTTTAAGTATCTGAAATCACAGAAAGTAAAAACTTGTTTCTGGCTAGTATTTTGTTTTCCGGTCTCTCTGATGCTCTTTCATCAAAAAACTACTATTACTTCAGACTGTCTGGGCATTTCAAATGCAAGTTTCACATTCCTTTTCTATTTTAAAGATTATATTAAATCTATTTTAATAACCAGCTGATTATACTTTTGCATCAAAATGTATTTGTTGAAAATAAGCCGCAACCCGTGTCGTCTGAATTCTACTGCCTGGAGTGCCTGAAGGCAAAGGGCTCAGAGCTCCCGCAGCAACCAGGAGAGGGAGCCAATGCTTTTACCTTGGTCTGGTCTTACTGACGGCCGGGGAGCAGTGTAAAAGGAAACATCAAGCATACAGATTCTGTATAGATAAACTCAAGTGTTGATAAGAGATGGTAGCCAAATTACTTTTTAATTCAAGCAGAAGTATCTATGTCTTGGGTGTGTCTGCTTTTGGCAAAACAATAAATAAAATCCACACCTTCCAGTAATAAGCAGTAAAAAAAATTAATTGGTATGAATACACAAATGCATGGGAAGCCATTCAACTTCATCACAGATAAACTCGTAGATATGGTTGGAATCTTTTAATTAGTCCTTGGCCTCATATGACTTTTTGTCTGTCACTACTTTTTCAAAAGTCAAAACAATGTCTTTAGCTACTGCTTCATCTTCCTCAGTGCAACCACAACTTTAGATTCCAGTGTTAAGAGCACATCTATGCACTTATTTTGATCATATAAGGATTCTCAAAGAAGTTGTGCAATCTATGAGAAATAGATTTATAATACATACCTTTGAGTTTTACAAAAACTAATTCATCCTTTTAATGCCTTACTGAAATCTAATTGGTTGTGTTGTTTGGTTTTGATTTTTTTTTCCAAATAGGTCCTCTACAACTCATGTTAATTAGTCTTTATGTGTAAGCATTAATAAAAACATACTTTTCATGTGTTATGGGTATGTTTTTGCAGAAATTGCTCTGAACAGATTCAGTTTGCTTAAACACAATGCTAAACTTATTAGGTTTTACTCTGGCAAGGTACTGAGACAGAAATACAGGGATAGCTATGCACGACAAATGTAATGGCACTAGGACAATAGCCTCTATGATTTCGACAGACCACAGTAAACAATAAGCTGTATTTGAGAAACATCTGTGTACCTGACAAAACATTTTCTTGGTATCTATCAACCCACAGTAATTGTAAGAGATGAAATAACATAGCCTCACCACATGACTCCAAACTTCTAAACATCAAAATAATCTAATGTTAAAATTAATGATGTTAAATTTAATGCTGTTCCCTTAGACACACATTTTCAAGATATGTAAAGCGAGAGTTCTTACTGTGTGGAAAAGGCTTTTTATAAAAAATAATGCGGGGGGAAAAACATTGCTGATATACCAGACATGCTGGACAGCTGCAGAACTAGAAGAAATACTAAACAATAAAGCTCCAAAATAAAATATATAATAAATAATCTTCTTTGATCACCACAGTAAATCTGAATTTAGGATCTCAAAATACCTTACTTAGTGTAACTTCTGAAACTGTTTTTAAGTTGTTCTCAATTTGTAATTAAGTTGTGCAAAGTTAGGAAGCAAAAACTGCCTGTGTCTCAAAATTAGCAGCTACATTTTGGCAGTGTAAAGAAATAGAAATACTGCATTCTGAAGATTCCTGGACACAGAAGAACAATACTAAAGAGTAGTGTCTAATTAGACATAAATTCACCTGTAAATAATACGCTCTTGCCCTAAATAAAGTTTAATACAATGTTAATGTATACACATATTATAATGCATACTTTCCCCTCAGTCTTTGACACTGTATGGAAGAGGCAGATTTTGCCTTCTGTTACAAGTGGGTCAACTTGCAAGTTGGTGAGAGGACTGAAGTCTGAAGCAAACTAAGAGGACAGTTGAATTCTCAATGGCCACTCACAAGCATTCCTTTTGATTCTTTTCTCTCCCTCCAAAGCATTTCAATTGTGGTAAGTGCACATGTTTGAAGAAATACTTCCTAAAATCATCAGCCAACAGACCTGACGCTTCTGACTTCTTTCCATAATAGGATTTTCTAAAATTCTGAATGAATTATTATTAACATTAAATGCATTAAGTTGTATTTGTTTTAGAGATGAAGATATATTCCATGAAAAGGGAAACCTATAATGGAAATGAAAGTGAAAGCATACAAATACATTGCTTTTGACTGGGTGCTTTTGAAATCCATTCCAAGTGACCAAACTGAAAAGTAATTATTTTTCAATATAATGCATTGCTTTCTCCTTTTGCCATTTTCTCTTTTTATATTTTCAATTCCATCTGTTTTTACCATAGTTCACAGAAATATTTTAGAGAAAAATGAAACTTAACCAAAGGCTTCTTTCTATAGCTGTACCACTTCTGCCAGATTCTCAGTGACATTAGACCAAAATCATTAGTACCAATTGACTTTCAATGTTCTGTTTCACCTGTCTCAGGGGCTCATATATTGAGCCAAACACAGATCAAAAAATGTACATAAACAGAACATTTGAAGGCCAGGTTTTTCATATTAGTCCTTGTTTGCCAGTGTTTCCTCTTTCCTGCATGTAACTTCTCAGGGTTCTGCTCTACTGCAGCAGCAACACTAATTATAATCAGTGTAAGGATGCTTTTGCATAGCAACTCCAATTTAACTATCTACAAATACATTAAATAATTAATGTAGGTACTTTGAACCACCTTCTGGAAGAGTCTATTACTCTTAATCACCTTCAGAAAGATGCCTGGAAGATTAAATTTGGGTGGTATAAACACTCTCTCCTCCTATCCTACTGTCTCCATAAATTACTAAGGAAAGTAGTCAGATACTCAGAGGCCCAAGTTACTAACATACATTGGCTTCCATGGTCCAGGTCTATATAAATTTGCATTTCTTTCAGACACTTTAAAAAAAAAAAATCTCCTGCAGCAACTGTGAGTTTGGAAATTTCAGTTCTTGTGACAGCAACTGGAGGGATATCCAAACCATCCAGCATGGGAAACATGAAAAGGTTTTGAAGAGGTTCTAAGGTTCCTTGTGGGATCTCAATGGATGGAGAAAAGAGATCTCTCAGCTTGAAGCCAGAAGGCAGCAACTGCCTTCTGCAGGTACCTCTTTGTATTCATTGATGACAGGTGAAGCTAAACGACCAACGCTCTGCTCCCTGCTATTGTTACATGTAATTTGCCAGTGCTGACACTCCCTTGAGAAAAGATTTATAAATATAAAACTCTTTCAAATAAGTTGCTTGTTTCAAGGGCAGACACATCCCAAAATATAAGTGCCTTAAAGTCAGCCAATCAGCCTTGCCAAGGAACAAAAGAGCAACACAATGCATGTTATAAACATGTTAATGTTATGTAAGGCTCTGATTCTGACATTCAGTCCAGAAATATATCTATCTTTCAAAAACAACGCAAATACACAGCAATTCACAAAGTACTTACACTATCAGGGGCAGCGCAGAAGAAAGAGCATAGAAACTTCAGAGCTGTGTATTTCAGCTGATTGACTTTATTGTAAATACCAAGACCTCTCACTTCTTTCCCTGCAAGTTTTTTGTGGGCCACCTTCCCTCCTCTTCTCTTTAAAGACCTACCTATTATTTTCCTACTCTAAACCTCAATTAGCTCCGAGTGTCCCCATTCTCTTTTTTTCGTATACAAGTTCTCCTCCAACTCACTCATTCTCATCTTCCTCTAAACATCTGTGCAGCAGTCACAGACTCCTCCCTTTGCTCCACTGCATAAAGTTCCTTCTCTCTTCATCTCCTTAGCAGATGTAGCCACAAAATCCCACCTTTCCTTCTTGATGGTTGTTCTGTCCAAATTCTTGACCAGGTGCCTTCTTCCACCTACAGCAAGGGCCCTGCATGACCGCCAGCAATGCAGAAGAAATGGCATTTGTTGTACACCCATGTGTCACTGGCAGGAACTGGTGGAGGCTTCGTTGATGTGCTGCAGATCACACATCTGTATTTTGCTCCTTCCCTCCCTTTGTGTCATTTTACATTACAGCAGATGGGACTGCATCAACTTAGAGAGTCAACAGAGGTGGGTAACACAGCCTGACAGTTTATCACCGTAGTAAAAAGTGGAGACAAAGCATGTGAGCCACAGAAACATGAACACTTCAACATCTGTGCTGGATGTACTATAAAGCTTTGGGAAATAATTTTGCACTGAGGAATATGCAAATAGTTTTTTGCAACTTCTTGAAAAATGAGGTCCCATAAGGTATTTCCCATCTGATTTTTCCAAAGTCCTAGTCAATAACAGGAAAAGCTCTGCTATCAAGAGGATGTTTGAAATGTTTTGGCCTTACTAACAAAAAATTCTTGACTTCCCTTTTTCCAAAGAAATTTGCTTTTTCTGTGCTTACACCTCAGAAGACAAATACACAGAGACAGAAATAAAATGCAGGCCCCTCCCCGCTTTTAGAGGGGGATTTACAGGAAATCAAGGTATAACACCACATCTAAACCCTTGGGACAATTTGTCACAATTAAGTGATTCTTTCTTACAAACACTTCTTCCCTTTGCATGGCAGCTGATTCCAAAATTACTAAAGCTATTATAACCACAACAAAAAACAAAAACAAAAAGTAAAAAAATTATTGTGATCTCCTTCAAACAACCACTAAACAATATAATCACTCATTATACACTATCATGAAAATACACTTCAAAAACCACAGGAACCCCAGAGTGTTTGCCATACAGACACAGTGAGAGAAGGATGAAACAAATTGGTCAGAATTTCTAAAGGAGCTGCTAGATTAAGAAATTACTCTATTTATGCACATGGTATGTATTGGCTCTTGCTTCTTTTACCCAGAGAAGAATGCAGATCACCACAGCACATACAAGACACAGAAATACATGATACCTCAACACATACACACATATTCATAAGTTTCATTCTTTACAAGTGTTTAGGAAAACAAAAACAACACTGCAACCCTCTGTGAACTGGGGTTAACTTCCTCACAGATGAGCAGGTATTGACTTTCCATGGAAGTGATGAGCTTTTGTCGCTTTAAGCGATCAGTATTTTGAACGCCTTCCACAGTCCCACTGACAAGCACCACAAAACATAGCACTTAACTACAAGCACCAAAATGCACACTAGTGCATTTTTAAATGTTTGACACCTGCCATTATTTAGAATGAGTAGCTATTGATTATTTTTTGGGGGTGAGAAAGTAGAGACTCAGGACTATTCAATTCAGGAAACAATAAAAGGGATCCATCCATCCCAACATACTCTTTGAAAATTCACATCCTTCTTTCAGTACTTTCAGAGAAACATTTGAGCCCACATGCCATTTGGGTCCAATCCTACTTGTGTTCTTTTGTCCAGGAAAAAACAGGACAAATCAGTTCTGAGATCTGTTGCAATGATTTGCTGACTATCAGAAGGCACAGTTAGGACTACAATATAAACAGCCTAGGTTCTCTCCCAGGGAACAAACCCACTACACTTGACTAGATGAAGGAAGGCAGCAGTTGATTTGGCCTGCCTTGCTGCCACATTTTCAGTTCTGCAGCTTTTTGAAGAAACTGTGTCATAGCTGTTGATGTGATTGTCTGGACATACAAGGGAGACAAGCTTTGAATGGGCAAATAGATGTAACTTGATAAAATAAGACTTAATGAGCCTAAAAGAGAGGTCTTGCCTGTTTGCAAATATTAATAGTTTTGATAAAAAAATACTGCTCCTCATTTAATGCTGTACCATTCTTCATGCATCTTTAGACATAGCTTACATGTTCTTCTCTTTCTTCTGGCTGTACATGACATATGCAAGGATAATGTAACAGACCAGTAAATGTTAGAGATAAAAAACATCATTTAAAGTACTGTTTAAAGCACACAGTTTCTGTGTTGGTGAAACACCCACTTAATGCTTTTGCAGCCTAGCCACAATTCTCTGAATGATGTCATATCCACCTCAACTCAAAATAATAGAAGGTTCTCTTCATATACCTAATTTCCACATCTTCACTTTAACACATGGATTTTGTTTCCTAAACAGATAATTACTTCAACAGTCAGCTTTCATTCCCTCCAAACAAACATTCAGTAAATCTGTATTCTTTGTATTCACATTTCTCCCTTGTTTCTTTTCCCAAATTTCTAGTTAATAAAATATCCCTGGGTGATCCTGATTTTCCCACTGATGTTGCAGGCTTTATTATCAGATGTTTTCAGACTTAAATGTCAACTGTCACTGTACAAATTGCAACAGTAATAATACTGGTTTTCTATTTTTGTCCCTTCTTCCAATCAAAACCTTGACGATTGAAGCATATTTCAGATGAACCCAAGTAAATCATAGCTGTCAGATATTTCACCTCTGTCCTACCATCACACTGACCACAGAAGCGCTTAGGGAAGCACGCAGCTAGGTGGCAGTGTGCCAACTTAAAGAATCAATACAAAAAGATGATTTTTAAAGATGCATGACATAGAATGACTTAAGTAGCATGAAAACCTGAACAAAACCAATCCATAATAAAAAAAAATAAAATCATCCATAGCTTTACTGTGTTTGAAAAACTGTAGCTAAGTGGAAAAAACAGCCACTGCGATTAAAAGTCCTGTGTTTTGTTCTGGTTCAAGGAGTGACTCTGCCCTAACCCTCCAACATTTTGGGCACCAGCATTTACCACTATGCAAAACAGAAATGGTGTAATCTGCCTGGGTTTTAAGAACATTGCATGGCTCAATTAAGGGATGTAAATACACATACGTGTTCAAGATCCTCAGTGAAACATGATAGACAACCTGATGCACAAGTGTGAACATACACTGATGGGTAAATATGGAAATAAGTGAACACAGCATATAAATAGCCTTTTGCTGTTTGTATAAAAAGCCTGTATAGTGAGAAACCTTAAAAGACATGCACCATTCTCCAAGGCTAGCTGGAATAAAGGGAAAAATCAAGTGGTCTACAAGGAGGAAAGGATCCTTTGGCTCACATCCCTGGGCACTTGCCATATTGCTCTGCAGTACAACAGCCTAAGGGCTGCATACTTGACTACTGAACCCTTTCAGTGCAATGACTTCAACACAACCAATGAAGAATTTCTTACCCCAGTAGGCAGAAAAAGAAATCCCACCCTGCACAAGAGGGTTATTTTCTCCATAGTCTAAAAATGCAGTTATACTTACTGCCTTCTAGGAAGCTACCCTTCATCCATAGGCAGAAAAGGACAAAAACATGCTGCAGTCAACTGTAAACTATCGTGTCCTTTGCTGCTGTGCTTTTTACTTTGGCTCTGTATTGGATTTGCCTTAATATTTAAACACTAGATGCTACCTTTGTTAGTGCTGATCAGTTAACATTTCTGCTTTAAACTCCATTTTGGTTGGACAACTGATCATTTCAGGATTAAGCATAATTTTCCATTGTCAGATGTTTTAGTCAGCCACATTTTCTTTTAAAATAATTTTATTCACTTTATGTTTACAAAACAGAAAGAGCAGGGAGTGTTTTGGATACTCAGTTTTCTTTTTACAGGCCTATATTTTAAAAACAAATTTCACATAAACTCTAAAATCCATGCTGTAAGCAATGATCTAAAAAATTAATGTTAAATACATACATTATATATATATAACTACATGTATCTACTGTGCTTTCTTGACATATGAATTGTTATGCTTTTTGTGTGCTAACAATATGTAACACAACATACCCTTTTGTTTACTTGTATGTAACATTCATAAAGATATCTATTATACTGATAAACCTTAGGCTGGAGCGTCATCACATCATATATAATATTTAAAAGACTAGGGCTTTTGCTAGAGTTTCAGAAAGATTCAAGAGAGTACTCTGCTGGCATCCCTAAGGGTTTTGTTTATTGCCATGATGAAAGCCGAAGACCACTGATGGCTGTACCATGCATGTCACTCCAAATGACTGGGGCACTACGGTGAGATGCTGAAACCTGCAGGAAATCTCAACAATCCCAGTGGCCTTCTGGAACAATAGCAGCACCTCAAAGAGACATTACCAAACTGACAGATGTTTTTTCTTTTCCCTTTATGGAAAAAAAACCTTTTCTTTCAAAAAATCTTTAAGTAAAATTGTAGAGCAGCACATTAAATGTTCTAAAGAAAGTCAGTAGCTCAACAAATGTATTCATGCAAAATAAACAACATTGAAAGGAGGACTTTTATAGTTGAACCCTCACTACTAATTAATCTATGTCCAACTTCAGATATCTTGTGCAAGATGATAAATTCTCAACAGAAAATGGAGAAACAGTATAAACTTTGCTTTCTAGAACAAACAAAAGAAGTGTGCAAAAGCCTCAGGTTATATAAATATTATTTCAGCAATGAAAAATATTTATTTGTTGACTACAAATATTCTGACATCTTTTGGCACCTCAAGGACTCAAATATCATGCAGTATAGATGCCTAACAGAAACTATTTCATCCTAGAAGAAAGTTTTCACAATTTATTGAAACATTAGAATGTATGTATTTAGCACAGTGTGAAAACTCTTTTAAACCTATTAAATTCAGTGACAAAAGTATTGCTGCTTCACAGTGGTAACAGACATGGGCAAAGGACAGTCAGAGGTTTGGGGGTAACAGGTCTCCTGGACACATATTATAGTACAGAATGAAAAATCCTCTTCCTGCAGAATTTTTCTTCCCAGGCATTTCTCACAAAAACTTTTTGCTTCCAGCCATTGTTGTTATGAGTTTGGGATAAAGTGATGCTCGAGGAAAAGCTTCCCAGCAGCCACATAGGCCTAGATTTACAAAACATTCTGGCCTAACCAGACAGACAGCAGATTCCTTTTTATTTTTGTTATTTTAAGCACTTGAGCTCCAGTACAAGAACCATCTGCAGCTCAGATTATACCAAATGATGGTCCAGAGGTGAGAACATGTATTATAAACTTGGTAGAATATAAAAGCAAGTCTTTTACAGGCCATTTCATTAGGCTCTCATTTCAGACTTAATTGTAGATTTAAAGACAGTGTAGCAGAAAACCTCTCCAACATGTACTGAGTAGCCTGACCAACAGTTTAGTCACTGGTATAAACAAGAATTGGGCTGGGACTGGGCTCTTAAACTGGCAGCTAGTCTCAAATCTGAAGCTTGTGGTCAACTTTGTTCACACTGAAAACTGATTGGGAGGGAAAAGGGATCAAAAAAATGCCATCCTCACCTTTCCTTCATCCAATGACCTTGGCATACTCAGTCACAGAAGCTTATCAAAAAGGCCACTACCTGAGGAGTGGAAACCTCTGACAAGAAACTGAAGAACAGCTTGAAGCTTTCAATGGCAGCCTCACTGTAAACTCAGTTTCCCTTGGCAGCAGATCTCCTTTAGAAAATTGTGACCTGTAGGCAAGTGAGTGGATACCCATTGTTGGCCAGGACCATGGTTCAGTCTGCAGCTGGAACCACTCACTGACTTAAAAAGGCCTTAGAGGTTAGACGTCCCTTCCAGCCCACAGGAGCACCCAAACCTTTGTCCCACCAACCCAGAGACACACCACTAACCCTGCTGCCTCAGGACCCTACCCTCACCTCCGCAGCTGCCCCTTCTCCCACCTTCCAGAAATGTCCATTGCACACATCTCTGCCCTCAGAAGAGACAACTGAGAGGGGATCTCAGTAATGTGTATAAATATCTGAAGTGTAGGAGAGGGAGGTGCCAAGAAGATGGAGCCAGTCTTTTCTGGGTGATGCCAACCACTAGGACACGAGGCAATGAGCAGAGTCTGGACAATGCTTTCATGTACATGGTGTGATTCTTGGGGTGTTCTGTGCAGGCTAGGAGTTATAGTCGATGATCTTAATGGGTCTCTTCCAACTCAGCCTGTTCTATGATTCTGTGATTGTATCATGCACAGGAAACTCCACCTGAACATGAGGAAGGACTTATTTTACTGTGTGGATGACCACGCGCTGGAACGGGCTGCCCAGAGAGGTTGTGGAACTTCCCTCCCTGGACACACTCCTGCACTGCCTGACCGCAATCCTGCGACACGTGCTCTGGGACGACCCTGCTTGAGCAGGGAGGCTGGACCAGATGACCCACTGCGGGCCCTTCCAGCCTTACCCATTCCGAGACTCGGTGAGCTCCCCGCCCCGATCCGAGCCCCGGGGCGCGGTGGCCGCTCTCATAGAGGGCAGAGGGGCTTCCCCCGCCCCCCTCCTCCCNCGGCGCGGGCAGGGCCCGGCGCTCCGGCGGGCAAGGCTGGGGCGGCGTCAGCGGGCGCGCAGTGCCGGCTCCAGGGCTTTAAAGCGGCGTGTAAGCTGAGATGCTACCACAGACAGCAGTGCGGCGGCGGTGGCCGCAGGAGCTCCCTGAGCCCACACGGGCGCCCGACTTTCGCCCCCGCCGCTCCGTGGGGCGTGCGAGCGGCCGCCCTGCGGCTCTAGGCACCCCCCGTGCCCCATGGCGACGAACCGCACCCTCCTCCTCCTCCTCGCCGTGCAGTGCCTGCCGGCGGCGCGGGGCAGCGGGCAGCGCCCGCGGGGCTGCCCGGCTTCGTGCCGCTGCGAGCAGGACGGCGTGCTGCTCCGTGCCGACTGCTCCGACCGCGGGCTCACGGCCGTGCCCGCCGACATCAGCGTCTTCACCTCCTACCTGTGAGTGCGGGCCGGCCGCGCAGGGGGCACCGGCGGGAGGGCGCGGGCCGGCCGTGGCGCCGCCGCCCCGAGAGAACACCCCGCTTCAAATAAGTTTCTAATCGGTATTTAATCAGCGGGCGGGTTGTAAAGCGTTTATAGGTGCCTGGCCACCGCTGTGTGATCTGCCGTTTGGGGGGTAATTAACAGCGATTGCAAAAGCGGAGGCTCGGTGCGATCCGCGGGGACGTTAATCCTCACCTTTGCTTCCGGGGACAGCGCTTTGATGTGCGGTCGGCGCTGATTTAATGGTTAACAGAGCTCCCCTCGGGTGGAGGGAAGGCAGGGAATAAAGCGCGCTCCCAGGAGGCGAGCAGCACTCGGGGACCGCGGTGTCTGTGTCCCGGCACAGGTGCCCGTGGCTCGGTGCGCACCCGGAGCGACGCGCCCGCCCTCGGGCACCGCAGTGCCCTCCTGGAGGGGCATCCCCGCCCGCCGGGCTGTGGTGCGTGGAAACTCCGCCGCATCCCGGGCGCGCCGAGTTACAGCGTGTAGGGACACAGCCGGCGAGAACGGAGAAACTTTGTATTAGCGAAAAAAACAAAACAAACAAAACAAAACAAAAAACAATGAAACAAACAAACAAAAAACCCCACGGTGCTGAAACTTGGTTTCCTTTTTTTTTTCTTTTTTTTTTTTTTTTTTTGTGGTTGCATGACCAGTAGGTTGTTAATGTAATGCTTATTCTTAATATCCAGCATAAAGGATGTGTGTTTCAGAATATGTTTGTCCATCTATGTATTTTGACATGGTGTTGATGTGTTTGCTGCTACAGTCGCTGTGAAGATGCTTTCACAGTGTTATTATGTATCTGAGGTACTAAAGTTACTATTCTGAACTTGCTTCTCTGTTAATACCATACTTCAAAGGACATAAAACATATGTTGCATCTGAAAAAAAAATAAACTAAAAATGGCTTTCTAAGAAGTACAAGCATGACAGCATAGACAAGATAAAAATTAAGTGCAACCAATAAAATCTTAAGTACTAATTAGATGTTAGAGGAAACTTTAATGATAATAGCATCAATTTATGAAGAGCATGTAGAGCTGAAAGACTTTTCTCAATATTATGCATGTAAATACTGTTCTAAAATTTGTCTTAAGATCAATTTTAGCTTATTTTCTCACAAATGTTTCAGAGTCAAAGTTATCAATATTGTTCAGAGGCAGGAGTCAGCGATATGAACGACTGCTTACAGTACAGCAAAACTTTGGCTATGCATAATAATGATACAGCCTTTAAGGTATCTCCAAAGCCTGCCACTGGTTCCAAGGTCAGAATTTTGGCTATATATGTGATACAATGTTTTCTAGTGCTTTGGAAAGCCATAAAGAGAAAGGTAAAGGTATAAAGGCAGAATTAATCTGTACATATCCTGTGTCAAGAAGTAGAGGCCCTAAATTCTTTGTTGCTTGGAAGAAAGCTAAAACTGGAAAAACATGAGAGTACCCACTATTTGACTGTTTCCTGAAGAAAAAGAGAGCATATGCATAATGATATCAAAATACTACTGCTGTGTTCTTCTGCTGTGCTTCTGCGTCTGGTAACCTGCTTCTTGGTAGGATTGTGATCTAGTCTGCACTTTTGTTTTTAAATCCTCCTGTCCTTCAGAGGGATTGTCTTTCTCCAGTCAAGAATTCAGTACCATACACACTGAAGTGAAAAACATCACTTGGACAGGCAGACTTTTACTCCATACAGGCTGTATAATGGTATAAAAGACTGGTTTGTACACATGGGCAGCTATATTTACTGTTTTCCAAATTTACAAGGCTGCTATCCTTGGATTGATTAATTATTGTCTAATTATGTAGAATTGTAGCTCCTGCCTGCCTTCTATAAAGAACTGTCAAGTCTCATTGTCTGTAGCTGGCTAAGCAATGACAAATTTTAAAATATGCTTGCTTGTTACAGAGATTTTTGCTTTCCTGAGCTTGGTAGTGACTAACCAGCTGCTCCTTGATTATTTTCTTTTCTGTTTGTTTGTTGTTTGGGTTTTTTTTCTCCAAAAAGCAGAAATGTCTTTTTGTACTGTGACAATTTTTACTTCAGATCAAAGCAGGAGATTAAAACTGTGTACTCAAATTTAATCTCTCTCTAGGGAAAAGAAAAAAATTTCTCATGGATTCTGTTCTTGCATTGTAGACATGTGTGACCAAAACCAATCTGTGGTACTAACTTGTATTAAGTTTGAGATTTTAAAGGTTTCAGTTTTTGTAAGTTTCTGATGTTTTTGTTTTAGCTGAACATTTCCATAGGAGAAAAAGGTAGACATTTTCTTGGTGTGCACTGGAAATTGTGTGAAAAGTTGAAATGCTGAGGCCATCAAGGTTTGTTTTATGCTGAGACAAGTGTGTGTAGAGCATGATATATTATGGTGACTGAATTTTGTATGTATGACCATTTTTTTATGACAGTGCTCTTGCAGCAGAGCTAAATGTACTCTATAGATGGACCTGCTACACTTTTCTCCATTTGCATTTATAATGCCAGGCAGCAGTTTTATCAAAAATATTTTTATTTATATGTCTGCTGCCGTAAACTGTTAGACTTTTTAAGAGTAAGCAAGGAGAATCCATGAGTTTCTTTCCATTCCTTTTTCTTCATTTACTTTTCGGCTAAGTAATATACGCGGTGTATCTGATGCAACTCCTGTTGACATAAATGAGAATTCCATGTGCTGATGAAGGGCAGCACTGAGTCTCTGTTTCAAATTAAGAACAGGTCACTTTCCTATCAGAACACAGTGAAAAGAAGAAGCCAGAGTCTACAGGTCTTTTGCACATTGGGACCCTCATTAATTCTCAAACCAAACCTGTGAGTCAGTGAAATATTGCTACCATTTGCTGTGATGTGGAAAATTCAGGCAAAGAAGGACTTGCTCAAAGACAGAGCCAGTAGTTAAAGACAAAATTCCTTATCCTAACTTCATTATTTAACCATAGGCTCATCCTACTTCACCTACATAATTATTTAAAATTTTGTAAAATCTGGTGACTCCTGTTCAAGATTATTTAGTATGAGAAGTATGAAAAGAAAATCTGTTTTCATATGTCATGTGAGGACAATATAGAAGTCAGCTCTTAAAGATTTTGAGGTTCTCAGTTAAGGGCCTGGATGGCACAGAAGAGTAAATTTATTGTAAATACCAGGGCTATCTAACAATTCAGATTCTGTGTTTGTGATCAAAATGCATCAGTGATGAGCAGAATCTTTGCATAATGTTAGCATCTTAAATGCACATAGATATTCATGCATGCATGCATACATGTGTAAATATTGCAGCATGCTGCTTTTTACAGTATAGTTTACTTTAAAAGTTTAAATTTGAGTACATTGTAGATATCTATAGCAACACTTGGGGAACTATGGTTCATATAATTTTGAATTCATAGAAATAATTGGTTAAGAAAAATTATTTTTCAAAACTTTGATACCATTGATATTATTGCAGTAGAACCTATGAAGAAGAATTCCGTGCATATTATAAGGTTCCTAGCATATTAGTCTTCAAGTAAGTTTTGGCTTTCTGCTTCGTACATTGCCATAGTATTTTATTTGTTGATAAATAGTCCTGTAGAGCACAGTCAAAACTCTGTAGCATATCTGAAAGTGTTTAAGACTTCCAAACATAAAAATAAAAAGCAAAGACAACTTGGGTAAAAGATTACTTACCTTTTTGAAGGTTAAGCAGTATATTCACAGAAATTAACGATACTCCTGAAATAAGAAAGATAGTAATTTCTGTGTCAAAATTACTACCAACCCTTTAGGGTAAATTTGCACCAGTTCATCATTCTGATATCACAGTGCAAACTCAAGTATTGTGCCTTCATTTCGGATATCTTGGGAATGACATTGTTTTGTTAAAGAGATCAAACAGCAAGGTATCTTCCTATGAAGAAGGGAGATTTGTAATGTCTCTCACACCTTATAGATCCCTTGACAAGATTTAGGAGTTAGGTATTTCATAAAACGTCTGTCTTTTCTTAGAAAGTACTTCTTTACATAGTTAGAAACTTTATAAACCATTTTTGTAACTTATGTGATTGTCATGTGGTTTCAGTTAATAATCTGAGTCTTGTCCTGGTTGAGAATGAGGCTGAATCCAGGTTTTGGATTTAGAATTTAGTGCCCTTTTGAAAAGGAAACAGTATTTCCTCTCTACTCATGCCTATAGTACAATATAGATAAAATATATGCATAGGTAAATTAGAGATAAACAAAAACCGAAGTAGCAAACTGTAAAGTTCGTATTAGCCAGTTCTCAAGAGATTTGCTTTAAATTTCAAAACAGTGTGTTGAGTCAAAGCTGGTTTCTTTGAGGAAAAAAATGAGTTAAAAATATGTTTAGGAATGTCACTCTTTGCTTTTGAGAATGCCATGCTAAAAATAGCTCTATACACATCTTCCTAAAGAACTTTTTACTGCTCAGTAGGGGGAAAAACAGGGTCCAACACACCACCTTCCTCCTTTGTAGCATTTATTTTGTGGAAACGCTGCATAAATTGACTAGGAAAAGGAAGCTGTCTTTAAGGTGGTAGAATATAAGGTGCTGACAGAGTGAAGGCACCTTCAATTTGGTTGATATCTGAAGTGCATAGGACAATTGGCTGGGCAGAGGGAGCCTGACTCCAGCTGAGAACGCGTGCACTGGGCTGACCTTCCCAGTCAGCATGCCAGTGGAGATTAGACTTTCCTCAAGTGCTCCCTTGTTATCCCAGTCTTTTCTCCAATGTCATTTGTCTTTCAAATGCTTAAAATTGCTACCAGTTTTGCAGAAGTCCAGATTGCTTTCTTTTATTCTCTTTGTTGGCCAAGATAATATTTCATCTGCATGCACTGCTTTCTTAATTCTCTGTTGGCTATTTAAATGGTCATGATTAATGCAATTTATGGTATTTTTCCTGACTTCCTTACTTGAACTGTCCAGCAGATCTGATTCTTTTCCCAGGGAAAATCATGGTAAATAAGGTATGGTTCCTTTGGCTCCAAGTAAACTGATTGAGAGCAGAATGTGATGTGGTGTTTTTGACATACCTAAACAGCTTTAGACTTCAGTTAGAAGAAAATACCATAACATCTTTAAAAAGAATAAGATGTGATCAAAGGATGCTCACTCCTCAGGGATTTAGCAATTCATGTGGCAAATCCTTATGCTACATACTCTGTACTATTTGCTGAGAAGACCTGAGAAACTTCTGTACAATTTTTTCTGATCAGATGTGAGAAATTTAATGCCTGGAGAATTATAAAATAAATATATGTGGTTGGGGAGTGGTAGGGCCTGAAATGATGTTGCTGTCACTTGTTAAAGGAGTGTTACCCTCTTTCCCTTGGAATCAAGGTTTAGATTAAAAATGTACAAAACTAAGTGAACAGCTTTAACTGTACATGACAGCAATTCATGGTACTGTTGATTCAGTCCTAGTGCTCTTTTTATTGAGTGTCTGTGGACAACATCTTTTAATTTTTGAATCAGAGACCTTAGAATGTGTATTAAAGCAGCAGCACACAAGTAGAAATACCATCCTGGATTGTCTTGGCCATTTAGAGGAAAAAGACACCCAGCCAGCTTGTATTATACTAGTCACCAGCAATATCTGGAACTCTGAACAGAAATTAAATGGGATTGCAATGCTGGTCCCCAGGAACTGCCACAGTTGTAGGAGGCCTTTGCTCAGGCGGCACCTTCTGTATCACCTTCAAGTTTTAATATCTTACTATGTTTTACTAATTCTTTGCTGTGGACTTTGGGAGTTTGGGGCTGTGGCCCCAGCACTGAGGTCAGTCCCTGAAAGGACAACTTACATTTTCATGACTGGACACTGCTGCAAACAATAAACACCGAAGTGTCCAACAGTGATAATTATAATAATAAGCCACTCACAAACTAGGATTTTATTGGTAGCAAATGTACTCTTAGTTAGGTCCAATTGTATGATTTGGCTCCAGTCCTACAAATACTTATCCAGATACGAAACTTTAGTGTCAGGAATGGTTCCACTGAAATCACATGTGCAAATGTTTGTCAGATCAAGGCTTTTAATAATTCTAAAACAATTATCTGTTCCACAAATATCAACTCACTTGTGGGTAATAGTTTCATAAGCTGTTCTGCTACACTGTCTCATTACACAGCCTAAAGAATGATGTATATCATAAGTCTTTTAATACCATTTCTTTCAAAAATTTTCAAATTCTTACATTGATTTGAATATTTATCTGGAATGCACTGTCTTTCAGCAGTATTAAGTTAGTTGCAATGAAATAATTTCGAGGACATGTTTTTTATTGTTAAAACTTTTTTGCATGATAGTATTAAAGTATAGTCCTTTTTGTACAGGTCATATGTTGTTGTGTACATGGAGATGTGTGTGTATAGACAGGCTTTGGGCCGATTAAAAAGTTTATCAGTCTAAAATAGCACAAACACCTGTAACTCCTCGCACAACAAAATCTCTCCCCTCTTTTGGTGACACTTGAGAGTAGCTGTGCATAATAAAATTACTAAACATAAGCATAAATAACTTAAGTAATGCAGTACTTTCTGGATTTGGACTTAATTTGTATAACAATTGTGAATAAACTTAACCCTTTAAATCTTACTATTATTTGGATGTTTGGGTCACACAAATTTCACATGAAAAGTGTACAATAATTTGATACTAATATTTATGCAGGGAAGGTAGGAGGTAGAAAAGGAAAGCACTATGTCTCTATTTTCTTTCTTCCCCACCCCCCCTTACATTGGTTCCTTTACCTAACGCTTCAACCTGATTTGTTTGAGGATGGAATAGCTAAAGTACTGATATTACACAGAAACAGAACTTTCCAAGCCCTCATTTCTGCAGCAGTAGGCGTCTTACGATGCCAGTTGTACCATGTCTTCTGGATCCTGTGATAATAAAAATGCTAGTGTAAGTGAATGAAAGAACAGATGTGCCATGATGTCAGCATTAAGGGAAGTGTAATTGCACTGATTTGGCATTCACTGAATTTGTAAATTAGTCTCTGTGTACCCTGAGGGGAGAAGTAGGTCATAGCTGGCAAAGGAAGCAAGTATGATAAGACAAAGTTCCTTCTCATCCATCATTGAAAGTTACCTGTCCTGAACCACCTTGATGAGTAACTTGCCTTTGAGCTTGATCCTTAATCAGTTTGATGTGGAAGCTGCCTCAGAAATTAAATCTTTCTCCTGTTGGTCTTTCATATGATGAAGTTGCATTTATGTTTGTGGTGAGGGGCAGACCAACTTATCCAATGTCCAGAAACAAGATTTGTCATGAGGGCAGAGAAATCAAGTTTCTTAAACACCCTTATTCACTGATATTGCCATTTTGGAAGCTTGAAAAAAGGGCAGAAGCTGCTTCTGGGAACAGGGATTACGATCAGTTAGCCATAACTGGGATTCAGGTAGAGCTTTCAGTTCTACTCCTGAATACAGTAATTAAGTAGATTACCAGTGCAAGTAGATCATGCAACTTTTCTCTAGTCTTAATCTGTATATGTGATAGTTGACAACTACCTACTTCTGAACTTGACTAATTGGATAGTAGCTGAAAAAAACCTAGAGATCTGTAGATTAAAAACAGGTGCTAATTCTGAGTACAACATGGTAAAATAGGGGAATCACAAGCTATTTTCTTCTCTCCGTAAGGATGCACGTCTGCCTTTCCATTTTGCCCATCAGTGTCTATTTGAGCTGAACTCTGTAATATATGAGTCTCACTCACTGGAACAAGTGAGGTCTATGAAGTCATCTGAGAGCAATGTCTGACCTGCTGACGAGAAAATACAGGATCTATATGCTTGATGCAATATGGAAGTATTGCCTGCACTTGGGCTAAAGTTGTGCAAAGACAAAGATTTGGAAGCAATCTGAAAGAGGTGCGGGTTCAACCTTGTGACCTGACAAGTGTCTCAGGAAGTACAATTCCAGTCCTACAGTGTCCCTGCATAAAGCCTCACTGTATTGACTGTAACCTGCATTGGGCACACACAATTACAGGAAGATAACAGAGCAGCAAATAGTGCATTGGGAAGAAAGAGATGGCAGATAGCTTGGGAATCCACGTGCAGCAGTGCTGTAGAGTAGTGAAATGTGGCTCTCATCAGGCTGCTCCAATTTTAAACCCTCAGAAGTGGCAGTAATAGAGATCACAGTTCACATTTGTGCCATGTGTCTGCAATAGGACTTTGCAGGGTACAGTTATTATCAGAAACGTTTGTAACTGGCTCTAGCAGAGATAACACCTGAGTATATAGTTGTGGTGGAGTGAAGAGTAGCAGTGTGCAGTCCTACTGCTAAGTGTTTTTAAAATTTGAACATGAAGCACTGTGTAAGAGTAATTGGTAGCAGCAGAGGTTCACAAGGTGTTATATATACCTAGCACTGAAAAGGGGCAATGTGAAAGCTCTTGATCAGAGAATAGCATCTGAGAAGACTGTAAATTCCACAGCATATGCAGGCTTCACATTGCCTCTTACCTTTTACTGATGCTTTTGCTGGTGATTCTTCGAGCAAACTAAGATACCCATACATAGCATAGATCTATCTCTGTGTGATTCCATGTCTGGAAATCAATAGATTTATTCCAAGAAAGATTTCATGTACTTTCTGCTTTGCTTATACTAATGGAACTAACTTGATTGTGTGGAATTGGTACTGCTAAAATAAACTGAACTGGAAAAATTTGAAGATTTTTCAAGGAGTGTTTGAAGTATTTTCAAGAAGTATTGAAGGATTTGCTTCAGTTTTAATGTGCCAACTCTTGACAGAAAAGCTTCTGTCATTACCATGCATGCTGTCTCTCTTTCTGAAATAAGTCAAATTTTATTTATCTATTTTTAGTATTTTAGACATATACCCAAGTGATGATTATTATTGCCTTGATTGTGTCGCAATGTAGGCTCTGACAGGTGAGCTGTGTCGCATCAGGGAGTTATGGTCAATTGTACAGAATTTCCTTTTGTTTTTCAGTCTTTTTGTGGTTGTTGTTGATAGTATTCAGTGAAAAGAGCAACGTGGGTTCTTTGGACAATGCTAACAGAGTGTTGTGATACATTCATTCCATTTATCATAGACAGTAAGAACCATCATAAAAAGAATTATCCAAATCACATTTCTGTACATATTGGTGCCACGGTTGTTCTGCCTTCAGTGGCTGTCTCTGGTCAATCTGTGAAGAGTCCCATAAACCTGAAGCCAGGTGTGTCTGTTTTCTTCGTTTATCATCAATTGTGGATGCAGCATCTTGTAGTCATGCAGCTCTGTGTTCCTGCCTATCTGACCATAGAGCAGTGCTGTAAGAGCATCAGATTTCACAAGGAATTTGTAATATCCAGGTTCACTGGATGTTATGGTTTGCAGTGTTCTATCTCTGTGTGGGAAGTATATAAGGAAATGCTACATGCTCTCAATGTGCTGCTGGTTTAATCCCTTCTGGTAAGGGTTTATGAAAACTAATTATGAGCCAGTTTCCTTCCCACTGAAGCTAGAACTGAAACTGCTTTTAATGATGTGGATTGAGTTCCTGGTATGTCGCAGTTAGTTTTATTGTAAAGGGTTCTATTTGGCCATTGTGAGTCTAATCTAAGGAAAATTACTCCCTCTTTATCCAAGTATTTCCATATGCTGAGTACACAAGCAGATTTTTTTTCACATTTGGTTAATGAATAATCACCTAAGTAACAAAGACAGTAATTAATAGTTAATAACATTCATTAGTGGCTTTGATTATCTTGCCATGGAGGGCTTCCATTAAGTTGTGTTCACAGGTTTTATAAAGCAGTATTAAGGTGGTTGTTCAATAATGACCAAAGGAAAATAAGGAATCTATCATTTAACGATATGATTTTGGTAAATGGATGGATGTCCCAGCCATGGAAGAATTATAATAGAAAGACATTAAAAAAAAAAATACACGTTAGCAGCAAAGCATTCTGTCTATGTTCTTTCAATCAGTAATAATACTATTAGTATTAAAGATAAATGAAATACATCTTGCTTTAACAGTGAAACAAAATCAGTCATGAAATAAGCCTACTGTTTGTTCTCTATCTGTAAAATGGTGTTGTTTATCAGAAATAATTCCAGCAATTAAAATATTTGGTAATTTAACACTTATTAGCAGATTTAGACAGTAACCTGAGTATTCCTCTATGCTGTCAATTCCATTTAAAATGAAATGCCTTGGACCAGTACTAGCCAATGGGACACTGCAAGGTGGGTCTAAAGAGCTGGCAAAGCACCTAGTATATCTGTATACTCTTTAACTCACAGAGCAGGTCCTGGCTTATTGGGCAAACTAAGGTCTTCAGAGTGTGACAAGCAAAGGTCCAAGTCAGTCAACTTAGATGCAATTAGCAAAGGCCTGTTGCTGCTGCAGTGATCGTGGGTGCACCCTCTGGGGAACACAGGGTTCAAGACTGTGTAAGCTGACCTGAAAAATACAGCCCAGGGCAGGGCTGCACCAAGTGGGAAGAATGACACTGGACAAAAGGAGCTCAAAATTTTTCTTTAGACACTATTGGCACAATTATTGATGAAGATGAAACCTGAGATGGATTTAGTAGTTACAGTACGAGATAGAGGCTTTGAAGTGGCATTATAAGATGATTTTGCAGTGCTGCTTTAGAGTATATAATTCTTGAGTAGGTATTTTAATGATGTAATATATGTATGTTTTCATTTTTAGTTAAATAAAGACAGATTTTGAATTTTTTTTTTCCACGTCAGGGCAAGTATAAAGAAAGAACTGCGCACAGAGATTGATTTTGGTGCACAGGGTTTTAAATCTAGAGGGAAAAAAACCCCAACAACATTCAAGATATTTACCTTGCCGTTTATGTCATCATCCACCAGAATAGATACTGCAGCTCATGTAAAATCAAGAGTTTTATTTCCTATGAATATTGTTTTAATTTATTTCTTTTTAGTAATAGTCTTGTTTATGGGGTTGTCTCTGACTGCCAGATTCAGTAAAAATATGTAATTAAAAGTTTTTATAGGCAATATGATAGTTAGATTTACTGATAGCAGGAGATTGTTAACTTAAAAATTGTCAAGCACTTGGAGAAGAGATTGCATTAACATAGTAGATTGAGTATTATCATGATACTCAGTATTGAATAAAAGTTCAAACTGTACAAGTGAAAGACCATGTTAGACAATAAAATAATATCTTCAGACATAGGACATGAAATAGACCTGCAGTTTTCTGTGAATAAATAAGAGAAACAAGTTTGAGATGTCACAGTGCAAGTATATACATAAGGCTGAGTGATACTAAAAGGAATAAGAGGTGGTTTACCAGTTTGAATACCAGTTCTGTCGCTCGTGCTACTCTTTTACAAAGCACATGATGCTGTTGACTGCACTACTTACTAGCCAAGAAAAATTAAGTAAATCACTGCTCCTAGAATTTAGGGGCAGGGGTGGCTCGAGATATCTTTTGCAATTTTAAAATATTTTCCTTTTTAAGTTGCTTAAGACAGCAACACAATGCACAAAGTAGAAAAGGCCTAAGGCTGCTTCCTAGAAGAGCAGTCAGCTCACATATATCTTGGCTACTGTTCAACTGGTCAGACTGTAAAGCAGAGAATGTAAAATGTCCCTGTCTGGCTTCTGAGGAGGTTTGCCATGTACCACTGCCTCATCCCAAGAGAGCTATTAGAGATGAATGAGCACCATTCCAACTGATGCACTGTTTCTCAGATCTGTTAAAAATGACGATCTGTTAGAATAATCAGTTTGGTTCAGTAGTTCAAATAATTTTCTTGGATCTTAAAAAAAATATATCTATATATATCCATGTTCTTAAATTTTTGCATCCAAAGACATGACAATAAAACTACAAGCATTGCTAGTTCTAAGTGAAGCTCTCCAGTAAAATAACTGGATTATTTATACATACTGTGTTTTCTGGAGACATAAACAACAGCAGGCTAATGCAGATGTGTGCGTCTTCAGGCTGATGATTTCAGCTGCAGTGCTTCTGTATAGTGCAATACCTCGTACACTCATTAAGCCCTTTTAAGTGTACAATATGTTAAGATCTGGTAATTAGTGGTTATTTCTCAGTATCTGCAGATACTACCTGTTTGGTGTTTGGAAGGAAAGACAAATTGTGCTGTGACTGGGGTGACATCATGCAATCAGCTGTGGAGATTATCACCTCCATATCATCCACTCAGTGTCTGGTCCTTCCTAGTATGTCTGTTTATCATCTGCAACTCTTAAGTGTCTGTATGGCTTTTAAGACCTGTATTCTTACCATCTTTAATGCCTTACACTAGAAAGCAGAGCTTTTTCAAGCTTCTTGGACTGCTATTCCAGATCTAGGAAGAGGTTTTTCCTAAGATTTTTCTAGATGTTCAATCTGAATGACACACTTCACTTTTTAAGGCATTAACTGACAAGATGAAGAAGACTACTTCATTTGCAAGTTGCAGTTGGTACAATACATGGTGATATTGTGTGTGCCTGTATCCAGGCTAGGAGAGTAGTTCTGGCATATATTTGACCCTTATTTAGTTTTAATTTTTGTTGTGTGCTCCTGTGGTAAGTTTTGGGGTTTTTTAAAATTCCTTTAAATTAGAGTTATCAAACAGTGAATGTTCAGTGAATACAACTTTTTGTATTTTGTATTTACTTACCAAAATGAAAAAACTTGCAGTAATCAAAACTTAGTGCTATTATTGCAGAAGCCACTTTTGAGAGCCAGTTTGTTCTTTGCTATAATTACTGTGCCTGAAAGGATAACAGAATGAAGATACAGTGGACATGTGGTGTTCAACCTAGAGATTATACTTGAGGGTATGTCATCAAATCTTAAAACATTAGTGGTATAGTGAAAAATTTGAGAAAGAGGGGCAGGAAAAGCTTGATTTCTATGCTTTATTTTCTGATATGTTTAACTTCTGGTTCTGTAAGCACAGAATTTCATCATACAAAAGCATGAGAAACCAAAATGGGCTTTTTTTCCAGGTTGTGAAAGGACTCGATAGATATATGAGGAAAAATACCTTAGAAAAAGTAGACCACCAAAAGTGAACTTCCAAGGTGCCAGCATGTGTGTTGACTCCTGACAGTTCTGGCTCAAGCACAGAGGATGATTTAGTTCAGCAGGGCAGAGCACTGGGAAAAGAACTTGCGAACTTGCTTTCTGCAGCAAATTTTCCTGTGTAGCATCTGCTTGTCTCTTCTAGTTAAGTTTCTGAATTCACAGAATTGGAAGAAGATAGTGCTCAAAATTTTCTGGAAGATTGGAGTTTGAATAGGAAACTCAGAAAAAGTGTGCTTCTATATGAAGAGTCCCTCTGAAAAAGACAGTTTTAGATGTTCGTATTGGTCTTCCGCACCTTGGAACCAGTTCTTCCCACCCTCCTGCTCTAGGCTCCATGTCTTTCAGCACTGCTGACTCAGCTGTTTGTTTAAAAAGAAGAACATTTCTGATAGAAAAGTTTGCGTTTCATTTCACTGATTTGCTTTAGAATTTTGTCACAGAAACAGCCAAACCAGCACAGCTGAAGGGACGGGGACAACTGATTTGGTCTTCAGTGAGCAGATGGAGGGGAGCGGAAAACTTTTCAAGTGCCCTTGCACCGTTGCAGATTCCTATGCAAAACGTAACCCCACAGGAAACCATAGGGATGGGATTTTCTTATCTTTGATTTAGGTGTAGTCATGTGCTCATTAGAAAAATCTTTTGCCTTGATTAATTTGGTATGGTTGATAAACAATACTTTGTAAAAATTCCTTTGGAGGGTCTTATAATAGGCAATTTTCAATTCTCTGGAGTATTCCAGATGAATCTAGAATCCAGCAAAACATAGCAGCTAAACCTTGGAGAATTTGAGTGCATTTACAGTGGTTCAGTGTAGTAATCAATAGAGAGAAAATTTGCTACTGACATAGCTCTATAAGTTGTAGTTCTTGAATCTGTGAGTCTAATAAATGTGAAGTATATACACTAAATTTCATATATATATATATATTTATTTATTTATACATAATGTCAAAATAATGACCGAATAAAAATCTTTTCTCAAATTAGAAAATCTCTTCACTGCATATTGATGTACCCACAGGTAAAACGTTTTGTCTGCCTAATGGCAAACTTCACCTCAGGTATATAATATATCACTAGCTTATAGACCACACAAGTTTAAGAGAGTGAAAGAAGATTCATCAGATATGAGCTTACAGTTGGAAATGCCACTTTTCTCTGAAATAGCCATGAAATACATCATCCAGAGCAGAACTTCAACAAATTATCAGCGTTACTCTAATGATAATTAATAACCCTATGGAGAGCAGTATGGCTTGTTTGTATATAAGTGACATCATTCTACAGTAACAGTTTTGTTCCTTTAGATACTGTGGCACTATTATGATACAAAAACAGATCAAAAACATTGTAAGAAGTGATCACAGTGGACAATTTCAGATGTATTTGCTGTTTTTACCGTATTTCATAAGCAGAAAGGGAATATTCTCTTCTGTCTCCCAACTGCTTTGCTTGCATTGAAAATCAAGCCAAATTCTGCATCAACAGCCAATATTCAATTAGTGAAACAGATAACCTATTAATTGTGATTGCTGTATTTTTATCATCTCATATTATCACTTTACCAAAAAAAATTAGACATGTTTGTGTTTCTAAAAAAATAATAATTTTCAAATTTTATGTTTTACTTTTCCAAAATTCAGGAATGTAAGAAATGGTACACTTGGGGCACGAAAGAAAATGTACCTTTAAAATTGAATCATCTCATTGTGGGTCTCTTATAGTAGCCAGAGATTGCATGAGACATACAGCATGGCAACACTCATCAGAACTTACTTTTCTTGCTAACATCTGTATTTTAACATTTTCAAGACAGTTTGTATTGCTGCATTATCTAATATCCAAACCCTCAGATAATGTTTTAGAATGACCTATATATACATTTTAATATTATGAAGAACTCTATTAAATATATAACAAGGTAAGTGGAGTTGTATTTTAGACCATTGGGTCTCTTGTATAATGTTTAAGGCAAACAAAACTGTTATATATACTTCTGTAAAAAGTGTTTATTAAAACTGACTCTATTTGTTTTACAGTTTAGCAAACTCTGCAGGTAGCCTTAAGAGCCTGCTCAGTTTATTGTCATTAAATCAACAACCAGATCTTCTTTCTGCCATTCCCTGGCAGGATTAATGGTGTTTGGCATGATTTGTGCATTTAACAGTGAAAGCTCTTGCTGGGTAAGCTAGCAAGCTTGACTAATTCTCAGTTGTGCTAACTTCATAAGCCTATTTTAAGGTTTTAACTCTGGCTAAAGATTAAAGGTAGTGACTTAGGCTGTTACCTTTTAATATATCTTACATTATTATGGTTAATAAGTGTAGATAAAATATTGAGTATATCTTTTATGATACACATGTGAAAATATGTATGTTATGGATATTTTGCAACATCCTGTAAAACCTCCTTTTTGTGGTTTAAAATGAGATTCCACAAAGCAATTGATGTATTAATATTAAAACACCTGCATAAATTTAAACACTTGAAATATTAAATGATACAGAGAATTAGTAAATTCTATAAGAGGAAGAGGTCATTTGTATTTCAAAATAGCTTACACTTTAACCAGAAAAGTCAGCAATTATTATTTGATTTAAAGCTGGCTTGCTCAGCAAAGCTATTTTAACCTGTAAAGCATTCCAGTTACTATTGGGTTTTTCACCTTTCCAGACAACCCTAGAATTGCTATTCAAAAAAGCCTACAGAAAGGAGAAAAGAGAGGAAAAAATATTTTCAGCCTGTCTGACAAGACTACATAAAAAGCTTGTGATCAAAGGATCTTAAATACACGTTACTGGTGTGACAAACAACATTTTTGTCCCTTTATTAGATTTATTTTCCTTCCGAAAACTGCAGTGGCCAGAGTATAGTTTGTGAAAGAAAGCTGGCAGGGTTGTATTCTTTGATTCCTAATTAACACCTTTGGTCTCAAAAGAGAACTAACAGAAATACCATAAAATGTTGCAGCTGCATTGTTATTCCGCTTGGTTGGTTTGTTAAAAGTCGGCTGGGCATTGGCAGCTGCAATAAAGGGAAAGCTCAATGGATGTTTTGTATTGTGCCCACTGAAGTGAAAGAAGGCAACCATTTTATTTTCAAATGGGCAGCTGCATAGGGATGTTTAAATGGAGCTAAATGTGAGGTTTACTGTTAATTTATAGTAATTGGTTATAAATAAAGTAGCAGTATAGCTTGGCATTCATCTATTAAAGCCATAGAACACAAATTGAAGGGAAATGAGTTATGAAGGGTAAAAAGTGAAAGGTAAAATACTAGAGTGATAGAAAATGCAGTTACTTGGAAGGAGTAGTGGTATTCAGTTTTGCAATGTAATGCAACAGCCACCTTGGAAGCAGCTAGTTGAACCTTCTTTGGATGGTGCTTCGAGAAATAAAGGTAGACATAGCTTTGTCTCACTGTAGTGAAAAACCAGCATTTTAATGCTGGGATCAGAACCAAGTGCAACTGTGCCTGGAGAGCACAGGTTTGTGTTTTGGGTAGTAGAATAAAGGAGGCATTTAACTCTGGTCAGATAAATCTCACTTGCATTCAAAAAACGCAATTAGGAAAATATGTAAATCTAGATGTTTCATCAAATGCTACCTAAGGGGTTACCAGTTCTTTCCTTGCACAATGACTGAACTAAAGAACTTCAGTGTCTGTGTAAGAACCATTGTCCCAGCCCCAGAGCCTGTTGGAAACAGAGTCCAGACTGGCCGTGGGAAATACCTACATATTTGACACAGGCCCCATTTCTGAGAGAAAAGGGGGTGGAATAGAAAGTATGGAGATTTTACTGTTGCATTCTAATCAGCCATGATCTGCCTAATTTGCTTTGATCAGGAAGATAAACTAATTTTCCTATAGGCTGGATAGAAGTAATTAGCAATCCAATGCTTTCATGCTTTTGAAAAGGGTAAAGAAAAGAATAGCAGAAATTGTAATGGTGGGAGCAGAGTACCCCTTTTCGGCTCATCTGAAAGCATTGTTAATTGAAAATAGGATGGTGCCGTAGGAGAGAGGCCCTGATTAAGATGCCTTTTTTTTCTTTTTTGGCTGGGGTATCATTGTACACCGTGATCTATAATGTTATGCAGCTAAATGTTTTTGAAGATTAATTTCACTTGACTATTAGTATATTTTGCTTCTGTTCTCTTTTATAGAAAAAGTATATCCCGTGTAAACAGTATGTCTGACATTCTGTAAGAATGCTGTTTGATTTCCCAGGGAATTTTAGTATCTTTTTCCTCAATTACATTAGACTGATTTGGTGGTTAAATTAAGTCTGGATCTGCTGCTACCATAAGGCTTTAAGATGAGGGTTTGTAAGGCCGTAGTGAAATCAAAAACCTCTACAGCCAAAGCCAAATTACTGGATATCCCAGTCTCTTGATTCTATTAGGTAACAGCTGGGTGGTTCTGTGGGTCTGAAGTGTGAATCTTGGCCTGTGAATCTACACCACACACACGTGCTGTGGTGTAGTATGCTCCAGATATGTTTTCTGGGGCTGTTACTCCTTCTTGGCTTTGGCCATTCTATTAAGTACAAATCAAGATGTCTTGAAAGATACTAAGTTTCACTGTAAAACCCCTGCCATGCAGACCTAATGGAATGGCAGCGCACAGAACTGCCATCTTTACCCAGGCAAACATTACTCATTCAGATAATGACCGAATTCCATTGGCCGCAGAATACTTTGCTTTTAGTACCTTTCTTCCCCTAGGTTTCTCCATCTTTACATATATGAATTGTATAGTTCAGCAGACAGCTTGTCCACTTAACTCTTTGTATTTTGAAAGTTAAATTTAAAAAGTCAGATAAGCTTAAGGACTCTATTTATCATTTATGTTACAGTTGTATTGCAATCCACAACAGTTATTGGGATTGTGGATCCGGCTGTCAGGAACAGCTATACACAGAGGCAGGCTCTATAAAAGTTTTCATAGGGGGAAAAAAAGCAGCTATTTGTGATGAATGAGAAAGACATTTTATGGCATGGATAGAGAAACAGGGGCATATGTTTGATCTCAAAGACGCTTCTATTAAAAAAATAATATCCTTTAAAGTCTGAGTTTGGAAAATTGATTTCCCCTGCCAGCAATATGCCTTGAATAGTGTTTGGAGAGAAAAAAAGCTATGTTCCTGTATGATAGCAGTCTTAAACTGAAGTATATAACAAATTTTTCAGTTTTCTTTCTACATCCTAAAATATGTTGCCTTTGTGATCATCTGCAGTGTTTGTATTCCAACCTACGTGATGTCAGCTGCAAAAGCTGTGTTACTTTGAATGTGAGAACATGGTCACAGAAATAAAATCTGATGTTAAGAATTATAGAAACAAGTAGAAGCATTCATTGAAATACCACTGAGAGTTGTGTTAAGGCTGGGAATACTTATTTTTCTTAGGGAGGCAGCACCACCTCATAGATAAAGCATTGGTCTGAGATTTAGACCTATATTTTCTTCATTACCTTACTGCATTGGTTAGTGACACAGCAATATTAGTTTGTCTCCTCAACTCCTATGTAGTAGTTAACTCTTTCTTTATGTTGTTCTCTGAAAAGTATTGCATAATTGAATATTGCTATATAAAAAGTGCAGGAGGGAAAAGGCAGCAAGCGGATCGTTCCTTCAGCCCAGAAAGTTCTCCCCCCACCCTCTGCCAGTACCCATCCTTCTTATGTATGGGTGGGCAGAAGTTGCCTCCCTGCCCCTCTCAAGAGAACATACAGCAATTCTGTCTCAGACCTTTGAATTGCATCACATTTTCTGTAGGATGTGAGCTAGAGTGTAGATTCATGCAGCTGTTACTCACCTCAGAAAGGACAGGGAATTGGTTTTGTACCTCTCTTTGAGTTACACAGAAATTAGTTTTCTAAATCTTTAGGATTTTTCCAAATGAAACCCATGAGGAAATCAGATTATCTGTAACTCTTACAGGAGGAAAACACTGACCCTACTTAAGAATGTTGTCCTTCTTCTATTGCACTCTGTTCATTACAAGGCTGAGGGGTTTTGACTTAACATTCTTGTGGTAATATGGAAATGTACAATTCTCAAAATGGTGTAGAAAAATTGTTTTACAAGGAATACTACACACTTGTGATAGTACTTGTTTCTAGTTCCAAAGAATTCAATACATATATGAAGCCACATCTCTGTAGAGTTTCTTAGGAAGATGTATAAACTCTGCCCTTGTTTTGAGCCGTCTGGAAACCATCAGCGAAGCACTAAGCCTGACCTTACCTGAGCACTAACCTTACCAAAAAGGATGGTATTTATCTGGAGATACCTGAGAAACTGCATGGGGGAGAAAGCTTCTCCACCTCATTGAACCTGAAGGAGTCTGACTACAAGACTGAAACCTGCGTGAAATGGGGTTTCCTAAGCTCTGCTTTCAGGAAACACGTAGTGAGTACAGAGGTAAAAGATTTCAAAACTCATGTTACAAAAATGTTACAAGAGTGTTGTTACAGCCTAAATTGCATTCACTTTCCTTAGGATTTTACTAATTTTTATTGAAAATCCTCCTAAGTTTTCTGTATTTCTAGGAAGATCTACCTATTTATATTTTTATTTGAAAAATGCAAACAGTGAAGTCACAAGTCTTAACATATACTGACTAAAGCAAAGACAACCCCTCACTTTTCCACATAAAGAAAACTAGTAATTTTCATCAAAACAAAAGCTTTAATAAGCAAACAGCTATTACAGTATGCTTCCAGTGTCAGAAAACTTGTATTGGTGCAGATAAAGAATCCAGGAAGCAGATTTTTTTCATCCTTGCACTACCACTAATATAAATATTGTGCATTCGTTTAACCTTCTAATTTAGTTGCTCTTGGAGTCAACTTGAAGTGGTATTCAGCTGCAGATTCACACACTGATCTAAAATGCATCTATCTAGAGTAATCTGTACCTCACTCTCCAGACAGTCAGTGTAGTTCCAGCTGTTGGAGAGTATTGACCAGAAAAAAAGTCACTTATATGAAGATAAAATAGATCTTTTTACCTTTAACTGACTACACTAGAGGCACAGAAGCTTGTTTCACATGCAGACAGCTAACTTCAGAGTGTGAGAGGTGGAATTGCTGTCTCGGGGCTAGGAAACCCCTTCTGTTTAAATTTGTGTGTCAGTCTTCATATTGAAGTGAGTTGGACTGAATGTGAATGATCTGTTATGCCATATCCAAGCTGCAAAGAGTTTTCACATTTAAATTGTGATGTTTCTTCCATTAGTAGCAAAAAAACTTGTGGGATATGTTATGACATCCCACCCTTGAGGGGAAGAGAGCACCCAGTATTCCTAGATGCCCGTGGTTGAAAGGGAGTGACAAAACTCAGAGGGTCCCTAAAAACATACAATATTTTATTAGTAAATTATACACTTGGCAGGGAAATTGGTGTAAATTAGTCCCTTATGGTATAATCCAGGTAATAGTGGATTTCGAATAAGGGGTAGAGTGAAAGGGAAGAGAGAGATTGATGGAAGGGAGAGAGGGAGGGAGGGCAGTCCTAACTCCAGCATCAGTTCAGTTGATGGGGTGTCAAGGGTCCTAGGGGCACTGTCCAGACATTGTGGAGGTACCTTTTTAAAAGTTTTCCCATCCTGGAGCTAGGTTTCTCACTTGCCATGCAAATTAGTTATGTTTCACAGTTTGTTCTGCTAGATCTTTCTGAAAGTGGGTCAGAGGGCTTTGGGGGGCTTTGATGGTCTTGATCGCCCTGACTGGGTCAGCCTTTGGTTGACAGTCCACACCTCTTTCTTGACCTCATTCATGTGTGTGCGCTGTACTGTGTTGTGCATATCTCCAGGAACCAGAACAAGGTCATTTGTCCCAGAAAAGTGCTCCCCTATCTCTGTATGAGCCTATTCTCCAGCCACATCCTGTTCTTTCTGAACACTTTTCTTGCCAAAAATCCTTGACTGATAGCATGACTATCCAGTTCTTGGTGTTTGAGTTATACGCATTAGCCCCTTACCTTGTTGGCTTTTACAAATATCCATGGAAGTGGACAATAAGGCAAATAAGAGAAGCAGATGCCAGATGTGGCCCTCAGCCACAGTTCATGTGATTTCACATGTACAAATCCTTGACTGAGCTTTCAACAGCAGTACAGGGAAGGATAATCTTTGTGTATCCTGCGGAGGGATGTCCAGTGAACTTGCTAGATCTGCAGGCTGTGTATACTGGACATTCTCAGTAAATTGTCCAATATGGTGAAAAGATTGATTTGTTCTAACAATGTGATCAATCTGGATTGGGGGAAATTTGACAGGAAATCTTTTTTTTCTAATATTGGAAAATTTTCCTAGTCTCCAATGTGTGAACTTAACTCTGTTTTTCTTCTTTTCTGTGGTGCATGTTTTGACCTGATTATTTCAACAACAACACCATCATCATCATCATCATCAAAAATGCCTCGTGCCCATCAAAATAGCTCATACCTTGGCTCTGGTGTAACTTAATGGATACAAAATAGAAGAAAAAAAATAGAAAGCAGAGAATAAAGACATTCTTGGGGTGTAAGACATCCTAAAAAAAAAGAGGTTTTGTGTGTAAGGGGCACGGATTTTGAGGGTTTAAAGCCTGTCCATTAGCTTTATTTGGAGAAAGGTAAAGTAAAACAGTATTGTTCTGAAAGACACACAAAGCAATATGTAACATATTATAAATTATTAAGCCTTGTAAATATATTAAGTTTTTATAAAATACCATAATTTTAAAATGTTGAATAAGAATTTTTATAAATTTCTTGTCTGTACTTTCAAAATAAAACAAATGAAAAGTCTTCTGGCATCTGATTAAGGGAAATTTTAGACTGTTTCATTAGATAAAGCAATCAAGTTGTGCTTTAATCAGTTTTGTTGTTGAATTAGATATCTTCCAGTCTTAAACTAGTAACATAATTGTAAAGTTGTCAGTCTCAGGTTTCTATTTGAACTGATTACACTTGATAAAAATAACAAACCATGACAAATAGTGGGGCTAGGTTTCAGTAATTCACTGGAGAATGTCTCTACCAAGTCTTTGTGGCAAAATGTCTTGTTTGCAGGACAAATGCAGAGTTGAAATAACAACCCATGAATACCACTGGTGAAATGGCTATGTACACAAGGTGAATGCTAAAGTTTTCCCTTCTGAATGGACCTTTTAATCTAGGCATTATCTGGGCACTGAAAAAGTCTGCAGTGGCCTTACGTACAGATTAATGAGAAAATCTGAGACATGGAGTTGGGCTATTTGCAGAAACTGTTTTCAAGATTTACTGATGGTTGACAAATGCCATTTAAGCCTTCAAAGCCATCAATATGCTATTGAATGGGATTTAGAGGGAAATCCTCCCACTATAGAAGACGAGGACTTTGAAGCATCTCGGTGGAAGCCCTTGGTCTCCCCACCCCTTCAAACTTTTCACCGGCTTCCTTCAGCATATAGAGCCCTGAAACGCGTGGCTCTGGGAAAGGGGAGGGAGGCTCCTTTCAGAAGCATTTGTATATAACTGAATGTGCCAATCTGCTTTTGTTCAGGCATGAGAACTGAATAGAAGTGTCTCCAGAAAAAGTCTCTTGTGCTCATGGTCAGCTTTTCAATGGGCTTTCTGCTAATAGATTTTTAATATGGGAGCTGGAAATGGTGAAATACACGTTTGAAAATTTTATTGAATTGAAAACTTGCCCAGGAAAGACTCTCTGTCCTATATCATCTGTTATTGATTCCTTCTCTAACACTGTCTCTCAAAGAAAAGTAACCTCATACATTATGCATGTGATAAGATAAATCACCTGAGCTTTGAATTTAATTTTTTTAAATAATGTCCTTTTTTTTTCTACAGGTATTTAAAAACTTCTAAGTTATATTTCTTCTCTGGTTATTTAAAAACTCATTTTCAAACCATATGCTTTTATTAAAAAAAAATGTCCATTATGAGATTTGGTTAGGAAGAAAAGATACCTTAGGTGATCATGTTTTCATTAAAGGGGTTTTAATTTAAGATCAGGTTGGCTTGCTTTGCCCTGTGCTGTTCTGAATCTGAAGGATTCAAGATGGAAATTCTGAAGAGCTTAATAAATTTGTGCAAATGAAGAAGTGGCAGAACCCACTGCACGGTTCCTGAGAAAGATCTCTCTGGAATCTGTGGTGGATTATGCAAGGTTATACTAGGGCTTTATTCATGAAGTTCATGAGAGATTTGTAGTTTTCAATCAGAACGAATGCCCACAAAACCCTCTCCGTGGTCCTTTTAATAGCAACAGTGTTTATGCATGGAGAACCATGTGTTGGTGTCTTCTTCAGTCTGTCACAAGTATATGAAAATTGAGACCCAAATGTCAAGACCATGACTGAGAAGGGTAGCCTACACCTCTAACCTTCACAGGTTCACACCCTCATGTGGGATGGGAGAACAAAGCCTGGGTGTGGGCTGCAGTAGTCTCTTTATACCCAGTGTATGGTGTGAAGAAGAGCACCATGGTGCATCCCGCCAACTCCAAACCTCTTGTGAAGGGACGACAAGGCTGACTGGATTCTGCAGAGTATGGAAAATAGGACAACACCTCTCAGCAGAAGGCTTGCCTCTGCTTAGAGAGTGCTTTGGCTTTATTTCTGTCCTGTTTTCATGTCTATCTGCACCACTTTCATGCTGGCCTCCATTTTGCCACCATTTGCAGGGGAAGTGCAGCAATAACAGTATGTGGCAGATATTGTCTTGTGCAAGGTGACCAATGGTCTTCAGCAGCCACTGCCATGTAAGAAGTGGGTGTTTTGGCGTTAATTTGTGCTACTCATTTATTGCAAGGTAAATTAAGCCTGTAAGAGTTCTCACAGATTGTCTGAGGCTTGTAGTTCTGAAATGTTGGTGCATCTTCACCCAGAAAGAACCATGTCATGCCCCGGTCCATTTGTTGGGTTTAAGTTGTTTGATTCACTCTGAGTGGTGTGTGGAAGAAATAACTGAATTCTCTGAAGGTTCAATAACAAGCTTTTACGTGAAAACTTTAGAATATGAAGGTAGAATAAGGTACTTGGCAAATTTTAAACAACATTCAGACTAAGTAAGGAACTTCACAAACGTTAACTTAGCAAACTTAGTCAACTTTAATTTATCCAGACACACAACAAGGCACATTGACTAGAACTTTTTAGGCTGGCTAACAGTATGTTTTGAGAAGAAGTTAGAAGAAGAGAGAGAGAGAGAGAAAGAAAAAGGGTAAGAGTAGAAAGGTACTGGCACCTCCGGATCCAGCGATGAGAGTTGATTGTTGCAATTTAGATGTTCATCACAGAGTTGATCCATCAGGGGTGGGGAAAGCCCATAAAGCACAAAACTCAATGCATTAATATACACTTGGGCTTGGTGGAAAAGCCCAGGAACCTCCCCTTGGAAGGGTCTTCTACACTATCTGCTGCAATACTGTGGATCAAGCACAGTCCTGTGGTGGAAGGACCCAGAAATGAGCATGGAGGTGCTTCAGCTGTCTTTGATGGTCTATGACACCATCTAAGATATGACAGCTGCCTCTTATGCCAGCATAGTTGAGCCAATTATGCCCCATTAGAAGGGGTGAATACTGTCAGGCCTATGCAGGCATGTCCCAGTTTCAACCTGGCACAGGAGTTTTGTAACTCAGCCAGTAAGGGAGGACATTGGCATGATCAAAAGCACTATCCCACCTTGCAGGATCTGCTTCTTACAGGCCTCTTCCTTTATATGTCTCAAACCCCAGCTTGTTGCTAAACAAAGGTTGATTTGTCCTGATCGGATGTCCTCTGGTGCTCACACCCTCTGCACCTGGGCTGTAACCTTGCACATCATCAGCAAAGCACTGCTGCTTTTGCAAATGGCCTGTTGTTTAACCATTGTCCATTTACATGTCAGTCTCTCACACCATCACAATGCAGATAATTTGACTAATCCTTCTGGTTTCCTGATGGAGCTAACTGGAAAATGGGAACTTGATGTGAAAGAAAAATTGAGCAAAGCCTACGGAAAAGAGAGGGTAAAGAAGGAAAAATTAACAGAATTGGCTCATTACTTTGAAAAAAACACCAGAAATTAAAAGTTAAGAACCCAAACAATTGAAGCAGACATGACAACCAAACAGGAAACAAAGAAAGGCTGTAACAGCAGAAAATGTCACACTTTCCTTATTGACCCAAAGCAACAACTTCCTGCCTTTAACTCAACAGATTTTGGAAATTATAAAGTAATATATAGAAATCTTCCCAGTGAACCCATGCACTAATGCAGGCAAACCAATGTACTGTTGCATAATTTCCACAACTGAAGTATTGCCTGTTGAGTAGAACCTGGCATTAGGAACTTGTAGGCCTGGGATGACATCTTTCTCCCATGGGAGTCACTGGGAGTTTTGCTACCAGCATCAGTGGAGCCAGGTGTTTACCCCCAGGCACAGTTCTAATGCTGACATTGACTTGCTGTATCAGAAGTTTTAAGACATGTAAATAATAGGGGAACTGATTATTTGCAGCATTTTTATAGCATTTGGAATAGCTAAATAAAAGAGATCTTGTAAAGATCATTTCAGTTGCAAAGAAAGCAGACCAGACAGGTGCAGTATATGGGACACACGTTTCACATGTGCACACAAGTGCAATAGAATTGACGGCAACAGTCTCCATTTGGTAAAGGTTTGTTTGGCTACTGATGTTTTGTGGTATTGTTCAGTATTGTCTCCAGGAAGATCCCAAACTGATACTTGAAGCCTGAAACAGAGGCACTGCAGCAGATTTGGCTGAAAAGCAGCTATTAATTGCTTACCCTGAAGGGATTTTCTGTTGATCATCATAACAATAACAAGAAGTGGTGGGTCTCTGGCCTCAAGGTGAGGTTGCCAAAGAGTGGACTGTGTAAACTCTGTGAATAAAAGAAGGAAACAGGCATCATTTGTTCTGGATCAGAGTATGCTGCCTCTACTACTATTAGCTTGTTTAAAAGTAGCTCAGATATTTCAGTGCTCTGCCAATCTGAAGGGCAGCTGATCAGTTACAAGCAAACAAAATGTGTGGAGACTAGGTATAAGTGATGCCAGTAAGGATTAAGGACCTGGTATTTACGTATATTAAGACTATTTTGTACCAGCCCATGTGAAGTCATCTCACAAGGAAGGTAGATTTTGATTACTTAAGACGACTAATTACCTGATGGAGAAATAGAGTTTTTAAGTGCATTATCTCTGTAAGAATCAAGCTATGCAAATTTCTTGGCATTTACTGTTGCAGAAATTTGGGTATTCAATCTGTCAGGGAAAGATCTGACAGCTTTGTCATTCCTCTGAGCTCAGTAGGAGGTGTTGGAAGAGGCTGACAGCCAGCTGGGAGCTGGCAGATCTGGAGGCCTATTGTATTTCAGTGAACAAGCTCTGTCAGACATAAAGGTAAGTTGTGCCTATAAAAAAAAATCCACAACTTCCTATATCTGAAGAATGTTTACAATATTTTCATTCTAGGCACAGGATCACTCTGCATTACGCTAAGCCAAAACTGCCATCTGAAATCAAACAGTTCTCCTTGACCTTTCTTGTTTATTTCTTCTTTATCCTTGGGCTTGTGGAGGCACAAACAGCAATGTAGTGAACCAATTTAGGGATTTATTTTCGATTTTTTTCCTGATGGACTTTTTTTTTTAAATCCAGGTCAGGTGCCACCTCTGGTTCAACAGCATCCTTACAAGGAATGAACAGTGCTGGTCTCAGGGGAAGATCAGAAGTAATTTTTTTGGTAGTCACATTGAGAAAAACTGAGTATGTTGGTAATATAGCATCCTTTGGGTGGTCCATACAAAGCAGAGAAGATTCTGTAAATAATTATTTTTTCTAAGCAGCAACACAAAAATTATCAAGTTAGTATTTCTGAGAAGAACTCTAGTAGGTGTGATACAGTGTAGCAACGTTTCCTCTGCTGAAATTCTTCAGTCGCTCTTCAACAACACAACAACAAAACTGTAATAAAAGCAGAACTGATAGTGCTGTGTTAAAATGGTTGGTTGTGATAGTATTAATGGTCTTTTCCAGCCTCAGCAGTTCAATGGTTCAGCACCAATGCATAGGAGAATGGAAAGCTTTGAATATAAGTAGTGAAGAAACTTTCCAGACTTTGACTGATAACTCTTCTGACAAAAAGAAACCCAGCTGAGATCGGAGGTGGACTCATCTTTGCTGAATGATGTTTTTGCCATCCTCTTTAACAAGCCAGAATTTCTACCAAAGTACATGGGTATTTTGCAGTGAGCTAGTTTGGGAGTACCGGGTGTATATATACCCAATACCTGCTACATTACATCACACTAAGTTGCATTGTGAAACTGGAATAGTCTTAGCATCATCCTGCTGTACCTGGGATAATTAGTCTTTCTGTGGGCACCTAACATGGTTATGTAAGTTCCATCTCTGGACCCAGCTCACTCATCTGTACCTTGGGGACCTTTGCACTGTGCAATGTAGGATATATATTTCCTGCCCTGAATACAAGTATGTTGTGCACAGATTTCTGGATACTTATGTTCACACCACTGATGTTGGAATGTGTTTGTAGCAGATGCTCTCACAGCCGTTTGTTTTTTCATTCTTAAAATTCATGGATTCATTCTTAAAATTCTTAACTGGAACTCAGTTAAGACAAAGTAAGACCAACAAAATCAATGACTTACAGTGTATCTGTGTGTGAATGAAATCAGGCTAATCGTAATTAATTTTCATCCTCAACAGCGTCACTGAAGTGATACTGGGTATTTTGGTGAAGATGAGTTTTTTAATTGGCTGATATAGCATATAATCTATACTGTACATAACTTACGGTTGGGTATTCAGACCAATTGGCTGTATGGTTCATAATAAAGTATTAATATATTAAACTATTAAAGGATTTAAGAAATATGTACTTTATGACATAAAGTGTTTTCAGTGTTTGTCTACGCTCACATATATTTTGAACTGTTTCTGCTGTAGAAAAGGGTAGTACACTAATAAACAAACTATGCTGTGCTTTTTGTAGATGCTTTCCTCTCATGTAGATAGTCATAATTTAGGAACAGCTTCATTGAAATCAGAGGGATGAAATTATAGAGTGGAAATTAGAAGGAAATTGGACCCCAAATTTATAAACTGAATAAATAGACACATTTAATGGATAAAATGGATAAAATGAATGGACACATTCATTCAGAAATTCTTGTAGCATATAGTTGTGAAAATTAGCAACTTCTGAAGTGACAGAATATATTCTGAAACTGAGAGTGGCCAAGGAGGTTTTTTCCAAGACTTGGTTATTTCTAATAAATGTTGTTTCTCAATTTAGCTGTACAGTTCTTCTTCAAAATAAAATAAACAGAACCTGATAAACAGGTAATGATGAAAAGTACAACAAAAATGGTAGTAGTTGTCTTAGTAAATTACAGTAAAAACTGATATATTTTTCCCTTGTGTATTGTTCAGTATTTGAACAAGATGAATCATGTATGCAGTACTCATTTAATCTATTTGAATTAGTGAAGCAGAAACAGGTAATAACTCATAAAGTAAAATAGTCCTAACACAATCTGTGGGCGTGGAAGGAAAAGGAATTCCATTCAGTCGTGTTTTAATTGCTCTTACTGGCTTCTGTATTGTAAAATATTCCTTATTAGTTATTTAAGTTTTTTAATATGTGAGTTAAGTACAGCAAATGATTGACATATTGGAATATTTTTATAACTTTGCCTGATAATTATTACTTAGCAAACTGATTCTTAAGCATCAAATGAACAGTCATGAATCAGCTTTGAAAGTAAAAGGTTAATTGCATCTAAGAAACATCATGAATTTGATACACACGAAAAAAGCAGAGAGCCAGAATCTTTGTACCTAAAATGAAATGTCAGGTACTTGTCAGATTAATTCAGCACTGGATGTACTTGATCTGATCTTTGATCTTTACTTTCTTTTTTGACCCTAATTGTTTGCTCTGCCCTACTCCCTCTGCTGGAGTCTTGGATAAACTGAATGGCAAAATTGTTTCCTGAAGAGATTAATCATGCACATACTGTTTGCTTTACAAATGTTCTGCAGCCTATATATGAGTAAGGCTTTGATGGTTGTTTATATGATAGAATTGCCCATGTTCAGGAATAATGTATGCAGTTTAAAATGACTCTCTTACAGAGCTTCTGCAATAATAAGCCAAATTTTGCTGTCTGTGACATCAGAGGAACCCACTGACAAGTTGTTGAGAAGGCAGCATTTTGGCCAAATCTTTTTTTTTTTTTTTNTTGCATCCAGATGTGACCTATCAGCCTGGTTTGCCAGGATCTGATGTTATGGGCCAATGCAGAACAGCAGAGATATAGACAGAGCCCTCCTGACCTTACTGGATCACCTTTGAGGCTTCTCTAAGTTCAAGATGCCTGATCCTTACCACATATATCTATTTAGAGTTGCAATGGTTGTATCTTCTGTAAGCAAAATTTACTTGCAGAACAAGCACGGCTGGTGTGCTGAAAAGGACAGTGTGAGTGGGACAGCAGGAGTACTGTCCATGTACTGGCATAAAGGTGTTCATGGGGTGTGCAGGCGCACATACTCTCACTGCCTGCTTTCTCATGTGACCACACAACATCATTTGTTTTTTTGCAGAGCGAAATATTTTGGTAGAAAGGTGTTGTGTCTCTGGAAACAGTGAACTTCAATGGCAAGTAACAGAAATTTTCTGTAAAAAATGTGTAACAAACAATCCTCTTTTAGCCTCCTTCACTTCCATGTAAAAGTATAGCATGGGATCAGCTACTGTTAATTAGCTATTGCGAATATTAGCACGTGAGATAACGAATTTTTAAATACTTGATTTTAGCATATGTCATTATCAATGTGCAGAAGTGCAGAAGTATCCATGCTATTTCCACTTGTTATCTACTATGAATACCTTGATAGTGAGATTTTTTGTTCTGTGTAATGCCTAACTATCTTGCTACTGCTTCTTCCTGCAAATCTACCAATTTTTCTTCCAGAAGATTCTTCCAAATATAAAGATGTACTCTTCAAATGTGAATCATGTAGTGGAAATTCACATCTTAATCCTAGCTTATTACAGAGTCTTTCAAAGAATCACAGATGAAGTTTGATGCTAGTTAGAAGAAATGCTATGTGTTAATTGTCAGAAAACATTTACAATGCTTATTTTTGTGTGCTTATATATTGCCCTATGCTGCTCTTCATGTGTGTGTTAAACATGCAAATACATGACTAGCAGTTTTCATGTTTACTTTGAAACATAATGTAATCTAGGAACATTAAAATTAAAATATGGTTAAAATTAAAACATTGTTTTCTGAGTCTGTTGACACATTATGCATGGCACTGGTGTAAATGCCTTGATTAGACAGTGTGATCTAATGAAAGGGGTACTGGGCAAATCTTCACCCACGTTGGTTTCTGTTTGATTGTGAACATGTCACTTTGCCATTAGTTGTCTTAGGTTCCCTTCTGCAAATTGATGATAACTCTTTTTATTTATTGAGACTCAAACAAAAACATCTATAGCAATTTATTTGTAAGAAATAGGAACTACTACAACAGTGCTGGCAAATAGATTTATCTCCTTTAAGCAGCGGTAGCAGATGAAGGTATTTTCCATATCCATAGTGAAGTATTTGCATTAGTAGATAGTGTGTAGTTAATAGCTAACATCCTCTTCCATCGTACAGTGGAGCTAGTGTTCTGCCAACAACATAAGAGTGCTGTGTTACAAAGACAGGCACAGTAGGGGAAGAGCAGAAGTAATATTCACCTATTTTCATCATTTTGTATTGCTACATGTAACATAGTGTCACATATTGCTGTAAATGAATTAAGGAAAGTGTCTTACTTTAGAAACTGTTCTTAGCTGGTAATAACTAAGGGAATACATTCAGTCTATTGTCAGTAATTTGTGAGTGTGCTTTATCTTTCAAAGACTTACAGAAAAATAATAATTAATACATCTTGTTGGGATAAGGCAGGCTTAGAAGAATCAAAATTAATAATCCTAGTAATAAGTCTTGATAATTTTCTAAAAATCTAACATATTGCAACTGTGAAAAAAAATAACCTCCAAAATGAATTATTCTTAGTACTGGATTATTGTGTTAGACCTACAATGGGTAGACAAGTTTGTGCCATTCAGTATAGTAGATGTTTAGCCTAGTCGTAGATTGAAAGTTTGATGAAAACCAGAAGTTTTTTGTGTATCCCTAGACAGTTTTTTGTTCTCCTTTAAAAGTCATAATTATAACGTGAAAAACTGATCTTCCAAGATGAATAGTCACTGAAATACCTCTTGTAATAACAGCTAATGACAGGTTAGTAACTCAGCCTCCAGACTCCTCTATTGTATGTGAACCACTAGTTCACTTAACTTGTTTTACTGGCTTTCTGGAATTCATGGTGAACTCACTATTAAGATGGTAACTGGAAGGTTTTTCAGTACATCTGTGCATGGGCAACAAAACTGGGGGCAAAAAAGACCTGTTATATTTGCCTTCTTGGATGCTGTTTTGCAAATGCTCAGAATTTGCCAGTCTATTCACCAAGACACAACAGACAGATGCATGGTGCAGTTTGCAGTATTTTATGGTCCTCAGAGATTCCACCACAGATAGGATTCCCTTAGCAAGTCCCCAGAGACACAGCATGGTGATTGACTGGCACAGAGTATAATTAAGATACGATTATAGTGGCCCATGTTGCCAATGTAGTCATTGAAGCAAAACTTCTTATCTTTTGAAAAGATGAAAGTTTCATTCGGTGATGTGTTGCTTTTATAGTCAACAGTTGGAAACAGGTAGCAGGAATGCTGATGGGAGAACAGATGATGTGTCCATCTGACTATTTAAAAAAATTTATTGCCTTTTCAGTATAATGTAGAAGCTCATGGTGCAGGTAGTTTTCATAAAGGTAGATCCGGTACTACTGCTAGTTATATTAGGATCACTTTAAAACTCAGGCTATACTCTTACCCTGTTGCTACTGACATCAGTGGAGTTTGTATGTTCTTTGATGGTGGGAGATAGGAGTAGTTCTGTTAAACTGAGTTATTTAAAGGTTTTCTGTATTCTAATCATTCTATGTTTTTCATTGCGGTAGTTTCTAAGAGTCTACCAAGACCCAATATAAAAGCAGAACAATCCCTCTGAGGATAGTTAAAGATCCAGTATCTTGATTTTAATATTTTTAAGCATTATGCTGCAACTGTATTAGCGAGCCTCATCAAATATATTACCTCTTCCTACAGTATATTCTGTATGTGTATAGTGTATATATATATATATANTCCCTGGAAGTATTTAAAAGATGTGTGTGGCACTTAGGGACATGGTTTAATGATAAACATGGCAGTGCTGCATGAACAACTGGACTGGAGTGATCTTAAGGATCTTTTCCAACCTAAAGGTTTCTATGATTCTATGAAATATGCATAGGTAATGTTTAGTAGTTCTGTTGCACAAAAATGTCTTTGTATGCTGTGTTCCAAGAAAAGTATAATATTGAAAAGAAGTAACCAGAAAAAAAAAAGTAACAGAAGGAAATAATGTAACTGGTAGGTTTAAAAACAGTTAGCGATTGCTGCAGTATATACTGGGAAAGAGGTTCTCCTCCATCATATGATGTGGAGCACATACTTTGCCACATGACTGAGTCCAAAAAGGAAACTAGGACACAGGAGTTCACTGTTGGTAAATCCACCTCTGGAGTCTAAAGATGTTATTAAGAAAAATGCACGTATTGTTGATTTTCTCCTTGTGCATCAAAGCACATAATGAAAGCCACTTTCTTTTATTTTAATCCTCTTAAGATATTAGGGTCTGGTCTGTAGATTGCTTCTGACTGGTTCATCGTGGGGTCTTGTGGGTGATACAAGCAGACAAGTACTGCCTACTAGTAATTGAAATTAATATGCTAGAAAACCAGCCTCTCCTGGTCAGCCAGTGCACTGGTTAATGCTGGTTTTGTAGAATGCTCTGAATATGTGTGTATGCGAAGATGAATCACTCCCATCTTCCACCAGGGCTGGCTTTTTAAGTCTAAAATGTGATTTGGCATGTTTCCAAAAACCCATTAAGACATGTGTTGAAAATACCACAATCAAAATGATCTTGTTAAAATATTGGGTTTATCTTAATATTCAGTAGTATATAATTCACTACCTGGATGAGTTTTTCATTTACCAAATAAATCTGTGTTTTTGTTCCTTTGCCAGAATAAACCCTTTGAGCCTTTATCAAAGTAAAAGGGCAATAACCTGCTAAACAGTATGAAAGAATTAGATGATAAAGTATTGCAGTAAAGAATGAATTTAATAAGTACACATTTCTCAAATTATACTTCGAATTTTTTTTTGTGAATGCAAAGACCTTACTCAACAGTGATTTGATAATTGTTGTAAAGTATTAACACATTTCCTTTATTTCAGAATCTCTATGTGAAGTGTGTTTTTAAATCATACATTTTAAAATTCAGCAAAAGATCAAGCATATATTCTGTAATGTGAAACAGACTGTGAATAATAAGAACTAGACGGAGTAGGAGTAGGATGCCTACCCACCAAAATACAGATAACTTATTTACCTTGTAAACTCTCAACAGCTGGAAGAAATAAAGTTATCTAAATAGTACCCAAAGTAGCTGGAAACTATAAGCACTGCTGCAAATGCATAGATGTGTTTAAATAGTGGGGAGTTTTAAATTACCATATAATGTTTGCATAAACTACGCAGGTCGTTCTTAATTTTATTTTAAGAATCTACAGGAATTTTGATATAGTTGTATAAGTTGTGTCTTCCACACAGAGTTTTATTACTCAATCTGTTGACAGATTTTGGACTTCATAAAAAGTAATTATAATGATACTGTGGGGCATGGGGAACACAATGGAAAACAATGAAAAAGCAAATTAGGAAAAAAAAAGGTATTATATGAAATCTAGTCTAAAGCATAGCTTGAATGAGCTCTGACAGAGCTGATGTGGCTGGTAGTTTCCTGTACCAGGAACTACTGTGGAACCCCACCAGGAAGTGTGCTACAGAGCAGGATCACATTACACTCTTATTTTATGGTTCATTTCACTTATTTAATGCAATTTGAGTACCTGTAACAAAAGAGCACTCAAAACCAGTATGTTTATTATCTGAAAATATGTTGTTTCTCTGAGTCAGGTTAGGTTTTAGGGACACCTGATGTGCCTGATGTGAGGTAAGGCAAATCAGTATGGCCGTGCAGTAGTTGTACAGCAAAAGTAGAGTCTTTCCATATTCATTAAGTATAAAGGATGTTGCAGCTAGTGTATTCTATGCACTTTTGCCTGTCTTCTTTGGTAAACAAAGTGTACTATGGTGCTACAACAACAACAAAAATCGTAGTTTTCCTTTACTACTCCAAGTAAATTTTAATACAGTACAGTGGTTTATTAAAATTATGTCAACTAAAGGGGTTGTTTAGTGTTCCAGCTGATTTATAGAGCATGATAAAACATTCCAAATTCTCTGGAAATGAGGAACACGCTACAGATTGTATTTGGTTTCACAACACTGAGTTCCTACGAAAGAAGAATGTTTAACATGCTAACTAGATAATGATTCATCAGTTCTTGCAGAGGAACTAGTTTTTGTTAATGTAGTACTTAGAAATGTGTGGAATGAACAGCTGGATGCCACAGTTGTGGCATGCCATATTAAGTCTCTGTCTGTTTTCCCCTACAGTGATCTCAGTATGAACAACATTACTAAGCTGCCCTCAAACCCTGTGCACAATCTCCGCTTCCTGGAAGAGCTGTAAGTATCATTGTATCCTTGATGGGCATAGTCAGCACTGGACACATTCCTGTGTTTGTCTCTCATACTTACTGTGGGAACCAGATAAAACGGAGCAGGAAAGCTGTCAGCCTGACACTTTTGGCACATGCGGAAACACTTAGTTGAAAAAAACCCAATTGCTTGTGATTCTGGAAATGAACTTATAAAAGAGTTACCGTGAAGCTGCAACTTCTCTAAGCAGAGACAGAGCCAAACAAATTAAAATTTTTAAACAAGAACTGTTTAAAAGAGCTGGATTGCTTTTTGGAAATAGTTAAGCAGCAGGATATTAAAAGTTTGAATACTGGTTCATGTTTATTAAAATCACAAGTAAAGCTGTAATGAAAACCAAAACCTGCTGCCTCGTTCTGCCTGTGTCAAGGACAATTGAGTCCACATTTGATAGAATTGAGGCTTCTTGTCCTAATCACTTTTAATTATGGTTTTCTTGCTCTTAAACTTAGCATCCCTGAAGGCTGACTGTAGAATGCAGAATCCTACAAAAAGCTTAGTTACGCTATCTAGTACGTTCACTGAGGGGAAAAAGTACATTGCAAAAACTAGCTGATCAAGCACTACATCAAAAGAGGAATCCTGGCTTGAAGTGATGGTGGCTAACCAAAAGTGAAAAGTATTGTGCATTCATGAGACCTGGATTTGGCAGTTACTCCAGTTATAATGGCCGGGCTTAAAAGAAAGTTTAGGTTTCTGAGGAGTGATGAAGTCTCTATAATTGATGCATCATAGATCTTGGGGAAAAAAGCTGGCACCTATATTTGCATGAATACCTCTAAATGTTGATTAAAAGCCGTTTATGAAACACAGTTTATAACTTAATAAAGTGAAAGCCTTCTTTTTATAGGATGTTTAACTGTTAACACACCATAAAATCCACATAAGAAATGCGAAGTCATTGTGCTACCCCTTCTTGCAAAGACACAGTCTGTTTAAGCTGTGAAATGTGTGCAGTTCTCTGCAATTTTGGTGGATATTGCTCTGACAACTTTTGGTATCCTTGCTAATGCCTTTTTGAATTTTGCCAGCTGGTCTTTCCAGGTTGCATCTATGCATCTAGGGAAAAAAAACATAAATTTAAACAATACCCTATTTGCAGGCAGATTTTCCTTTCATGACTTATTATTGTCAACACTTGTATTTATAAAGCTTTACTTCTTTTCATTCTCTCTCTCTTCCTTATTTCTTTGGTTATCATCTGTTTTGCTGTTAATGCAGCTTTCAAATAATGTAACAGATGCAAACACAACAAGGACAGAAGCAACACACCAAGTGTTAGCAATATCAAGTGTGTTTGAAGTGAATCATGCCACAAAGCCCCTGCTTGTGGACTTCTTCTTCCTGTTCATGTTTGCCTGTCCAAACTCATGTCAATTGAAATAGCCCTACTAAAACCATCCAACACAATGATTGCTCTCCATCCATTAAAGAAAAAAAATTAAAACAAAAGTTTGGGCTTCTCCTGAAAGGGCATTCTAATACATAAGGCCAAGTCACCTTCACTCTTTCACTTTATGGTCCAAAATTAGATGACTGAAATAGCAAGATTTGAGTTACTGCCTGACTACGTCATCTTCCTGATCAAGACCTTACCTTCTTCTTGTGCTGGGCCTACTTTTTTTCGCTGTTAATATTAAACCTTTATCTTTACAACCCTCTGTTCCAAATCAAGTAATGACAGTCCTTCATTGCTTGTGCTACTAAAAAGGTGTTTGGTTTATATATATTTATAGTAAACTCTTCTATTTGTTTCACACAAGCCTATCATTTCTATTTCTCATTAATTTAATACTATTTTGTGTAACCCTTCCAGTTTGTATTCACTTTTATAATAAGCATAGAAAACTGAAGACTTTGAAGATGTGAGACAATTGGTTACCTCTTCTCGTTTTGCTGAGAGATTCTTTGGTGTTCAGAGTCATGCAATGCAATTCAGCCTAGTATTACATAGGAAAAAAAGTATAGATAATGGAAATGGAATTGGATATTCAATTCTGAAGTAGGGGTTAACAGCCATTTTAGTTACCATACTCCCCTCTGTTAATTTCTGAGCAGTGATTGTACATAGGAACATTATTTTTCCCATCCAGGCATTGCCAATTGATTTTTTTTCTAGCTTACCTGGGAATACTGTGTTTTGTTTATGTGGCTCGGTTAAAAAGCACTATTAAAAATATAACTTGGTCCATAATGCAAACATTGTTAAAATAAGATTTTTATGAGGTCTTTACCAAAGCTATGTTCCATAAAATTAAAATTCATCTTAGAAATGCCTGTCTGCAGTAGAATAACAGCAGGAGCTTAAAATGCAATTTTTAGATTTTTTTCAATGTCAGAAAATGTGTTACTAATCCCTTTATTAGAGCTCTGGTTCAAATATCTGATAAAAGCTAATGATTGAGCCAGTAAGTTTTAGATTAGACCTTTAGTCTTAGATGCTTGGTTTGGCCATACTGATAATTCATTACCCCAAAAGAACTGAGATTTCTTTAAGACAGTGAAACCAATTTTTTTGCTTCCAAAGTGCTCTATAAGCCAGGTCTGTTCAGCCAGTTCTGGCCTTCCAGGCTGAATCTGATCCCCTTTTACAGCCAAAGTTAGACAGCTCTGCACACAGCATTCTTGCAAACCTAATGATCATGCCTGGAATTTATTCTTAACCTGATCACTGAAGTGCAACATTTTGAAAGTATGCTGTGTTTTTGGGGTGCATGTTTCTCTGAAAATTTTAGAAAATGTACTTTGAACTTTCTATCTTGTGAAAAGTAGCTTAGTTCTGAGCAAGATCTTTTGTTTGTGAAAATGTTGGGCCTTTCAAGACTAATTTTCTCTTAAAGTATGTAAGATAGAGCTCCCACCAAAAAAGAGATATGCTTCAGCTACTTGATTATCAGCGAGTTGCTCTGCATGAACTTGTACAACACCATTAAGTCAAATTCTTCATTATAAATTCAAAATAACTGCAGATATTTATCAGTCTGACAGAGGCCAAGACTCAATCTTATGTGCATTATTTCTGGACATATGACATATGTCATTGTACAGTATGTGTAAAAATGCCTGTACTAATAGAGCAGTGAAATAGAGTAAAGCGTGGAAAAATGTTTTTTTAAAAACTGTGAAGACTCTGGGTGGGACTCTTAAGAATTTTAGAGTCTACTGGATCTGAGTGTAGACCTAACATTTTGCGATAAGTAACACTTCAAAGTAGTGCCTGGAACTGTTTTATTTTGTAAGTTAATGTCTCAAAGAAAAGTGAGGAAGAAAGCCAATAATAATTTAAAGGTATTTGAATCAGGCCTAACTGCAAAATCTCTCCAACTAGATATATATCGACATATACATAGATATGCATAAATATATGTACAGACACCCACACATGCACATATATAAGGCTTTTTTTTTATTATTTTAAACACAGGAACATTCCACAGATAAGCAAAGCTCAGAGTGATTTTTAGTAAATTGCTATTTTTCAGGAATTTAGTATCAGTGTTTTACTAAAACAGCAACAAAAGACTCTTATATTACAATCACATTACTACAGAGCAGGATGTTTCAAATAACTTCTTTTTCACAAATGAAGCAATGAAGTCACCATAACCTAACTGCAATCTACAAATAGGTACAAAACGTTTTCTGACACCCATGTGATTATTTTAAAATAATCTTAAAAGGAATTAAATATATCTACAAAGTTTTTCGGATTGAGCTTTATATTGTTACAGCAGTCACTCAGGCAGAAGTGCCTTTAAAAGTACGTTTTACTGTGGTATAGAAGTGCAGAATTACAGATACAATACATAAGAGATATATTTTGTGAATCTTACTATGATTTGTGTTGAAATATCTTTACACTGCACATGTAGGCAAGAGACCATTGTATAAATTAAGTTCTAAATTACCAGGTATGATCTATTACCATCTGTTCTTACTTATTTTTTTCCTTTCACTTCTCTCTGTTTGCTCTTTCTTCCTACAAGGAGGTTTTCAAAGCTGTAAATGGGAATTAAGTGTTCTTTTCCCCACAGACTCTGAGCAGTGAGACTGAGATCTCTGGTTATGTACGTCTTTGAAAACTGTGAGCATTTGCTCCTGGGGTCCTGTACAGTCTTTATTTTTGTGCTGGTGCAGACACATTGTGACCAGCACAGAAAACAGGTTCTTTACTTTTTACTGTGATGTCAGCTGGTAGAAAACATGAAAGTGATGCACACATAGTCCAAAACTTTTTTGAGGAAGTGGGGAAATCTTGAAATTTACTTCAACAATCTTGGAACAATATGGTTAAATACTACAATATTTCCCAAAGAGTAAGCTGCATAAGTTAAAAAACCTCCAAGGCAAAGCCCGTAACTGACATGCAGAACTGAAGTAAAAATAGAGTATCATCTAGAGGTCCCACACTGTCCACAAGCATTCCAATGTCACTTCAATGTCAGTTCTACAGTTCTTGCACAGCAGGGTTTAGCAGAGCTGTTGCTGGTGGAAACTGCCTTGTGTCACCTCAAGTTTCAAGAGCTTTCACTGCTAAATGACATGGTCCCATAGACAATTTCAGAGCAGTGCACAATCTAACATAAGTTGTGAATTCAGTTGCTTCTTTAAAATTGTGAATTTGGTTTCTGCACTTCATGCATGCATACATATAGATCAGGCCATGTCCCTGCATTTGATACGTGGTGTTGGTCAGTGAGAGGTGCCTGTCACCAGCCCAGCAAGTGGCGCATTGTGAATTCTGCTGCTGTAAGACAGACTTTGTTGAAGCCTCAGGAATGTAGTTTTCCAACTTTAATATAGGGCTGCATTCAAAGTCCCGACAGAGGAAAGTGTACCAGTTGTGATATTAACCATATGTTGGTAAAAACATTAAGCTGTTTGCCTCATTAGTCCGTGGATTTACACCCCTAGTGTTTGCGTGCACAGTTTTGGTTTCTGGGAGAAAACAAACCCAAGCACAGAAGATTCCTACTGTATAAGCTAACAACTTGTAACCTTAACACCCACAAGACAAGGGCCCTGACGTTCTGGAGCTGTCACTCCCTTTGTTGCCATCCCTTTGATGCCACCAAAGCGAGTTAACAACGAAGAACTGCCCATGTGGATGTGTCAGACTGGCACCCTCCAAACTGCTCTTTTTGCTGTCTTATCAAGAATGACAAGATGAAGAACAACACACAAAAAAAACCAAAACAAACCAAACCAAACCAAAACAAAAAAACAAACAAATGAAATAAAAAAACCCCACCACATCAACAAAACACCCCACAGAGCAAATGCTAAATCAGGACTACTTTTGTTGCTTGTTGAATAGCTCGTGCTGATTGACAGTTATTATTCTGGAAATGTTAATGCAAATTGCATGGAGGAACCTTGACAATGGGACTGCTGTGCATCTGTGGTGTAAAGGGGACGAAGGGGAGATGACACGGAAGGAAGAAAATGGAAGAGAAGTGAAAAGAGTCAGATATGCATGAAAGCAGAAACAGTAAATGTTCTAGGTTGATATCCAAGCAATCTTGTCAGCCCTGCTGCATTACTCTTATTGAGCATCCATTGAAGTTTATTTCTAGCTTGTAGCTTCCAAATGCTTTCTGAAACTTGTAATTTATTATCCAGTAATATTCATTAGGAACTAGTTTAGAACATCAAAATGAGTTATTGGAAGCACTTTTTGTGTTTTGCCATCAATACAGATAGTGACATTATACTTAATTAAACTAAGGTGAAGCATGCTATATATCTGTAGATCCTGAGGCAGGATTTTAATTTAAGTCTTACACATTCTGTGTGTGCTGCAGTAGCAAGTATGCAGAAATAATTTCCCTTTTTTGTTAGGGGATGTTCAGCCTGTTTGTAGACGGCTTGAATTTCAGTGCAGTGAGCACTTTTAGTACATACATGGGTCAGTTTTTCACTTGTTTAGGACTGTGGCTTAGGAATTCAAGCCATATTGCATTTATATCTAACAGGTTCACAAGCACAGTGAAACCAACTTCTTCTCTCTAAGTTGTTTTTTTGAATTTCCAAACAGGAGTAGCAGTAATTTCTGCAGTAATGCATCAGTGTTGTCTCATTGTACCACTAAGAAAACAGTAGCAACCTCAAAGCTTGGATCTATGTAATTAAGTTCTTTACCTACCCTACTGAAATTGCTAAAGAGCAAACACATTTTTCATTATTGACACTGTGATCACAGTGTGTTGTACTGCAGTACACTTCAGCCAGTTCCTGCTATTAGTGATGATGATTTTTAATTCCTACTCTTTCTGGTGATACTGACACTACTGGGACAAAACCAAAACCAGCATCAGAAGTGTAAATAACACTTGGAAGACCCAACCTAGAAAATGTGATGTATAATACCCATCATTTATTGCTCCATCTTTTTGTAATATTTAAACAGTGAAAAGAAATTTTAGCAAATTTAAGGTTGTCCTGGGAGTAGCGTTTTGGTGACAACATTCTTCAAACACAAAGGAACAACTTTTATTAGTTGTATCCACGGGATCTACTGCTGGGAGTCAGTGTGGGATTTCCTGGCTGATGTTGGAGTCCCTCCAAACAGTTGGCCTTTCTGCAGTTGGAACACAATTTCTTGGATACCTGTTGAGTAGAAAGGCCCTGTGGAAGAGCAAACCAGCTTGTTCTCAGCGCTGGCTAGGGACGGCTCCACAAATGGAAAGACCAGTTGTCTTCAGCAGTTACAGGATCACACTCATGCCAAGTGCAGAAAGAGTCTCTGCCTTTTATCAGTGGAGAAAGAAATAGTACATTTTAGACCATATCCTTAACTGAGAAAAATCTATAATCTGTTTTATCAAAGCCAGCTCAAGATCAAATACACACTGATTTAATTCCAGCTGCTTTAGGTCAGTTGGAGTTATTCCAGTTTACACCCTATGAGAATTTGGCACATGCATTTTAAAAGGCAATTAGGCCCTAAAGCAAGAGCAGATTGTGGTATACTTGAATTTCCAAATAAATTGTAAGGAGCAATAAATATACAACACAATTATGAGTTGGGCACTCCCCTTTTTTAAAGTAAGGAGAATACATTTTCTTTGATCTCTCAGAGCATCAAATCTTTTAATATATTATTTGACCTGCATTTCTTTTTGTATTGTTATAATTATTTTAGTTTTAATTAATGCGACAGATTGAAATATAAAAAGATAATTAAAATACAGACTACCATTTCAATTCCAAGTCTAGCAAGGTAATTCTTAAAAAACATTTTGAAATATATGTTGATGTCACCCATGCATTGTTAACACTGTAATTAATCACCCATTAATTCATACACTCCTGTCGCATTGACCTGACAATAGTCATTAAGAAATATAAAATTAAACTCTTATCTCAAAATTTTAGTTGACTTTGGGTGAGTGCTGGATGAATATCCATATTGTTAAAGCTTTTTTGATGTAGGAAGAAATAACATTTCATGTTACATATTTATTGAGGTATGATGTATATAATGTATATGTAAGCTGAAGAAAATTATGGTCATAGAAATATATAGATTATACACTAGCTATATGTATTTATATAGGTGGACTAAATATATGTGTAGTTGTGTGCTTTTATATCTTTGACACAGTTTGAGAAGAAACAAAGTTGAAACAATATTCAAGATTGGTAATTCTTCCTTGAACAAAGGTGGTTTTTTATACCGGAACAGGTTGTTTTAGAAAAAGATTTGGAAATGTGTGTTTTCCTGTTATACTTCCATGTCGTTCCTCCTCAAACAGCCATTTCCTTCATTAGAAATTGGGATAATAGTTTTAGAATTGATGGTAGTGCTATTGAGGCAGTTTCTCAGAGAAAAGTGAATTACTGACAAGTATGGTACTGTGGTAGGATGCAAAAGAGAGTCCTATTTCTACTTGTGTCAGCACAAATTTTTCCACAGACATCAATGAGACTGGTATTTCACCATGGATCTTTATCAGTTATTCAGAACAATTATGGCAGATGGAGAGGTGGATCAGAGTTTTAAGAAATAAGTTTCAAATTACAAAAGAGAATTTCTTATCTGTACACAGGGTATAAAAGACACAGTCATGCTTATGTGAATTTTAATGGACTTTTCTACATCACATGCTAGAGTTTTAGCACCAAATTCAGGAAGATACCGCAGAGCAGCAGAACTGTCCCCTCTGTGGCAGTTTTTCACTGTTTCTAGCCTTCTGCACTTCCAATTTCCATTCAGAAAAGCAAAGATTCTTTTTTTTCATCCATCTTTGGGTTATTTTTATATGATTCCTTTTCAATTTTCTGTCTGGAGCATTTGTTAACTGTAGTATATAATGCAGCAAATGATGAATAGAACATCTATTTTCCAAGAAAACAGGCAAATATGAAACTGACTGGATTTATATACATGAGTAGTTTAACATCAACAGAGTCACTGTATATATATATACATATATATATAAACATATTCATGATAGCATTCTCTTAGCATGTGCAGTCTTTGCTTTTGTTCCTTAAATAAAATCAGCAAAGCAGTTAGTGAACAGAAGTAAAATGCAGAGTCAAAGGGACATCAAGGATAGTAATTCACAGAATTATTTTTGTAGAAATTCCTCTGTATGTTTGCATAGTTGAGGAATGATTTCATATTGTGCTCATAATTACATTCTGTATAGGATATTGCACTACATGAGAACAGATTAAATGTAATGCAACCCAAGTGATGCAATTATATATAACCTAATCTGTATTAAAGTGCATGTGCTGGCACTAGTCTAAAAACACTGAGTCAGACTGGTATTCATATTGTAGTTTACTGGCATAAGAGTCCAATCTATTTATCAGAATTGTGAGTGTAATGAATTTCTACTTAACTGTGTCTATTCTAAAACAGAATTGCAACAGATTTCACTGCATTTTTACTTCTTAGTAGTGGAACTTGACTCCTTTCACACAGCTTATTCCCATCATATGTTGAACCACACCAAGATCCAGAGTGTCATCTATTCTCTTACATTTCAGCACCTTGAAAGAGTTGATCAGTAACTTGTTCCAGAAAACTCCATTGTGCTAATCTTGTTAGAACATTGCATGAGTATGAGTCAGTGTAAACATATGCTTTTTCTCAAGGAGACAATTACATTCCTTTCATGTCCTTCCTACAGGTTTGATACTATTAGATTTTGAAATACACTTCACAGATGCTTGTTCTGCATTTACTGTACTAGATCTTAATTAAGCAAAGCAGAAAAGCAGCCACTCCCCATATTGCGGTGTCACTGTCTGCTGCAGTGAGAAGTAGTGGGGTTAGATTTGCCACAGGTTCTTTCCACGGTTAGTGGAAAGATGCTTGCTTTATTAAATACCATAGTTTTTCAGCTGTACAGAGGAGTCCTTTTAGTGTTTTTGGTTCACCTTCCATCCCATCAGGTGATGAGGAGATGCTTGGTGCCAGGCAAGGCTTGTCATGGTGGAGAAGAACATCCACACACAAACGTGTTTTCAGTTGGCAAAGAAAAATTATTGTATTAGAAATGTAAAGGAAATAGTTGACTTCTCAGTCACAACCTCATATTTATCTGCTTCTTTCTGATGAAGTTTTCCTTTCCAGTCCAAGGGGGAAAAAAGGTTTCTGGTAATTTTTTACAGCTTTCTGTGAGTGTCTCAAATCTCTTAGAAAGAAGCATGCAATAGTATAAAAACTTTACTTATGCCTAAGCCAAAAGAATCCTAGTATCTTCACTTCAGCTGTGGCAAGTAGCAGGTTCTGAAGGAGACATGTAGTGACACTCCTTTGTAAACTTTTCCAGCCTCTGTTAATTTGCAAGATTATTCAAAGCACTGTAAGTAAAATGTAAATCTAAAATCACATAGCCAAAAAAATAAATTATCCTTTTTGGTTACTTTTTCATTAAAAAGATGTTTTATATATATATATATAAGCTGAATTTCTAAAGTAAGACATTTCTAAAGTAATGTCATGAATACTTGAAAGAAAAGAATCAACTTTCAAAAATGGAAGTTCAAAGTTGTTCAAACAATAAAAGCCAACCATTTGGTTATGTAAGTGCTATAAACAAGCTATTTCGTTCCTGTTCTCAGAAATCATTAACTAAATACTCAACTATAGAGACACATACTATGTCCATTCTCATTTGTTTAAGGAAAATTGTATTTACCCATTCAAACTAAATTTGCTACTCAAAGTATGTCCAAAGTTCAGAAAAATACTGGGCAGCTTCCCTCAGACAATTTAGGGTAATGGAAAACCAAATCCTTTAAGTGGAGAAAAGTGAACCCTGGTAGATACTTGATATATAGTATAGTGTCAACTAAGGGATTAATTTTCCCCTATGCCAAGGCTGAGAATAGAAACATGGTAAGAAAACGCTGCAAGGAAGACATTAAAAATTATCAGGAACAAGTAAGCCGAACTTAATGAGCTTTACAGCATGCCTTGAAGAACTGATGTGCTAACTTTCATCCAAGAATATTGAATCAATTAGTCAATGATCCAAATGAATAATTTTTACTGGATGCTACAATGCTGGGGAATTCCAGTGGGCTGGAAAGATGCTACCGTCATGCCGGTGTTCAGAAGTGGTTTCATGGAGCATCTTGGGATTCGATAGGTGCCCTTCCTGAACTTGTTCCACAATAAATCATGAAACAGCCATCATGAGAAAGAATTTAGTATAGTAAATGAAGGTCGGACAACATCATTACATGAAAATAATTGTTGCCAGATGTCTGCCCTTTCTGACACTGTCAGTTTGCTTGGTAAGAGAACTACAAGGACATATATTTTGACATTAGTGATATACTTGATGCAGTACTCTACTACTCTACTGAAAAATGTAGGGCTGTACATGATCATGATCTGCTACTGCATCAGCAGTGGAATGTCATATAAAATAGTATTAATCATTGTCTGTCAAATTAGTGAGATCTCTTTCCAAATTAAAAAATATTCAAAGCAGAACTTCAAGAATAATCTGAGAATGAAAAAAGCCCATAAGGAGTAAATACAAAAGCAGTGCCTACCAGAAAGATGAACAAGTTTTGTGTTCATCTGTCTAAAGTGTTTGTACAAGACCTATTTAAGAATTTGGAAGTTGTGATCTGAAAGGAAAAGAAGCAAACCACAAAACCAAGGGTTGGAATCTGAAACAAAACAAGAATTAGAAATTACATTCAGTTTAACAGTCCAGATAAATATCATTCAGAACAGCTCAGGAAATGGCTCAGCATCCCTTGCTTAAAACTATGTCTGCTCTGGATATTCCTGTAAAAGGTGTTGGAACTGGAGCCATGCAGAGGGCTATTAGGATGATATCTTGTGGTCAGCCAGATGATCCAAATGGATGTTGCAGTCAGAATGACAAGTTTAATCTGTCAGATCTTCTCCTGAAGACAGTATGACAGAAAGCCTGACCACAAAAGAAAATGGGTAAATAAGTTGCATGGAAAAGTTTTAGCCAGGAGAGACTAGCTCAAGTACAGCCCAATGCAGCACAGTACTTGTCAGTGAGTCAAGCAACATGCACATATGTAGATGTGGTCTGTGCTTAGGTATTTTTCTAATATATTAGATACGCATTACAGGTGCCATAAAAATGGCTTTAAATTATGACAGTACATTTTCAAAAATGCCAAACAGAAAACCACAATGGTGCTGTGGCAAAAGTGAGTATTACACATTGAAACAAAACTTCAGAGCTGTGTAGTGTCCCAATTAAATTGCCACAGTCCTGCATTTGCAGCCAGGTGGTGTATGCTTGGTAATTGCCAGAGCCCTTCTCCAGGAGCTCTTAAACAGGTCTGATTTTCTCAGCTAGCCCATTTTATGAAGGGGATTCCTATTCAAACAGGCAGTATTAACATATAGTGTGTTTGACAGTTTGCACTGCCTCAGTTATGAATTAAGAAGGTATAGTGGCCTGAAAGAGAACGAGTTGGAGTCTTAAGACATGTGGGTTTAGTTCTCTGCTCTTTATCAAGTTTTCCATGTGACACTCAAAGCAGTAACTAAAGTGAAAACCTCAATACCTGCACCATCTTCTTCTTTTTTTTTTATTTTTTTTTCCCAGGGTGGTTTTGCAGACTCCTCGCTTTCTGGTTCATGCCAAGCTGATGTCCAGACTCATGTTCAGTCATGTCATTCAAATGGCAGAATGAAAGGATGCTGTGGGAATGAAGCAGTCTTTAGGTTTTGGGTTGTTGGTTTTTTTGTGTTTTGTTGTTGTCTTTTGTTTGGTTGGGATTTTTTATCATATCATAAACAAATCAGAATTAGACAGGTCCTCAGCCTCCACTGTTAGTGATCCACACATTCCGAAGTGAGAGACAAGCTTAGTAGCAGTGTCTGAAGCTGAGCATCTTTGCTGAGCACAATTGCGTTCATATAACAACAGAGGAAGAGCCACTTGCTCGGTGTTACAGGTCACATCGCTCATCAGGGGTCTGAGGACAGGGAAAAGCCTTTACCGCAAAATGAAAATTCCTGAAAAGTCTTTGAAGCTAGGATCTAGATTCATGATGAGGGTTTTTGTAGATTGGAGTTTTTTGGTTTATTGGTTTTTGTTTTTCTTTTGGGAGGGGGATGGTGGTTATGATCCAGTTTAGCTTTTTATTTTCTGTATGAAGGAGGTGTCTAAAACATGATGTGCGCAGGACCCTGTAGTTAGCTTGGGGCAATTCAACTTCAAAAGAAGACAGCATTTTAGGGCCAGTAAGTGCTGGATCTTTGTGACTGCAATCATAAGTACCTGGCCTTTTCCATGAACAGTATTGGCAGATCTGGTACTTACTTCAATGCTGTAGGTTCCTCTCTGGTAGCTTGGTAGCTAAGGCATTTCCTGGAACTGGTCCTGTGTTCTTCCCTAAGGGCCAGAGACCAAATCAAATGTCGGCTGTTACCACATCAGCTGGGCTGTGGGCTCTGCAATTCTGGTGTGCGGTATCTTGAGTGATGGGAAGTACGATTCTACTTGGTCTGCAAAGAGGGTTACATCATATCAACCTGCGTTTGTTGCCAGCTAAGAGCAGACACTGCGGCTCTGGTAACACAAAGTAGCTTGACTGGGAATCTGAACCTTACCCGTCAATTTTCCAGTTAGGAAACAGGTATCACAGCAAATTCATACTGAGTTGCGGTGTCAGAAGTGCAAGATCATAGAGTGGTTTGGGATGGAAGACACTTTAAAGATCATTTAGCTGTAAAGCCCCTGCCATAGGCAGGGACACCTTCCTCTAGACCAGATGGCTCAAAGCTCCATCCAACCTGGCCTTGAGCACTTCCATGACCCTCTGCAGTTGCACTGACGGGGAACATGGAAATATTTCTATTATTTCATATTAAATAAATCATCCCTTTCCTAGACACAAGCCTTACAGAACTTTTTGTTAGAGTAACATGCTTTACAGAAGTATTTGATGTTCTTAACTAGGTCTGTAAAGTACTTGCAGGCATTCTGAGAGGAAGATGGAATTGTAGTAAAGGGAAAAAAGCCCTGGAAATTTTAGCAAATACACTTTTGGCCAACCTGTTACACATCTGCTCACAGGGAGAACCATTTTTTTCACCATTACAGTTATTTTAGGTGTAGTTATTTTAAAATGAACTGTGGCCATTACTAGATAGATATATTTTTATATTTGTGCAAATGAGTGAAATGTTGAAAGGCATCATACATGCACAATTTAAAAAGTGCATGCCTGTAAATCCTGTGGTGCCAGTTGTTGTCAGTGTGTCTGTATTTTAGTTGCTGGGATTGCTCTTACCCCTAAAAAGAATATGAAAAATTGAATGTATGTTCTAAACCATAAGCTCGAGTTGCCCTGAAACTGTGTTTTTTCTCTGCAGTCCAGCTGTCAGTGGGTCAACTGTGCAGTTCAGGGCTTCTCTCTCTCTCTTTTTTTTTTTTTTCCTTTTTGCTTTTAAAAGTGTTATAATGACAAAACTAGGCTCTTAAACTACTGTCTTTGGCATTGGTTACTCAAACATAGCTGTGTTGCACTTTTTAACAACCAAATTAATTCCACATGAAGAGAAAAAAAAAGCATTCACTCTTTTTCTTTTCCTTTTTCAAACTTTGCAGACGTCTTGCAGGAAATGGCTTGACATACATTCCTAAGGGAGCATTTGCTGGCCTTTTCAGTCTTAAAGTGCTGTAAGTAAACTGTGTGTTGTTTGATATATTTTTGATTTCCTAAATGCTCCAGGGAACTAATTAACCAGTGAAGTTTTGATCAAGTAAATTGCATATTTTGATCAGCTCATTTTGTACAGTTCAATTGAAGTGAAGATACATATGAACATCATTAAATCTTTGTTTTTTCATATAGAAAATATCCTAAACAAAGGTTGGAAAACATTAATGGCATTCTAAAAACAACTTGCTCATCAAGTAGATGTCTCTGTACAATATCAAAGGTAAAAATTGGTTCAGTTCATAGTTTCTTTAATAATCTCAAAAGTTCTGATTTCAAGTGAACTTTCATGATTGCACAAAACTGGGATTAAAGTGCCTTTTCATTTTCTTGAGAGCCAGGAGGGATAAAAAATATCCTTGTAGAGCACATTGTAATTTTAAATGAAGCCCATATTTTGTATCTTGTTCTTCACGATGTCATGACTATTAGATAAATTACAAAAAATATTACAAAACCTTGTTTTATTTGAAGTAATAAATCAGTACATATAGTTACTAAATGATTAATAGGTGACATCTCACAGTGTTTACACTAGAGGGGATCTTTGCCTGCGTAAAATTCACAGAAACTGTATTATTAGCAAGGACACCAACCTCCAATGCAGCATCAAGCCCGACGCTACTATAAGAGTTTACAAAACTCTACAGAAAAAATACACAACTGGAAAATAAGTATAAAGATATTCCCACTCCATCTGCTTTTAAGTTGGTGAGCTCTAGCTCTTGGCCCAGAGAGATTTAGACCTGCCAAAAATTATTTCATTTACAATGTCCCATCAAGAATGCCATGTTTATAAAGCAGCGTATACTACTTCAGACTTAGCCACATAGAACTCTTTTATATATGTAGGAGTTTGTCCAGACAAGGATATTAGGTAGTTTGAATGAAACCATATTCAAAGGGAAAGATTCTTTAGGAATGAAACATGATTTTTCAATCTTTGCAAGCTAAATGATGTGGTATTTCAGAATACAGATTTGTCAGGTCATTGCTAGTAACCTTCAGTTTGAGAAAATGCATTTCATTGAAAAAATTTAGTAGTTTTTATAGAGATAATCCTTTTCACACTAAATCATAAATTCCTCATGCAGTTAAAAGTTGTATTTGCCATAGTAGGATTTTCCTGAGTAAGGATTTCAGGAGTCAGTCCTTCAAAGCTTTATCAGAATAGAATCACTTCAGAAGGAAAACAAAATCAGTACAGGAGAATGAAAATCTCAGAATCACTGGAGGCAATTAGGAGATAAAGCCCTATTGAAAGAAAATTGGATTTATTCTTTTTAACTTCCTCAGCTGCTTTGAAAATCCCACTTACAGCTGATGCCCTAGCTGCTAACAAAGCTGATATGCTACAGGTATTTGTTTGCTTTGAAGGCTTTTGACAGGGGCAGAGGAATGGAGTATTTGTGTAGCTTTCCTTTGTTTGTAATCTTAAAGTAGACCCACCACAAAGGTGGTAAGCTTGGAAGAAAATTTGCAATAGAAAGAAATTGTCTTTACTGTATTGATTCTGGGTTTTGTGCTACTCAAAATGTAGGATGCTGCAGAATAACCAGCTACGCCAGGTTCCTACTGAAGCACTCCAGAACTTGCACAGCCTGCAGTCTCTGTGAGTATACCCGATAAATCAACTTGCAACCTTGCCTGAACAGTAGTGTATGATTACCTACTAATTATCTGTTAATGTCACTTAATACTGCGCTGAATCAACTTTTTCTTTTCACTCTCTGTGGGCTGCTTTTCAAGAGAATTGTACTCTCAATTAATTAAACATCAAAAGTGACTGATTTCATTCCAGTAATTTCATGACACTGGAACTTTCTGTGCGGCATTATAAACTGGTTTACCATCTGAGAAGACACTCCTTGGCCTGCAATGCTTTCTGTCAAGAACACAGTTTCTTGCTAACATTCTTACCAGGGAAGACAAAGAATCCCAGGTGATTCCCTTGGTTTTTGTCATTTGGTGTAATTTCTTTTTAAGCATCATGGAAAACACTATTAGCTCATGAAGCAAAGTGTACTAGAAGATGCTTAATTATATTCTGTGCTTCAGGTGGGTCTCTGTAGTTTTGACTCTGTGTGCTGACTCAGTCCACAAGTTTCAGTTTTAATAGAACTCCTGCCAGAACTGCTAAATCAGGAGTGAAAATCAGCTGCTTCATGGTATTAATGAAATTATTTTTCTGTACTTCTGCCCCATAACATAAGGATGGTTGTACCAGGTTGTACAAAGAGCTGACCTAGCTCAGCACCCAGCTTTCAAGAAAGGGAAACCAGAAAGTACAGCAAAGAATATAATAATATTTCTTCGGTAAGCTGTCCCAGCTTCCAGAGATCTGCACTCAGGAACACACTGAACCTATTGTGGCTTTAATATCTCCTAAAGAGTTTTATTCTAGGAGTTTGTACAACTGCTTTTTGAGCCAGTGAAACACTCGTGATATTTTGTGGCAGCATGTCTGCTGATCAGCTAGCCTGTGTAGCATCGTGAAGTACCTCCAGTTATTTACTTGGAACTTCACCACGTTTGATGTTCCCTAAGCAACTCCATATTTATGTACACCAAATTTACACACTTCTGTTGCATCTCCCTGAGTCAGTTTTTCAGAGATAGACTGTTAGGACTGTTTCTCGTGTGGAAGCTATTACATTCCTCTGGTCATCCTTGTCACTTTAACTGAATTTTCCTTCAGTTCTCATGTGTTTGATCTGAGACGAGTCAAGGAGGGATAAGCCCTGCACAACATGTTTAAAGTGCTTACATACCAGAGATTTATAGAGCACAATTATGGATGCTTTTTTTCTTGCTTTCCTACTAACTCTCAAACTTTGTTTTGCTTAATTTTTTAACCTTTACTGAATGCTGAGTTATTTTCATACTTATTACAACTGCAGGACCTCTTTATAGCATGTTAGTAGCTACTCAAGAGCTCGTCCTCTAAAGTTTGAATTGCCATTTCCCTAGGTGTCTCTCTTAACACCTGTCTATACTGAACTTCATCTGCCATATTCTCCTTCCATCAGTTGGGTGTCATGAGTTCCTTCTGCTGCCTTTACAATTCACATTTTGAAATCACAAAGATACTCTTACTGTCTCAACACAGGATGCAGTAAATAGAGTTAGTTTCTGAATTATCCACAGAACTGCATTGTCACCAGGTTAAAAAAAAAAAAAAAAAAAAAAAAGATAATCTTCTGAGGGATTTACTGATTTTTAATCTGCAGCATAAAATATCTGGATGATTGAAAACAGAGAAGCAATTCTTTGGTCAGAGGGAAATGGCAACTGACTCTGCTTTAGTTGACAACTGATTTTCACAGAATTACTCTTAGATAAAATTATTTTCCTGAGAAGCTTCAAAATACAAATGGGGAATTCAATCTGTAAGTTCTGATAGCTATTACAAAAAGTGTTTCTACAATGTGCACAGGTCACCAACATCACTGGTAAAAGTCTTACAGTCACAAGGATCGAGTGAGCATCTGTACCAAGCTGATACATCTGTACCAGTCTGGTTAGACTTAAGATGTGTTGGCTGGGAATTGTATTGTGTTGAACATATTCTTTTTTTTTGTGTGTGTGTGGAAAGAAGTTCCACCAGAAGGTTAACATATTTTGCATACATTCAGTTCAGCCAAAAGTTGAAGAACAGAATTAATGAAATTAATTGATTTTCAGCAAAATTATGTCACCTATGTAGAACTTACCACAACACAGACACACATTATACTGTATTAGTTCCCAGTCACTTGGTCCATCCTGAACAACATTTACCTCCTTAATACACAAAGCATTTGTTAAGGTTTCTGAATGTGAAACAGCCCTAAGAATTAATTATCTTATAATTGTTATTTGGTCAGTACCTTTTTTCTTTATTGACCAGACACAGACAGAAATATCTCAGCCATATACTTTTGAGGTTACAGTTCTTTCCTTTGATCTTTGAAAAAGTCATGAGAAAATGCTGGTCTAGTGACTATATTAGGTTTCTTTCTGCTAAACAAACAAAAAAAAAAATCTTGCTGAGATCACATCATTCTATACACATTCTGGACCAAAACAAGATAAGCCAAGCCAACAAGAGTTCCTTTGTTGCTCTAAAAGAGATTGTTGAATTTTCAGTACAGTTTCTAAACAAAATGACAGTCTTACTCAGGCTTTGTTGCAAATACTTTTTTCCTTGGGTGAAGAAGTTGAAGAAGTAAACCAGGATTTGTGCAGTCTGTGTATAAAGGGCTGTTACTTTGTGACTGAATTAAAACAGGGAGAATAGGAATGGTCAGCAGAAACCTTTAGACAGCTGTTCAGCAGACCCAAGATGGAATGATATGGGTTTGTACGGAAAAACTACTATCACCTGAAAAACGATCACTGGCAAAAGAAACCTCTTTGAGGAAAAGAAAACTGTTATTCTTTTGTTTTCTTAAAAGGGGTTCTGTCTGTCAGATAAAGGTGTGCACAGATTCAGTTTCTTGTTTTATATAGTCTAGGAATTTTCACAACATTGTTTTGCATTGGTTTCTGATTTACAATAGGAATTACTTCTTGAAACGTTTGAAAGAGCAGGAGTCTTTTCAAGAGTGTAATTAAGAGGTTAAAAGCCTTCACAAAAGCAGTCTCTATAAGATAGCAACTTCTTGTATTTATTATGTTTAAGTATGCAGGTGCCATGATTTCTGAAAGCCTCATTAACCCTTTGCTTTAGGTTAGTATAGATGTGAAAGGCAAAACTGGTGACTGGACTCAAATATCTGCCTTTTGTGGTTTTACTCAAGAAAGGCAGTCACACAAGGGGCAAGCCATAGCAACTGCCTTGCTATTTGATCGATGTGAAGGATTATGTTAAAGTCCTTTTTATATAAGTACATATATATCTAATTGTGTGTGTGTGTGTGCACAATATATATGTGTGCATATATACATTTATGTAGATATATATGCACACGCAAATTTTCTGTGGTCAGTCACAATGAAAATTCATCACAAATGTTTGCACATAAGGGTATTTCTGTGTGATAGGATCTCTTTATTATCTAGTTCCAAGCTAAAAAATTACAGTATAGGTATCAATATTGATATATTTCTTAACTGCTGTTAAATGGCCTATGGTGCAGAGAACAAGAACTGATGTATTGCAGGAACAAGCAACAATTTTTTCCACTTTATCATCCAAGTTTTAATATTGCTGGTATACAAAATAGTATAAGTTTGGTAAATATTAATAGATTTCTTAAGGCTCGAAGGTACCTCTAGAACAGATAAATCTGGTTCAGACAATAGACATTACTTAATACTATAAAATGAGAAATAGGCACAAAAATTAACCAAAATCCTGTAAGATTTGTGAATTTCACCTTGGACAGCAAAAATCTATGAGAAAACCTTTATATTGTTTTCTCAAAACAAATAAACTTTTTTTTTCTTTCAATGAAGCAAATAAGATTAAACAATATTAAAATCTTCTCCAATTTTATGAAAGCCTTTGTAGTTCAATAGTTAAAAACAGTGATGTGATTTGATCAATAAATGACTTCAGCTACCAGAGCTTGGACAATGTATGCATAGGACTCCAGCCCTTTGTGGCTGAAGGATTTGATGAAGTAACCAGACCATGCTGATTTTGAGATGTGGTTTTGAGCAGAAGGATATCTTCAACTTGTTATATAGTCTATAATTTTCCTCTGAAATCTAGTTTGAACACAAAGTATCTGGATTACTAGTCCTATCAATTCAAATGTCATTTATTTCTGTCAAGGGCAAAAGAGTTTGCGGGTACCATGATTGAAAGGAAGGAACACACACTCACTGATGTGTTACAACTTGGTCCTTGGCAGCAGGATCTGAAGTGTCACTTGAATGCTGCCATCCCTCTTACTTACCTTGAGCAAATGTATTTCTTTAGAACAGAATATAAGCAGCTAATCTCTACGTTTTCTCTTTCACACATCTTCAATATCTCCATTCTGCATTTTAATCATGAAACCTTTCTGTGATTTTGAATGTCAATGTATAGTCCAAAAACTTTTTATGTATGTATATTGGTTTCTTCTTTAAGTGTCATTCTTAATTAACAGCTTATTATCTGTCCAACTTTTTAAATTTAAAACATGTATTTGTTTAAATAGGTATCTTTGTTTCTCTGGTGTGATCATCTTGTAATTTCTAATTACATCCCTTATGTACCAGAATTGACATATAATTTCAGTATTTTTGAACAAGCAGGGATTGGTAAAACTGGTAATGACATATCAATAATTTTTTTATTGTTTTCCTGAATATTTTTACATAAATTTTATATTACTAGCATCCAAAAAGATGTAAATCTCCATTAGCAAATGTTGCTAAATAAAGGATGAAAGGGTCATTGGCATTGCAGATGCAAAAGCAAAGATTCTGCTCTTCTTTTATTGGGACTGTTTTAACAACCCTTAACAGTGAATACTTCAGATGCAACTTCATTCCCTGGGTATTTTCTCGTTTAGATATCGTTGTTAATAAGCAACTTTTACTGCTGCATTGTCAGATACAGAAATAGTCAAAATCAAGAACAGATCATGTCTCACTGCCCTTGACAAACCAGTCATGAAGGATATTTAAAGGCAAGCATTATTTACTGTATGACCTGCTTTCATTCCTGTGAAATTTAAGAGGACTTTTACTAATTGTGGAAAATAGGGGAGAATACAATAACCCATTTTCAAAAGCACTTTATACAGTTCATAGTGGGTAAAAACAAGCCGTCTTTTCTCCCTTGACAACCTGTGAAGTTGAAATTTAGTGAAGCAAATTAATTGGACTTTACAAGTAACAAAAAAGTAGTATCTATGAAATATTTTAGAATTTTTTAACAGAATTTTTAGGTTGCTTAAATTTTGTTTTTAAGATGTTTCTGTAGTTTTAAGGCACCTGATGGTGACACCAAGTTTTACATGAAATATTATCTAGAAATGTCTCAGATGTTCTCAGTAGTTACCTGGGTGAAAGAGGTCAGTAAATGGATTTTTTGTTGTCTCCCTCTTCCCGCAAATATTTAGCCTGAACAAAGATTGAAGACTTTGAGGGCACAGAGTTCTGAAATGATTCCTGTTCAGGCTTGAAATTAAAAAGTCACGCTTTTTTTCCCCATAAAAGTGTTAATCAATTTTTTCCCAGTTTGATGCTTAATAATCCTTATTTTTAGTTAAAAGACTAAACAACTTTGATGAAATTATGTTCTCCCAAAGAACTTGTTTTCATGAAAAGACAAGAACCTTAGTTGTGGTTTTCATGTCACACCCCATGATAATACAGGCTACAGAAGGCATTATCCTTCTTGAGGAACCTGGTACCTGGATAGGTACTCACAAAGTCCTAGAAGAGGAATTTCCCACATTTTAAGTCAAGGTTGTTTGTGTCTATGCAGGTGTGTGTACATACATGTGAAGATGTCTCAAAACTCACTGTTGCAGTCTCATATTATTGCACATCTTCACCACCCAAGCTGCTAGAGCTCCAGGGCACTAGGCAACTGAAGAATTACTGAAACATCAAGCAGCACTAGAATATCAGACCACCTGTCTCAATCACAGACACTTTTCTAGATTCATAACCAAAGGGATACAGGTAGAGGTGCAAAGTTCCCTAAAATACTTTTGTTTATTTTTATTATATGCTGTCCCTAGCTCAACCAACCAGTTGTTTTCAGAGTGGGGTGCAAATAGACTGTATTAGATCAGCAATTCCAGAACACCAGGTGATGTTTTGTTTCATCCAGTAGAATGACTCTTCTTTGTCTTATCACTAGTCTCAAAAAAGGGAGTTTATATTGCATGTCTCAGAAGCAGAGAAATTTCTTAACCTCAGAACTGATAGCCAGAAATGATCCTGCATGGCTGAAGCCACCAAGTCATACACCACATATGGAATAAGGACAAGAAGGTGCTGTTGGAGTCGTTATCAGTATGGGGGCTCACACTGATTTCCTACTTGGTCCTCCTGGTGCCCTTCAGTGACTATGGTAGTCATAGCAAGCCTAGAGAAGCAACCAAACAGTGCTTCAGAGAGCTCCCAGGCTCTGGCCATGTCTGTCTGTCTTGCTGCACTTTTAACAGAGTCCTTGGCACACTTTTGACCTATGCCAACTAGCAGTTGCCTGAACTGTTCTGGGTAAGTCTGGCAGTTTGCATGCCCCTGGGACCATCCCCAGGAAGTGCTCTACATTGAGCTACCCTGCTTGGGACACTTGGAGAGGTCACTCCAGGCCAGCTGGTTGAGGACCTGAAAGTGCTCCCAGCCACACCAAACATGCCCATCTAGCTGTGGCATCCTGATCTGCATCTGCAGTCAGATTCATAGGATAACCCAACAACTCCTGCTAGAACTCACCTTTTCCCACATGTGGGGGTTGAAGGTACCCAGTATCGGAGCCAATCTTTGTACAAACATAGCGTTGCAGTTGGCTGTTTTGGCTGCGTGCAATGTGCTAGCATCCTGTCCCATCACCTGAGCAGCACATTTGGATGTGAAGAGAAACACTAAGGATTGAAACTCCCAAAGGTGAAAAGACCTCCTAATGTAAATCTGAGCAGTGGGACAGAAACGTTTTTGGTCTTGCAGTTGCCACACAGGATTCTTTGTATCAGTCCTGAAAAAGTGAGCTGTTAGAACTGCTGGGCTGGTGCACTGTAACTAAGCTTTTTACAGTAGTCCTAGCATTTTCCCCTGTGGACTGAAAGGGATAGATGCATAAAAGGCCACGTTTGAAAAACATGGCTTGCAATAGCCAGCTGTATTTTCATTACATCCACTTTTCAGAGCCGGTTTAGATGTCACTTGCCATTACTTAAATGAGACTTCCGTCATGCTCCCGTGAACAAACCCTTGAGAGGATCTGTGTCCCCACACATTAAGATGGTGGAGCTGCAACTGGCCCTCTCTGTCCAGTATACCCTCCCCAGGCAGGTCCTGTCCACAGTCCCTGCCCATTGTTGCTCTGCACTTTGTGGCAAGGCTTGACCTGTGCTCCCTGCATTACTGAGCCAGATCAGAAGAGGAAGGTGATATGAGAGGGAGAAGTATACACCTTCTTTAATCCACCATGCCTGAAAGTAGTCCTCATGTGCTCTCACTTCTCTGCCTCCCCTACCTAATATGTACAGTCCCTTTTCATTTAGTTTTACCTCTCCTACTTCAAACTTAATTGTCAGAAGAAGAATTTTATCCTTGATATCTTTATCTGTCTTCATGGTTTCCTCTTCTCCAGACCCTTTGTTGCATTCTGGTCCTTATCCATTGCAAGAAGAGGCAATCCATGTAATAGATATTTATTTGAGAGGGAGAAATGACCTGGGGGAAACCTCCTTCCTGATCCCATATTTAACATTTCATTTAAACCTAAATGAACGAGCGAGGCACTCTAAGAAGACATTAAGGAATTTCTTGATACACCCACATTGTAGCTTGTTTTGAGACGCAGAAGAAGGAAAAAAATTATTATTACCTTAGAAACCTACTACTGGCATAAAACTTAGTATCCATTCATATTGAATTGATTTAAAAATGCAAATCAAATATTTTTCAAACATCTAGCTTTGCCTGTACCAATAAATGAGTCCTGTTTACATTTCTATAAGAAGAATATCTTTTCATAATTCATGCACATGGTCATAGAATTCACAATATGTCACAGGAAAGACTAGTGGGTTACAGTCCACATAGCTTAAGCATTTGCTTTGAAAAGTTTAGACATTTTAAGTGAGCTCATGGTGAATTTCGTGGTGGCTGCTTTATTTACATGCTGCCTATCAGAAGAGATCAAGTATTTCTCTTTCCCTAAATTAGCCCTTTCTGGAATATAATAGCAGCTTTCAAACTCACCACATGTTATCTATATATTTTCAGTTATAAATAGGGTCATGCTTGTGACTTAATGGGTTTAGTTCTGAAAGTGCCAAAACTTTGATCAGCACATGTGAAACAATTGGCTGAAAAGGGTGATTTTGATCAATGCTTTATACATCAGTGTGCATTACCTACACTATGACAGGAAACATAACCACTACTGAAACCTTTTAATATCTGCAAGAGGGAAAACGGTACTTGGAAATTTAAAAAAGATTAGATAACAAAAGAGCACCTGAGGCAGTACCTGTTATGAGTACTTGCAGGATATGTTACCCAGTTACAGGACCTGAAGCACAAATCATTGCAGCTTTCTTATTTCTTCCTGGTTTTGTTTAAACAATAATTCAACTATTTAGAATTTCATTTGTAGTACAGCAGTCCTGTTTTTCTTTCTGTGCTGTGTGTTTTATTTACATAGCCAGTGGTGGGTTTCTATTTGGAAACTTCAGCTATTAAAAAAAAAAATCAGTTCGTTGATTTGCTATGAAGTATTGGTAAGATAAAAATCCTGGTCCCACTGACCACAGCAGGAAAATTGCCATTTCACCAACTGGGTCACATAAAAACAACTGACTGTTGGCTTGGCCGTACAGCCAGGCACTCCTGTGGAGTCAACGGGGCATCAGAGCTGCACAGGCAGGCTTCCTATTGAATGTTAACTGCAATAGTGCAACACATTTACTTTGAATAAAACCTCCATTCTTTAATCAGTGTAACTGTCAAACTAAGGCAACTGTAACTTATTAGTTTACATACCAGCATCACCCAGGGAAGAAATTTACTTCTAGCTGAACACAAAGAAACCTCATCTACTCATTCAAATTATACCATATTTGAAAACAGGCACAACATGGTTCTTGCCTGGGGAATAGGGGAGGAACAATATGAGTATTTCTAAACATTTCCAGCCTTACCCATTTGTTGACAGACCCTTGAGTTATTTTGGAAGCTCTGTCTCTGCTGCCTGCCATGTCAGTTATTATATTGAAAATTTAATTGTACAAGGGCTTTGACACTGAACCTTATAAATTTGTTCCAACTGACCTTGTCTCAGTTATTTGCCAGCCTGGCACGGAGACTTAACAGTCATTATTTCTTCTCATTCAGTAGGTAGGAGCAGCATGGAGCAGGAGATAGAATGGACCTGACATTTTACATGACTGTAAATTAGGAAGAAGCTTTAAATAAAGAGATTATTATGCCCACTACAAAGAGTGTTGCATTTCTCTCAAACAGACCAAACTCAGGTTGTACAGAATTACTTCTTTGTACCGTGTCTGTGGCTGTTTATTCTGTAGTGTTTTCAAACGTCTATTTAAATTTATTTCTGTTTCACCATTCATTTAATTACTTCTTTCTACACACTTAAAGAAAAATTTTAGAGCATGGCTTTCTGTTCTGAAAAAGGTACAAGTCACTGCAACTCATTAAAAGCAGAAAAAGTATATCCAAGTACAGATCCCCAACTGGAAGTTTCACAGTTTCAGAAGTCTGAAGCACACATTTAAATCTTTCCCTGAAAAAATTACAGTGGAAAAGCAAAACAGAGCAAAAGCAAAAACCACTGAATAAATGATGTTATATGTGAAGCACCACATCTGCAAAAGGTTCAGTAGATTTAATCCTTATTTACAAAAGTGTGAGAGCAAAGCATCACCTGCAGACTCTTCATAAGTAGGATGTGCAATTGAGCTCCCTCTGTTGGCTCTGCAGCAGCTGAAGTGCATTTAGTTACTTCTTTTTCAGCATAAATACATCGCCTTGGCAATACTAATCTCTATGAAAAAACTGCTAAAAAATCTGAACTTCAGTTCTCATTAGAATCATTGGAATAAACAATATTTAAGAAAAGGTGAAACAGGAACCTCTAGAGGCTCAGAATAGTTCTATTTATGATTGACTTTCTTGCACTTTTTGGTTCCTTACTTTCAAACAATTGGGAAAGGAAACAAATTCATACTCAGTCCTTAGATTCTGCTCAAAAATGATCAGTGTGTGCTCTCAGTGAGTTGATGGCTCCAAAGTAGAGCTGTCTGTGCAGAGCCAGCTGACAGGGAGACATGTAAACATGATTTGAGGTCTCAAGGGTGAGGCTGCAAGCTAGACGGAAATGTAGGATCTCCAGGGATGTGGCAAGCCACGTCCATCCTTTGGGGTTGTGTTCTTGGTGATAAGTTCTGATAGCCATTGTGCAAAGCCACTGTTCTTTTCTTGACATCAATTTTCTCTATTCCTTTTTCTCCTAGGCGTCTGGATGCCAACCACATCAACTATGTGCCCCCCAACTGCTTCAATGGCTTGGTCTCCCTTAGACACCTGTGGCTAGATGATAATTCTTTGACAGAAATTCCTGTCCAAGCTTTTAGGAGTTTACCAGCACTTCAAGCAATGACACTGGCACTCAATAAAATTCATTACATACCAGACTATGCCTTTGGAAACCTCTCCAGTTTGGTAGTCCTGTAAGTTTCATTTATTGCACTTTAGACACAATCTCTTCTTGCAGAGCTTTGGCCTCTTCGTGATGAATGAACTTGAAGATGCAATGTTTAATTTAGATGTTGCTTGAGACAACCTGCAATAATTAAATACTCCCCTAGTCCATCTCCAGTTGGCAAATTATAGGTAAATAGGTATAGACATGGGTCTGTTTTGTCTTAGAGTTTTAATATTAAATTGGTATCTTGGGGCTGTAAATCTGCAGTTTCCCTTCTACAGTTGCACTAGGCTTAGTGATATTCCTTTACCAAAAGGTCAATGTCATTTGTTCAGAAAATATTCTTTTTGAAATATAAATGCAACTTTCTATGTTGTATATGTTATACAAACCAAATTTTTTTTTAATTGATCCTGCAGAAGCTGATTTTTTTGCATGTTTCTACAGTTTGACTAATATTTCCTAAATCACGTGTTTTGAACTTGCTTAAAACTTTCCATCTCAAGAAAAAAAGTATATAAGGGAATTAAAACATCACTCTATCTGTTCAGCAAAACAAACAGGAAGGGAGGAATTGTGTTCTCCCTAAGACTGACTGAAGGAAGATTAGAAACAGGAAATGAACTGAAATCTTTCTGGGGTACTTGGAAAGAATGCTGTCTATTAGGAAAAAAAATGCATTCCCTTCATAGAAAGTATATGTAGTTTTGTATTTGGTTATGTTTGCATACCAGGTCAACTAATTGAGGCATGCATGGCTGGCACCAAAATCTGGAAGGTATACTAGGGAGCATGATTTCAGCTTTTTATCTTCCGGGAAGGTACCAAGTGGAAAAATAATCTAGACTGGCTGGAGAAATTGAGGTGAAGTTATTTCAGGATGCTTTGGAAAATGTTAGCATTATTAAAGAGAGAATGATATGTTCAACCTTTACGAGGTGCCTGAAATGATAGTCTGTAAGACACCTAGCATATTTTAGCATATTCTAGCCCCAGTGTAAACACTGAACCAGCCACACATCAGGGTTCTTTATTTAATTGCTATCTCTGCCTAGTGTTTAATATTCTCATATCAGTACATAGGGCCCCCAAAATGGGGATTAACAGTTGCCTTATGCTGCAAAGCCTTTGCCTTCTCTTTACATTAAATATGTGTGGTTCTTCTTTAATTTAGTTGCTACTCTATACAGTCAGGCAAATTTTGAACTCAGTGCAAAAATGCATGGTCAGTTGGAGCATGTCAAAACCTTTATAATTAAAGGTTCAGACGTAATTGGAATTCAGAGATGCACTCTTCATGCTAACGAAACCATTAAAGGTCACCATAGTCATTAAGAACGGAGTTTACTGGACTTCTTCCTAGGAAAGGAAAAATCCACAGAATATTTTTATTTTGCCATCAGAATCCCTGCCTTTCATGGACAGGTAGACTCAATTTCTTTAGGCTCTGCAGAAAATTCAGAGAGCCTCTGATCTTTAATGATATTTTCAGAGCAGAATGAAGTATTGAAGGGACCTGGCCGCCCTCATTCACAGCCTTTCTTTTCTTTTAAAATAGTGCTCCTCTGGTTCCCCTCCACTATAGGGGCAGGGTTTTGAGGACAAAATAAAAGGAAATATCTCCTGGGAAAAAGGCATCCTTTTTATATTAAATGGCCTGAAGTGGCTACAAGTTGTATTTACTCACATTAATGACCTTGACTCAGAGTGGGTTTTTTCCATGTTGTTCTAAAAGACTTAGGCAGAACTCATAGTCTTTGTGTGAGGGGATTGGTTAAAATACATGAAAATTACTTTCAGTTGTTAAGTATTTCAGGAAGTAGTTATTGATTTTTGTCATTTCAAAGAAAGGAAAGTTAATAGTGCTTTTAAGATTAGTTAGTTAGCTCATCTCAATGAAGCTACAACTTTTTGTTTTATGGCTTTGTGTCTTCTTGCATTCTGTAAGCCTAATGTCCCTTACCTGTCTGCTGCATTAGCCATCTCCTCACCTGCTGCTGGTTTGTGTTCCCTAACACCTTCTGAATATACATCTTCCTCATACCCCCCCCCACAGTTTTTAAAACAACATATTAACCAGTCAACTAACACTGAGAATATATCTATTTGATATGCAAACCCCAACCTGGAACTCCATTTTTAAACAATCTAGGTGGTTACGAAACAGATCCCCTCTGAAACCAAATGAAAGACTATGTGGGTGGAGAGGTATCGGAAGAAAGGGTGGAGGGTAATGGAGGTGCCTCCTAGCTAGACACGCACTTGCAAAAGCATGACTTGCATATAATCAGTGCATGCCTGAAAATAAGTTTCTTGTGATTTAACCATTAAAATGTTTTGCTTAAGTCCACTGTGTGCAGTGTGCTTTCCTGACTGTGTGCTTAATGTTCCCCTGCAGACATCTCCATAACAATAGAATCTATTCCCTGGGAAAGAAATGCTTTGATGGGCTCCACAGCCTAGAGACATTGTGAGTTGACCTCTTATTTGTTTCCTTTTTTTTTAGAGTGTTTTCATTAATATTCTGTAAGAATAAAAATAGCCTAAAAGCCAAATGTGGGTTTTGGCTTGCCTAAATGCTACAGGATCTAAGTGATAGTTCACAATGACTATATAGCAAATCCTATTTTTGACTATAAAATTAGTTTGCCTTTTTAATTGCCAGTTGATAAATTGTTTGAAAGACAGTTGAAAACTGTATTGAGTGTTGAAGAAGAAGTGACTATTCATGAACAGTTATGTTTGCCGGGTTTAGTACTATTTATTTGTCTTGTATAATCAATAAACCTAACAGCTAGTTTGGGAAATTGTCACAGTGAAAAGCTGTAACATTAAGGAACTGTCTTGCAATAGAGGAGGGTTATAAAATTAGATGGGGTTATTTTTTTATACTTGGAAAAAGCAAAAGTTCCAGGTAGTCAAATTATGCACGTGCTTTACAAATGAAAGAAAATAAATGTGTCAGTTGTATCCAAATTTTTGTTTTTAAGGAAGTCTAATAAAAAATAGCACTGATAAAGACTGAAATTTCCTCAGGTTTTCACTGCAGTTCTGTTCAGACCAATTCAAATTTTCTTGAGCTGTCTTGCAAGAAATTGTTTTACAGAAAATGCCAAGCAGGAATGCAGTGCTGATGGTTAGCACAAAGTATGCCACTACAGTCATTCAAATGAAAATCTCTGCTAGAGTCCAGACCAAAACCATGCTACAGGGACAGAAAAACCTTGTTTATCCTTCCTACAGCACCTGCCACTGTCAGCTGCATCATTTTCAGGGGTTTTAGATGTTCTACTCAACCAGCATAGAGACTAAAAAGCCTGGTATTATGAACAAATAGCTTCAGACATGAATAATGCTAGGCTAAAGGTGTCTATTTGCTTTCTCATCCAGAGAGCTGTGTACTGCCCACTTTCATTAAGATCAGGATGCAAGAAGTTTTGGGCTGTTTTTTAATCACGAGTTTCTATTACATTGATCACTTGCCACTGAATTGCAATTTTACAATATGGACTTTTAGTTGGCTGCGAGTTGAGAGGAAGTCCCTGAGTGTAGCACCGGAAAGGGAGATGGGAAAGGAAGAAGGAAAATGTAACTGTTTGTTTTGGTTTTTTAAGTGATATTCACATGGCACTTGGTCAAAAATGGGGAAAAACAGAACAATGGAATAAGTAATTGCAAATCCAGTCCCAGCCACCTGGCGTGAGGGAGTTGAAAACACAGAGCACAATCAGGAACCTGGGAATAAGTGTAGGTGCAGCCACTTCACTGCCATAGGACCGCATAGCGCTTGCCTCAAGCACAGTAATTGCATACTGTATAGACCAGTTTGCAGAGAGTTTCAAGATAATCTAAAGATCTTAGTGTAAATGAGGGACGCCAGCTTTAAGATCATTTGTTTGCACTGATGCATAGGTCTGGAAATCACATATAACTGGAGGGCAAAACCAAACTGTACATGTCTGTAATCTCTTTTTGTCAATAAGCAGGAGAGATTTACAAGCAGGAAGGAAAGCCTTGTTGAGTTCAGACAGCAGTTTCCTGCCTGCATGACTTCAGCCTGATACTATTTCAATTTCAATCTGTGGTAAACTATGGCTTGTGTTTTGCCTTTTTTAAAAAGTTTTTGCTCCAGTTTTTCAGACTATTGTCATCGTAAAGCATTGCCAGAGAGTATCACAGTCAACTGGCCTATCTCAATTTTAGTTTCAGATGTCTCCTAAATGCTGAAGGATACATATGGCATGCTGATAGCAGAAGTAGGATTATAATCCATTCAGACTACCAAAATCTAGTTATTGCTGCAGCATGAGCAGTTCTTAAAGCAGAGGTCACTACCCCAGCTAAACTATAATTTTTACAGCTTTTATGGTTAGAAATATTCTTTGTATGACTACTAACAAGTCTTGAAATTAGAAGTCTTTATAGTGAGATGTAATAACTATGTAAATTGTAGCTCACCAAGCAGAGTTTTTGAATATTCTGTGTGAAGGATTTTTTTCCTGTTAATGTTTGAAACAATGAAAAGGATAAGTAGTTTATAAAACAGCAAAACCCATAGTAGTATCCAAATTCACTTATGTTTTCTTTATTGCAGAATGGCTTAGAAGTAACTAAAAATAGCTACATTTTTATGTATACTGATAAAAAATAGGAATGATAATGTGCCCTAAATAGAGTTTGTTGGAAAACATACATACGCTTTTGAGGATTTCCTGGATTTTTGTTGTATTTATTCAGTGCATGGAAGATGACAGTTCACTACAAATACCAACAATGCTGTGTTATCCTTTATGCAGTGCATAACCTTAATAATAAATTCTATTTTCACACAGAGATTTAAATTACAACAGTCTGGACGAGTTCCCCACTGCTATCAGAACACTAACAAACCTAAAAGAACTGTAAGTACAGAGCTTATATTAGGAAGGAGAGTGTTTTGTCTTGTGTGTGATTACCTTTTTTAATGCTGGTGATGTTATCAGTAGTCCTTAGAAACTGATGCCCTAGTTAAAACTAATAAATATGCCAACATAGATAAAAATTCATTTTCAACATTCATCTTAGCATGTTTAAGTTCTGATGACTTTTACACTGCATTGTGCAGTGAGTTTTTTTTCCTTGAACTTCATCCTTGAGATACTGTAAATAATAAACCCAATTCACTTCTAATCCCAAACACAACAGTTAGATTTTGTGAACAATGCAATATATTAGTCTTCTAGCCTAAGAAGAAGAAGGCATGGTATCCTTATTAGTCCATCAGGTTTAAATGTCTTCACCAATTTCCCTCTCTCTTCTGCATTACATTAAAGCAATGTCTTTTCAATGTATGTAGTCCTTTGTAATGCTGTAAATGCTTTTGGATGCACAGACATAGTTTGCATTAAAAAGAAGTCAACAATGAAAATAAATTTTTCAAATTTATTGTATGAAACAGTTTAATCATTTAAAAAAAAAATGTATTCACACATCATAAATGCAATGTACACATCAATGCATATGTTCAGAATTCTTTCCATTCGAATTACTTATCATGTTACTGGTACCATCAGCATAGATTTTTGAAAAAACTAGGTAATTACCTACTAGTTGGACATGGTTGTACCCCTGCTGATACAAAAAGCACTTTTAAGTAACCACATGAGATTTTTTCAAAAGCAGGGATCCCCAGGCACCACTGACTCCTGCTCAGCACCCCCAGTGTAGGCAAAATGCAGCTCTGGAAGACGCAGCGGGGCTATGATTTTCTCAGTCCAACTGTTCTCAGCTGCTGTTTATGTCATAAAATAATTGTATGAAATCCACTGACCTCAAAGGATTGCCTTTTTATGACCTCTGGAGTCAGTAGCCAAAAATGGATAACTCAGGTTTGCAGCAAATGCACCTTGTCCAGTCCAGCAAAATCCCTGATGTGCTTAAGATTACTTGCTGACCTGCACAGGATTTCACCTTTAAGTGTCAAACTTCATATTCCACCTAAGCTCCTATATGCAAGAAATATTTGGAGTTTGAAATTACAGCCTGACACCCCAAATCCAGCACAGATCATGAAACCACGTGGTTCAGTGCTTGCTCTGGGCCCTGGAAGCTGATCTTGTAAGGATGGGATGTCTCCCACACAGCTGTCCGTGCCTTGCTGTTCTCACCCACGTGGGAGCCCAGGCCCACAGAGGTTCAGCTCATTGCAGGGCCACCTTAGTAAGGATGCTTCTGGGTGGGACCTCTCAGAATTTGTCCCTGGGCTGAAAACACTGTCACCTTTTGTCCACAGCTAGTAGCAGATACTTCTCTGGGAAGTAAGCATGCCATTTCCTTGGTTTTTCTGCCATGCCAGGAATCTAATTCAAAACCAGTCCTTTTAGTGTTCTAGACTAAATGAGATGTTTATCTTCTTAGTCTTCATCTGCATGTTTTCATTGCATGCAGAGGAAGTTGGGTTGTAAAGCCTTGCTCTGTAGCTCATCACCAGTAGCACAATGCCTAAACAAATAAACCAATAATGTGGGACCTATCCAAGTAATGGCCCGGTGTGCTTGCATCAGTGAACAATTGGACGCTTAGTAATGCATAAATTTAAGCTGGGAAGCCTTCTTCATACTCGACTGAACTAATGGGAGTTTCCCACACAAATCATCATTGTTCTTTTGAAATCTTAGTTGTTCCTTTTGTTTTTCACAATGGAAAGTTACTCATATGAATGAAATCCAGCAATTAATGATGAGATAAAGATTTGGCTTTTTATCCTACAGGCACAACTATATTTTGTTTGTATCCACATTTAAAATATTTCAACAAAGAGGTGGTTTGGGGAGGATCAACATTACAATATAATGTATAAAAAATCATTCACTTTATAAACTTGTGCCATCCAGAAAAGAAGTAGTTGCAGTTCAAGAAGCGCAGGGAGAAATACATTGTTAGTTTTTAATTATTAATATCTAACTATTAATGTTCTTCGTTCATATATGTGTATATGTATACATTATATCTATACACATACATGCATTTATTCTGAATTTTGAAAGGCTGTTTTGCTGTTTACTTCATCTGAATGGTTTTGGTTTTTAGAAAAGTACAGAATTTCAGCAATTTTGCTCTTTTCTTTTTTCTTTTCTTTTCTTTTCTTTTCTTTTCTTTTCTTTTCTTTTCTTTTCTTTTCTTTTCTTTTCTTTTCTTTTCTTTTCTTTTCTTTTCTTTTCTTTTCTTTTCTTTTCTTTTCTTTTCTTTTTTCTTCTTTTCTTTTTTCTTCTTTCCACTTCTGCTTTTTCAGTTCTGTCTTATTCCAGAAAACAAGGATATACCTGTACATACAGATACTTTTCATATTACAAATAAAAAACAATCATTGTGCATTGTGAATACAGATTGAGTCTTCACTCTTTTTTTCTTATCACAAAAACCATTTTTGCTTTTGTAGGGGATTTCATAGCAATAATATCAAGTCAATACCTGAGCGTGCATTTATGGGTAATCCATCACTTATTACAATGTAAGTGATAAGAATCTTTTCAATGACTCTTTGTACTAGAGAATATGAGACTAAGTATTATATTTGTGACTATTTGTCAAATAGCTTTTCTTGTGAGCATACTATATAACACATCATCATACAAGCAAACAAGCTCATGCCTTCTCAACTTCACAGACAGAGTGGCAGATCACATGACCTGTTTAAGGAGAGCAAGAAGTGGTCTCTGGCCTTTGACCTTTTGTTTGAACTGTTTCTTCTAAGTCTCTGAGAATTACTGGCAAGGTAGAACCTGGTAAAAATTACTCTTGATGGATTCTAGTCTGAGTTCCCGTTGTCTTACATGAAAATGCACTTAATGGGCAAACTTCAAATAAGAAGCTGCAAAATACATGTAAGAAAAAAAACTCATCTTGAGTAATATTCTATCTACAAAAGCAGCATTACTACAAAAGGGCAAGAGAACCTCTTCTGAGCAGGTGAAGTTCTGACTTCACATCTCAGGTCATAACAAAGTTCTTCATATGTGGATTTCTATCTTTGTAAACCTGGAAGAAAGAGACAGTATTTTTTTTTACTGGCTTCTGGCTTTAAAACCAGGAAAACAGCCACTCCTTAAATATTAAAAATGTGAAATGCGGTTGATGAATATAGATTAGAAGGTGAGAAAAGCCCAGAGGTTCACCTCTGCTACAACCAGTGGTGTACAGTCTGTGACTGATCATAGTTTACTCATTTGCTTATAGTATAATCATATAATCTATTTGGAATATTTTAAAATATTTTCATTAAATATCTTTTTATCCTCTTTTTGCAGACATTTTTATGATAACCCTATCCAGCTTGTTGGAAAATCTGCTTTTCAACACTTACCAGAACTTAGAACTCTGTATGTGTTTACTTTTTAATTGTCTTTATATATTGCAATACTACAGTTGCTCCACACTTCCCTCACCATAATTTTATTGAAATTATTTTTCAAATTCTAGGACTTTAAATGGTGCTTCACAGTTAACAGAGTTTCCTGATCTGACAGGGACTACAAGTCTGGAGAGTTTGTAAGTGTTAGAGAAGTATTTTTGCGTTGTTTTATTTACTTGGATACTGCCTTATTGCAAAGAATGTCCTAAAAAAAAAAGACTTGTTTTTCAATCTGTAAAATATAATTTTTTTTTCTTAAATTCTTTCAATAGGACACTCACAGGAGCACAGATCACCACTCTCCCCAAATCAGCTTGTGACCAGTTACCTAACCTCCAAGTGCTGTACGTTTCAGTAAGATTATTAACATATTTATGCAAGAGATGAATAGACAAATGAAATCATTTTGATTTCAAAATTACCCAGTTGCTGCTATTTCAGTGTATCACATTACTTCTTAGGAATTCAGCTCAAGGAGCGGGCCCCAGTGTTACTCAGAATGTTTGCAACCCATTTATCAGCCAGGATTGGAAATACATTGGAAATACATACATTGCTGAAAATGATAATTACTTAGTATACTTTTAGGAAAGGGTAAAATGGTTCTTGATTTCATTTTAAAACCCACAGAACTACCTTATTTTCATTAATTCTGTCTCTCCTACAGTAGTTTGGGATTTTTTTTTATCACTAAGGCAGATAGTTTAGTGAATAGAAAATAAAACTGAGTGAGGGATACACTTTTGAGTCCTTGTTATGCTCCTTTATTTAGTTTCTTTCTCAACCAGACATAAGTAGCTGACTGCAATTTTAATAGACTATTCCTTGGCATAGTTTGGATATGTTTGATATACAAAATATCCAATATTATTTTAGCTTGCAAACTTCCTCGGAGTGCACTTAGTCACTAATGAAAGTAATCATTGTGTCCACTTCTTTGAGAATGAGCCAAAAGCACTTTCTTCAATCTATTACATCACCAGGAATGTATTTGGTATTAACTCTTTGGCCAACATTGGAATAGCACTAATTATATTGCGTTATTTGAATACCAGAGTGGATGTTAAGAACATTTCCAGAAAAAAAATTAAGTTTTAGTTAATGAACTCAATATGATCATTTCCAGAATGATAAAAGAAACAAGTCTGTTGCCATAAGAAAGTCTGCGCACAGACTTAAGTTTAAATATGTCCTGTATTATTCAAAACCAATAAATTTTCTCAAAACAGAAGGCAACAAGTGCTACAGGAATTAATAACTTGCACAATTCATAGTAGAGTAGGACTGTCCATTGGAAGTTCACAGTTTTTATTTTTGAGTATCACACTTTCCTCTTAGAGCTGATACTTAAAAGAGTGGGGAACCAATTCCACATCAATTTCAAGTACTCAGAACTTGCTCTTACCCGATTTCTGTCAGATTGGAACAAGCCTGCCAAGTCCCCACTTTGGTTTGCACATTAGTTTTGCCTTTTGGAGTATGATGGTGCTCTGAACCCCACAGGTTACTTGGAGACCATGCTCTTGAAAGGGCTCCCCAGCTCAGGTTCACTCACAAACACTGCAAGCTCAAACACTGTTTTGAAAGGCAATTTGTGCATCCCACCTCACCACCAGTACTTCTAAGTGTGGATTAACGTGCACAGAGGCTTCCTGGGTGCCTGCACACCTACAGTAAAGGTGTACCTAAGAACACAGTCACAGCAGGGCTTGAAAGACTGCCCTCTGCTGCTGCCAAGAAAGTGGCAAAAAAAGACATTAAACAAGTAAAATATTTCCTGGAGCACTGACAAAAAGTGAGGAAAGATCTCAAGTTTGATTTGTGAGAAGGCAGTGTCAGTATGTACAAAATTCAGGCTTTTAAGTGGACCTAAGTCACAAAGCTATGCATGAAAGAACAGCCACTGTCTGCCAGACACAGAAAATGTCCTTTACCTTGGCTTAAAGCTTCTAACTCGTTGAATCCTGCCCCTGTAGTGTCTGATTTGGACCACAGAGTACCTGTAAAAATTACAAGCATAGGCTGTAATTTTACTTGCTGGAACAAAAAAAAACCTCAAAACCCAAAACATATTCATGTTTGCTTTTGTACATAGTAAAATCAGAGTAAAATACCTGAAAGACACACAGAGTCAATACTTGCACTACTTCCACAAACCAGATATAAAATAACCTAAATGCCCCTGTTGAAACAACAACAGTGAAAGTACAGTTTTACCAAGGAAGTAAATAGGTGGAGATGAACCAGTTTTAGGGAATTTGAGAAGAAAATTTCACAGAAGTGACAAGTGATTACTCTTTCATGTGATAATACTGGATAACTGTGGAAAAGAATATTTTTCCTAATTATAGGCATAAGCCTTTTTTCCTCTGTTCTTTTCACAAGGAAATTTCCTATTCAGTTTTCCCTCAGCAACACACACACGTATATATGTATGTAGGATGAGACTCCTGGGTGATGGAGGCTGGTTTTTGGTTCCTTTATTTTTCCCCTCCAGTTTCTGCAAATTGCCTGGACTTGGTTTTGATTAGTTATATTATACTATAAATCAGTCCAGATGTTTCAGTTATTCTGTAATTTGTTGAGTTTTGGCTCAAGTCCTTTTAAGGATTTTTTTCCCCATGTTGTGATTGATTTCAAAGTTGGTTCCAATTTTTTTTTTTACCATTTCCCTCAGTTATAAGATATAGCAGTCTAATGATCAGAGGCAATAATGGTTAATTAAAAGTGTAGAATGGAAAGCTGATTGTGATTCTTATCAGAAAAACACACTATCTTTTCTTTAAAAAGTGAGTATATATATATAATAATTATTTTAAATGGTTTAAATATTTATCAGAATTTAAACTTGATAAATAAGAAATCTGTTATATAATCCAGTACACCCTTTGAGCAGATGGCCAATATCATTACTGTAAAACACTCAGCAGAAATCGACACTTCAGGCAGGAAATCATCGGACAATGCAAGGAATTTGCAAATATAGGATATGGAGTTAATATATCTTGCCTTTTTCCCTCCTCTCTCATCTTCAGTTAGAAATCAAAATCTGACAAATGAGAGATAAGTGAGTTTATACACTCCTATTCTTTTATGAATAAAACCAAGGTTTTTTTAAATTGAGTGTGAAGGTGGATAATGAAAGCTATTTTTCTTCTAACATTACTTTGATGTTAATCTATTCCTTTCCAATATAATACAGGGATCTGTCTTATAACCTGCTGGAAGATTTACCCTGTTTTACTGCATGTAAAAAACTCCAAAAAATGTAAGTGTGAAACTACCACAAAAAGTTTAAAGACACATCTATGTGGTTTTGAGCATAATTAACTTACTTATTACTGACTGATTTGACACAACCCAGATACACCATATTGATGTGGATCATAAATACAATTTATAACACCCCATAGTGCCCTCCAAGTGTGTTTGAAACTGAAGAGATTCTTACTGCTGTTTCAGTGACTTGCATCACAATGAAATCGGTGAAATCAAGTCAGACACGTTTCGGCAGCTGGCTGCTCTTCGATCTCTGTGAGTACTCCCCTAGCAGGCATTCACACAGGTTCTCAAAAACATGGGGTATGTACAGTCTGCTCCCTGAGTACCCTGAAAGATCCTTATTTCAGTTTTTCCTCACTTTAATATTTCACCAATTAGGTCCTAACTGTGAAAGGAGAACAAACATTGTGAAGTTCAGCATCTGCAGCAATTAATTAAAATACATGAATATGTATATTATAGCTTTATTGTTATAGGTGTAAAAACTGTTATTTCTAAATGTTTCTGTTAGAAGTGAAGAGAGATACTGAGCCAGAGGTGGTATCTGTTGGCAGGTTCACATTATAATCAGCTCTAGGGAGCATGAAATCTTTCTACAGAGAGCAGCATCTTAAGACGCAGAGTCAAGTCATGTGCAGGTTTCAAGTTTTCACACAGACACTTGTGCTAGCAGAATAATTTTGTCAAGAAATTACTCATGGTTGTAAGTTTTTGCAGAACTGAACTCATACCTTTTTTAGGAGTTGCTTTTAGTCTTTTTGATTTTTCATGGGCAGTGAAAATGAAGATTAGGAGGTTAAGCCTATTGACTGTGGATTTGCTGTTCTTAGTCACATCATGAGAACATCTTAGAAGACTTAGTCCGTATAAGTCACCCTTGTTTCTGCTGCCTTAGGAATCTGTGAAGCAGACTGAAAAAACTTAGACCGTGGAAGGCCTTAAGATTTTTTAAGAGCATTGTCATTTTAATAACTAACACCACATATGACTAACAATTTTAAAATTATTTTGCACTATGAGATATGCAGAACCGTGTTGAAAATATTTGCATGTAATTAATACCTTTTTTATATTTAGGCCTCCTAATCAAGTGTTTGAAAACTTCCATATTCACTCAGTGGGTATGTAATTTTCTACTCACTTTTCTTGTAGGGATTTAGCTTGGAACAAAATTAAAATTATTCACCCCAATGCCTTCTCCTCTTTACCATCTCTGATCAAACTGTAAGTATTTTTATATCTTTTACATTCAAATTTTTGCATTTTTCTTGCAAGAACATACAAAAATTTAATTACTTGGTGCCCCAGCAGAAATGGAGGCTTTTTCTATTCTAATCATATGGTCTCTTGAATCCATATCTGCATGTCTGCTTTCTTATATTTCACCTGTTCCCATAGATATTATGGCAAAGCTACATACAACCCTGTGTAATCAGCATGATTTGGGGACCATTAAGATTGTCAGTGCATCTACCTTTCTGCATTCCATTTGTTAGCAGTTTAGGTTGTTGTAGCGGGGGAGGAATATTTCCTGCTAGTTGTGTTTCAAGACCAAGGAATTGGTTTAAAAATTAAATCAGAAACTTTTTCCAGTATGCACTTTTATTTCATGGTTCCTCATTGGACAAAACAGTTGTTTTTTTCTTTAGTGAGTTCAGGCAGAGCAGTTAATGGTCAAAGCATCAGCAGCAAGATTTGCAGGCCTTGTTCACAAGCGCTTCTCAGCCCTTACTAATGTTTTTCCTACTTCCTACTGTCATTGCAATGCCTTTTTAAGCTGAATCCCTGAGACATTGGATGTACGGGGAAGGTGAGAAAAAAATTTCCTCTGGAGTCATATTGCTGTATGGTTGTCACAGAGATATGCTGCTGGGCATTTGCTGCTGGGAACCCTAAATTTGGAAAGGGATATTCATCTCTGTTGATGTGCAAAACCCTCTGAATGGTGTACTGAAAAAAGTCCATAAGGACAATTTTGTATATAACATCCCTACTTTGGAGCCCTCCTCAGAACTTTCCTACTTTGTGAGGTGAACAGTAAATTGTAGTCTTGAACAATAACATGTAGAGTGGGTTAAAGAAAAAAGCCCTTTAACACATGGGCACAGTGTGCCAATGTTTCCTGAAATGCTAGTCTCTAACCTTGGTCTGACTGAAGTCGGTGGTCATTTTTACCATTGCAGTAGGACTTTTGGTATTTAACTGTATTGTGCACAAGAAAACACACATTAAGCCAGATAGGGAGAAGGCCAGTCCATCAGCATACTTTATTTTATGTCTTTGCCTTAGATTTCAGTATATAGTCCAGACTTTGGTGTTCAGCCTTTGGCATAAAAGCATTTTAGCTACATCAGACTCCCTCTCTTTCTTCTTGACTGTTGACCATCTGAAGTATTGCTGTGTAGATAATTGTGAGGAGGACTGAAAAGACTCATAGAATAAGTGGAAGAGAGAGAACAAAGTGGAGAGCAGAATTCTTCTGAACTTCCCCCCCTCTTTCATTACTCTACCATATCTCCTTGATCACTTACCACTTTTTCATTCACCTGTTTTACTTTCCCCAAGTTACATATTTGTGTTCATCAACAGTCTTCCCTCAGCTACTCAGACAAACCTCAGCTTGGAAATGTCATCTTCATCTGCTTCAGTCCAGTCCTGTCTTATTCTGAATCTCACATCTTCCCCATGCACCTGACCTCCTCCTCGTGGAGCTTTCAGGGCAGCCATGCCCTCTATCATCCCACTGAAACTGTGGAAAACTCTTCTGGCACTGACTCCTTTGAATTCGAACAGTCTGTGTTTTGTTTGTGTGCTAGTCTCAAAACTGGCACTATGAACATTTAAAGACAAAATTTGGCAACAGAGACCCCTCTAACTGCTAGGTATTACTGTTAGCTTTCTACTAGGCATGTAGTTGTGTATTCCTGAGCAGTACTACTGCAACTTTGCTCTGCTGACTGGGACCTCTGTTTACTGCAGTCATTTTTTTATTCAGTTAGAAAAGTTTAACCTGCTTTTCCAATGTGACACTTCTAGTGCTGAATTAAAAAAATGAAAACCATAAGCTGATTTTTATTTGCTGTTATGCAGGGATGTGTCATCCAACCTTTTGTCCTCTTTTCCTGTGACGGGGCTACATGGTTTAACTCATTTAAAATTAACAGGAAATCATGCCCTACAAAGTTTGATAACATCTGAAAATTTTCCAGAACTCAAGTGAGTATATCGTTAAAACTAACAAGTCACATTTGTGTTCATGTGCAATGGAAGGTGTGCAGTCTGTAACGCATGTTACTTCGTATTGTCAGTCTTTGATCTGTGCCATTAAAACTAAAGCAAATATGATAAAAATAATAGACTTATTTTATTATCCTCACTTTTAACTGAAGAAACTATGAAAGGTTTTGAAATATTAACCCCAGTACTTACTTAGTACGAGCCACATCTGCTTCCTGGTGATATGTTTCAAAAGCTGTTAAAACAATATCCCAGGCAGCTTAGTGATATGTCAGTCTTCTACTGGAGTGTGCTTCAGAACTTCCATTATATTTAATGAGAACACAGAAAATACAGAGGAAGAATATACTCCTGAAAGTCCAGAATATTTGACTTGTTTGAACATGATTTTTCTATAATCTTTTGATTAAGATTCAGATAATACTTTGCCATTATTACTAACACACTTTGATACTAATAATTTCTGCTGAGTCCTTTGTGACACAGGAAGGAAATGTCCTCTAAAGATCATTTGCAGCTCTGCCAGTCCCTGGATGACCATGGTCTATACAGAGATTGAACCCATGACCTTGGCATTATTAGCACCATGCTCTAACCAACTGAATTAATTTCAGGGTCACAGCAAGGAGAGCTTTGTTTCTGACTTCAGGGTGTTTGGGAGTGTCCCCTAACTCTCCCTTCATTTTAATATATAGAGGTTGTCAAGTGCAGCATATATTTTTGTCATGTAAGACATTTGGTAGCATAAAATATGAAATAGCTGAACAGTGTCCACATAGTTACAGAATCACAGAGTGGTTGAGGGTGGAAGGGAGCTTTGGAAGCCATCTTGTCCTACCAGCTGCTCAAGCAGGGTCACAGGAGCCCGTTTCCCAGGACCATATCCAGGCAACTTTTGAATATTTCCAAAGATGAAGGATCCATCCTTAAGTCTTCATTAGATTTGCCTTTTGCACAGGAAAAGTCATGGGAGTCTTAGCAGGCACACAGCTCAAGATGTTATCACTCATGAAAAGGACTGGATAACTTGGAGTTACAAGTAAGGGAATCATGAACAGGAGTGTGGAGCTGACTAAGCCTCTCTGTACAGCACTGAAGGGATCCACCCTAAACACTTCTCTGATGGCATGTTAATATGAACTGAGTTAAGAGCTGCAAAAAATGGTTCCAAGGTTAGGAAACAGTGTCTTCAAAGTCTTAATAAATCCCAAAATTGCAGATGGTCATAGAGGAGATTGGGCAGTGACTTCATCACAGTGCACGAAACCACTTTATAGTATTAACATTACACCTCTCTTAAACTGGAGACCTTGAGGTAGGCTTCAGAGGTCAAGTAAGTACCATAAGAAATCATGAATGGTTGAGGCTGAGCTTATACCATGCTTTATCTTTTCTCACCGATTTTGCCCAAATGTTGAGGCAGGTGACAATTCTAAAATAATTGAAATTTCTTCAAAAGAATGTAAACACAAGAGTCTGTTACTCCAACTGACAAATATATAGTGATGTATATACCATGTCTTAGAGCCATAAGAGGTACTGCAGTAGTCCTGGAATAATCCATCATTCAACCGAATTATGTAGAACTCAATTTTTTTTCTAATTCTTTTCTCCAAATTTTACTTTACATGATTTTTTCCATCAGTAAAATTGTGTACATTGCTCAAATGAACATACAGTATTGGGTAAATTGTTAACAAGTATTTTTCCAACTAACTTAAATCTTAAAAAAACCCCAAAACTTCAAAGTACGAGTAATATATCTAGAGTTGATTAACATCTGTAAGAACAAACAGTATCCAGTCAAGAGAGAATAGGGTAAACTCCTGACCTACAGTCTACATGACTTTTACCATAAATCAGAATGTCAGGACTTCACGCAGGACCACTGCACAGATAATGCACGAAGCACCAAACTTGAGCAGAGATCTAAAACAAAATGATATGTCACCCCTTGTAATTATTATAACTAGACACTGGTTACGTTAAAGACAAATTCCTGTATAAAATCTTCCTACTCATTTAAATTGATCAATACAGGCACATCAAAGAACTGAGCATCCTCTTCCCCATCTTCAATAATAGCACTAGTACACTCTACAGAACTGAACCCAGCTTACTGTGGCAAACCCTGAGGAAGTGGCCAGGCTGCCAGTCATTCCTTCCTTCTTTATCTAGTGCTTTGATTTAGTGGTGTAAAGAGCTCAGTGCTTTGCTCCATTCATAGCTGTGCCTTCCTGTTCACCATCAACCCTGCACCTCTGTGAGGTAGAAAACGACCTTGTGTTCTCTGCTGCTTAATCTAAAAACAGAAAGTAGAGAGTCATTCCTTGCTAGAGGGAAAAAAAAACTATCAAAGAAACAGATATCATTAGTAAGATAAGCAGTATATAAAAATAAACTCAGCCAGTGTTTCTAAAAGAGTTTAATTAGACAAAGTCCAAAATTAATTACCCACGTTAAATAAGCACTAACTTATCTGGAGTGCTTCCAGCATTGTATGCCTGAGAATTCTTTTTGTTTTTTTTTTTTTTTCCCGCAAATGTACCTTTTGCAAAAAAGAAACTCTTCTATCACTAAGAAGAGCTGATATCTATTCCCTGCATTGCAAAGTATGTTTTGTCCTCTGTGTTCTGGGTTGCAGGCATTATGTGCAATTGTGCTTTGCACACAGATTCAGCAGCATTTGAGGATTATATCCCAGTAACACAGAGCAGGGGGGTGGAAAACAAACACAAATTGTTCAGGTTTAATAAAGTTTGCCAGAAATACCTACAGAGAGACTAAGAAGTATGAATCTTCCTCTTTAAAGTTCATTTAAAAGCCATGGATGTTTTTTGCTACATCTGTCATTATTAAGTACATAGAGCTACTTGAATAACCAGAGAATGTATTTCTGGTAGTCCCTTGAGCCTAAAATACCAACTAACTGTTCACTCCTGCAGCTACATCAATGTCTTCCAAAAGATCTGAAACCATAAGTTGCAGGGATCACCTAACAGAACTGTCTGTGTTTCTTTTGGTATTTTTTTGTTGTTGTTCTGAAAAGGGGTATTTCTAGTTGGGGATTGGGCTTGTTCTATCCCAGAAGGTTAGCTGTGGGTTAGTCTAGTAAACTCTGGTCATAATAATAGGTTATTTAAGAAGGGCTTCTGGGGAGTACATTCAAAAATGTTTAATCAAGATGATCTCCTTATTTTAAAGGATGGCATGAACGGGAATAAGTTAAATATTTAAATCTGCTGGCATAAGGTTGCTTGATAGTTAGATCTTGGTTATCATGAACTTTGATTGAGTACTCTAAAAATTTTGTATTGGGTGCAAGGGTACAGATTACTGTAGTTAATTCCCAGCAGAAATCTAAGTATATAGAATCTAAATGCCCCATTTAGAGCTTAGGGTTCTGTTTGCTCCCCTTTGTACCAATCTTTTGGCTAGTGCACAAGTTTAAGTCTCGTTGGCTCTGAGCCTGATTCATCCTGATTTCTTTGCAGATTTCCCAGGGGGTTAGAGGTCACTTATTACACTCGTTATGTTAATTTACATGATTAACCTGGTGAAAGTAATCTGATAGGAGGATCTAGTTCTACTTTATTCCTTTTATGTTAAGTCAGAATAACTTCTAATCACCTCTTTATCTTTGAATTTTTTGGTTTATTGGACTTTGGGAATTAAGGTGAGTTGTTAGGTTTTACTATGTTCTACTGGCAAACTGCAAATTAAATAGTTCTAATTCCAAAGCATAAAATATATCTATGAAATAGAAAAAGTAATCTATAGAACTCAGATATATGTAGTTCTTCAGTGCTACCCCAGAATTTGCACATCCCCAAAGGAATTAAATTCACAGCATACCAGAAATGTGCAATTTTCCTACAAAAGAGACACTTATAATCATTGAACTTACTGACATATACTCAGTTAAGTGTTAGGAATATCACTGATCTTAAAAGAGTTAGAAATGAACATCCAGTGTGTGTCCTGCAATGACTGTGTTCATTTCTAAGACAATTAATAGAGAAAGGTTTTTCTTTCAGTGACATCCATTTTCATACACTGTGCCTTTCTGATTCACTCATCTTTTGGTTCAGAATGCTGCTTTCTTGATATATACACAAAAGACAATCTCCTTTTTGCCATCTTACTGTGAAAAGAGTTGGATGTGGAAAGAGGTGGATAAAGCTTGAATTCTAAAAGAACTTGTTCTTCCCAAACTGGAGAAACTCCTTTTGGGAAGTGTTTTGATTTTGCTTGTTAGGCTGGTAGATGCACTTGGGATCTACTTTTTTAAAATAAACCATTACAAAAGTAACTGTTGGAGAAACTGTTATTACACCATAAAAAAACTGAAAATCATAAAATAGAAATACAGCACTAAGTAACATTCACTCAATGGCAAGGCATAGATCGCCCACTTTCCCATCTCCTATGAAAGCACATGAGAAAACATCATTAAAATTAGCCTAGGAATCATCTGCATTTCTGATGTGGAATTTTATTCGCAAGTCCTTATTTTGTATTATCATGACTGATTTTTACCCAGAGATTTTTTGCTTTCAGTCATGGTTATTTAAGCAATTTCCTTTGTGCTGTCTGTAAAGAAGTACAATCCAGTAATCCTGCTGCTAAACCATGGCATGCTTCCTTATTTTTCTACAGGGTCATGGAGATGCCTTATGCTTACCAGTGCTGTGCCTTTGGAGCTTGTGAGAGCCACTACAAAATCTCCAGCCAATGGAACAAAGATGAGAATAGCAGCATTGATGATTTTCACAGAAAGGATGCTGGGCTGTTACAAATTCAAGGTAACCATCATCGTAGACATTTGAATCTACCTGAAGGCTGTGAGCAACCTGTGACGTTAAACAAATTCAATACTCTTTACAGTCACAGAGGGTCACCCTCTCTCTTGCCTAATAATATGTTATTCAAGAATTCCTATGTTTAACAAACTCATTATTTTAGGTCTGCCATTCAAAAATATCACTTGCTCATATTTTCTCCAAATAAGAGCTATATTAATGTGGGAAATGAAATCTTCCTTTTATATGAGAGACAGGGAAGTGCAGCTAGTATGTAACTCCGTACAAGAACAGGCCAGCAAAGAACTAGTTTCTTGCCAGCCTCAGAAGCAGCAACACATCCTTGGCTTACCCACACGCTTCAGGATGATTTACAGTTTACAGGGCTCCTTTGGCATATTTTTTTTTTAGAATCACAGAATGTGCTGAGTTGGAAAGAACCCATCATGATCTTCAAGTCCATCTCCTGGCCCTGCATGGGACACCCCAAGAGTCACACCGTGTGCCTGAGAGTGTTGTCCTAACACTTCTTGAACTCAGACAGGCTGTGACCACTTCCTGGGGAGTCTCTTCCAGTGCCCAGCCATCCTCTTGATGAAAAACCTTTTCCTGATATCCAACCTAAACCTCCCCTGACTCATCTTCATGCCATTTCCTCGAGTCCTGTCACTGGTCATGAGAGTACAGAGATCAATACCTGCCCTTCCACTACCCCTCATGAGGAAGTCGTAACTGCAGTGAGGTCTCCCCTCAGGCTCCTCTGAGCTGAACAGACCAAGTGACCTCCGCCACTTCTCACACGGCTTCCCCTCCAGACCCTTCACCATCCTCACTCCCCTCTTCTGGACACTCTCTAATGGCTTAATATCTTTTATATATTGTTGCTCCCAAAACTGCGCACAATATTCCAGGTAAGGCTGTCCCATTGCAGAGCAGAGTGGGACAATCCCCTCCCTCACCCAGCTGGTGATGCTGTGCCTGATGCCCCCCAGGACAGGGTTGGCCCTCCTGGCTGCCGGGGCACTGCTGACTCAGATTCAACTTGCCAGTGACCAGGACTCCCAGGCCCCTTTCTGCAGCACTGCTCTCCAACCTCTCCTTCCTCAGTCTGCACACACAGCCAGGGTTGCCAGAGTATCTGCTCTCCAGGACACAAAATTACTATATTTTTCTTCCCCTTCAGCACAAGGAGTACTACTTGACAGCTTATCTGTTATGTAGGTACACACATTTATAGCATCCTGTTGCTTTTTGTGCTAACTCTGTCCCTTGCAAACCAGTAAGTCTCAGAGTTTAGCAAGTATATGATACCACAGAAAGCAGAGAAAACTTGATGAATCCTTGGTAGCCTGGCACAGCATCAGAATTCATATTTTAGACATGTTTTCATATTCATATTTTGGCAGGCAAAGGGGCAAGACCAGACCTTAAATACCATGGAAATTTTTGCAACTTCTACTAAAGGAAGTTTTTCTGAAAATTGTAGTTACAATTCTGGGTCTTTTCTCTCCCACAGATGAACATGATTTTGAGGATTTTTTTCTTGACTTTGAAGAAGATTTGAAGTCTCATCATTCAGTGCAATGCTCACCTTCTCCAGGTATGAAACTGCCAGACAGATAAGAATCCGAGGATATTCTAAATGGAGAACAAACTCAGAATCTGATACTAGGAGAGCAACATGATGTTGTGCAGTGATTTGATGAGTTTAATACAAATACATTGCACAAAAACATAACATTTTGCATTGAACTCCAGGAAACCCATTTTGGGTTTTTTACCCATTTTGTTTTGTCATTTCAGGTCCTTTCAAACCATGTGACTACCTGTTTGGTAGCTGGCTGATCAGAATTGGAGTGTGGACCATAGTGGGTTTGACCTTTATTTGCAACACACTGGTGTCTGCTACAGTTTTCAGATCTACATTATATATGTCCTCCATAAAACTTTTGATCGGTTTAATAGCTGTTGTAAATGCCTTGATAGGTCTGGCCAGCGGTGTCCTGGCTAGCGTGGACGCATCAACTTTTGGTAGCTTTGCTCAGTATGGAGCACAGTGGGAAAGTGGAATTGGTTGCCAAATAACTGGCCTTCTCTCCATTTTTGCCTCAGAGGCTTCCATTTTCCTCCTTACCCTAGCTGCACTCGAACGTGCGTTCTCTGTAAAGCATGCTACAAAGTTCGAAACAAAATCCTCCGCTGCTAGTGTAAAAATTGCCATTTGCTTTTGCCTTCTGTTAGCTCTAGTCATTGCAGTGATACCACTTCTCACTGGAAGCGAGTATGGGGTTTCTCCGCTTTGTTTACCACTACCATTTGGAGAATCCACTGCTATGGGCTACATGGTAGCACTGGTATTGCTGAACTCCCTTTGTTTTCTGGTAATGACTATTGCTTATACAAAGCTATACTGTAGTTTAGAAAAGGGAGAACTAGACAACATTTGGGACTGCTCTATGGTCAAACATATAGCCTTGCTACTTTTTACTAATTGTATTCTTTATTGCCCTGTGGCCTTTTTATCTTTTTCCTCCTTACTAAACCTCACCTTTATCAGCCCAGAAGTGATTAAGTCAATACTTCTAGTGATTGTCCCATTGCCGGCGTGTCTAAACCCGCTGCTTTATATACTTTTCAATCCACACTTTAAGGAGGATTTAGGAAGTCTGCGAAAGCAAACTTTGTTATGGAGAAGATCAAAACATGCTAGCCTTATCTCTGTGAATTCAGAAGACCTAGAAAAACAGTCTTGTGACTCAACACAAGCGTTAGTATCCTTCACTAGTGCCAGCATATCGTATGATATGCCCACCAGCAATTCATTAATGCCATCATCTTATCAAATGACAGAAGGCTGCAGTCTTTCGTCCGTCGCATTTGTTCCCTGTCGCTAGTTTCAGTGGCAGTACAGAAAATATATCTGTTTACAAAATTTTTAATCATGAAAATAAGTGTGGATGCATCCATGCGAGCTGAGAGAGTGCTTCTGAATTGCAGTTACACACATCAGAAAGGAGATGACAAAACTTGTGGCAGGCTGAAAATCCAATACTTGAGCCTTCTCAGCTCACTTCAAAGTGCTGGGATGAAGAAAAACTGAAAGCTGCTGAAGATTCTGCAGTTGTACCGGCTGCTCTCTTTAAAAGTAGCACCAGTCAGAAAGGGCATCAGTTGGTCAAGAGGAAAAATAGCATGGTAAATTAAAATCTTTTTTTTTTTCAAAGCATCACCTGATATTTTGAGGGGTTATGTTGGTTTTTTTCCTGTTTATTGCAATTTTGTTTTAATAATAGTTTTTCACGATTGTTTTTATAAGCATCTGTTAATGCCCTCCACTCAGCAACATATCTAAATGGAAGAGTAGTCCCATTCAAGTGCTAGAGATTTCTGCAGAATACCATTTGGTAAAGTTCCATGTTTGATAAAGCTGATTAAGCGATTTAACCGGCATGAGGTTTGGAATTTGGAAGTCATCTAACTTGCTTCTGTTAAGCATTTAAAATGTAAATGTAAATGGCAAGGCACTGTCACGTGGATGTTTTTCTAATGAGGTCCTGTGCAGTTTGGGCCTGAATTGCTACCATGCCAGTAGAATTACTGATTATAAAATTGGCTGGTGACTCGTACAATTTGAGGGTGAAAAATACAACATAGAAAGTCATCAATGTAAAAAAATTGTCATGCTGAAGGCTATGAAAGGTTATTCAAAGGCACTCACGTAGAAAAAATCATTTAAGGCAGTTTGTCTAGGAACAGAAACTATAGACCTGCTCTTAGCATGATCTCTGTGTTGTGAAACAGTGATTCTAGAAAGCTGCTAGTTCATGGTCACTGGTCAGTTGAAGATTTAGAGGCCACTGTGATCTTTTGACTACGGATAGCAGATGTCCGTAGTTAAGACCATATCAAGTAGGAGTAAAGAGGTTGTGTGATCTGTGTTCTTAGCCCTGATGCAAGCACTCCTGGGATATTTCAGTTATTTCGTTCACATGCTGTAAAGAACCATGGTGAAATTGAAAAGGATATGAATATCATAGACTTAAAACAACTGAAGAAATAAGTTATTTGATCACAGTTTGTAAGTAGCTGCTTCTGGGCAACAGAAGTTTGAAGGCAGAGGACTACTCATCTGAGAGGAGGAGAATCTGGTCAGATCAGCTGGAAATTGACATTAGTGGTGTGCACTATAGAAATAAAGGTGCAAATTGTTGACAGAGATGGTCATTAGCTAGCAAAATTATCTATCACCAAAAGTCTCTAAATTCAAATTTAATATATTGCCAAAAATATATTGGAGCTGCTGTTGAAATTCAGGGACTTAATAAACTTCTTCTCTGGCTTTAAATCTGTTAACACTTTGCTGAACCAAGGCACGTATGTTTACACATCAGAAGCGTCTCAGTTAGAGAGAAGAGACTTCAGGTCCTTGCTAAGACCACCGTTAAAATATCTCAGACAACAGAGCCACATAGAATATAATTCTTTGACCTTGACCAAGCCATCGGGGGCTATTCTTTTCTCAGAGCTGGCACCTTTTGTAAGCTGATCATTTAAGACAGAAAAATGCACAAATTAATTTTTTTGTTGTTGTTAAAAATAGCTCCCATAGGAGTAACATTTAATAGCCCAGTCCTCACCGCTCAGTTAATGGCCACTCAACCTCCAGGTGAATGGGACTAATTTTTTAACATTCCCGAGGTTAGGCTAAGCTCAGTAATTAGGGTAATCAGTTACAGATGGTCTCTGTTGTTCATCTGTTCCTGTATATAAAACTTCCTGGGACTGAAAGGATGGACTTTCACAATGAAGAATTTGTTGCCAACAATGGATATGCCTCAATTTTCTTGTCCATTCACACTGACGTGTTTTCAGTTTTGCAGTTACAGATGGCATCAGTTGACTTTGGCTGACATGTTCATCCTTCAGGAAAAGAAAAAAAGAAAAATTTCAAAATTATAGACGATAAAGTCAGCTGAGTGCTTATCTTAATCCTTTAGCTTTTGTGGCTTTTGAAGCAGTGCAGCATACAGCTGCAGAACAATGCCTGAAACCCCCTTGGATTAAACAGAGGATCAGTCAACCATTGCACAATACCTACTTACCATGTTTACTTAGCTTTAATTTAACTGGGGTCCATCTGTGCTGCGCTGCTTAATGTCAGTGAAGTTTCTTTCAGCTTGCTATATTTAAGAAGTTTGTAATAAGACTTGAGAAGTAAAATGATGTTATAATTATAAAGACTAGTTAAAGAACTTTTTTAGCTTGCAGAAAGTCCTAAAGGCTTTATGTCTTATTTTTATAAGCATGTTTGAAATATTTTGATCAGATATTTTAAACTTGAAATTGTTAAAATTCATTTAATAGATTTTTAAAGTAAAATGTGTAAATATAGGACTGTATTTATTATTACAGTGAAATACAACTACAGTAAAGGATGTGAGATTAAGCCCTGTACAGTTTCATATTGACATTTGCTATATTTTCTGCTCCTATATATTACTAAATTTGTTATCTGTAAATAATATAATGTAAATGTGTAGTGATTGTAAATAGGTGACATGCTTTCTTTTCTATCAGTGTTCCAAACATATGTAAGGTGTAATAAAATGTGACTACACAGTAAAGAACATTTAATCACGACCTAACACCTCCCAAAATTGTGTGCATTCTCCCTTAATCCTTCCCAAGTTATTGTAGTATTTACACTAACCTCTCTAGATGTCTGAAATTCTTTACCAAGCATAAATTGAAGGTGTGTGCTCTCATTATTTGCCCATGGAGTTGAAAAAAGAGTAATAGTGTTTCATTTCAACACAGACCAGATCTTTTACCAAAACTTCACTCACAAACCCTTATGAGCAGGTCCTGCTCCCTGTGCACGCTCTTGCGTCTCAGTGATGACCTCTCACAGTTGCCACAGCTGACTGCTACCTCCAGCTTGTGACAAGGGCGCGCACAAGGTGAGGCAAGAAACATGCCCAAGTTACCCACAAGCTTCAGACCATAGTGAACCACGAGAGGTGTAGTTGAGCAGCACTGGGCTGCTGCTTCTGATGAGACAACAAAGTCTTCCACGTGCTTCCTTATTTTCTCTCCACCCCCATATGTGGCAGGTGAAGCAGGTCAGGGGATTACCAGACAGCTGGCAAAGTTCATCTCATGCAGAGCAGAGGGGCAATAGCACCATCAGGTATGAAATGAATGAAGGTGCTGTGGGCAAATCAAAGGTGTGGCAAAAAACATGGGACTTAGCAAGAGCCAGGTTGCTCAGGCTGCACTAGAACTTCCAGCTCAGTTAAACTGAAGACAGGCAGCAGCTGAGCACAGTTGTGTTGTTATCAAGGCATCAGGGACGGGTGAGACAATGGATGCATTCCCATTAGGAGGAACTGCAGCACGGGACAGTTACATGGGCTTGGTTTTCAGGGGGTTGGTGACTGTAGGTCAGCTCTATGACATACTTAAAAGAAAGAGGTAGAATACCAATGAAGCAAAATCTCTGAGAAAGCAATTTTTTAGCCAGAAATTCATTCCATATGGCAAGTAGCAAATTACAAAGATTTTAAAAAAATTAAGTTTTCCTAGTCATAAATGGATTTTAGCAAGGCATGCACAGGTTTCTCAGGATAGATAAGGAAGCTAGGATGGGGAAGATCATTTCAGCCAGGAGGGCCAGTGGAAAAGAAGCAATTTTGGTGGATGAATTTCAGAATAGTCTTATGGAGGTGGGACAGGATCAGCAGTGAACAGGAATAAGAAAGGTATTAATTGTCTTTAGGAGGAAAAACCCAAAAGCATGACAAAGATATCACAGGAGATTGCATGACTCAGGAAGGAGAGGGAACATCAAGAGACAGGATGCAAATGGGTGGAGTTTCATGGGATATTAAAAAGTTCTGGAGTTTTGTGAAGGATAAAGAGCTCAGAGTGGATATAAAAAGATGGAAGCAGTAGGAAATGTACTGGATTTCACATGCACCTAATTTGCACCAGACAGCATAAGCAATATTAAAGCCAGGGGCCATAAGGACAAAATTGTGTTATTTTAGGAGGAAAATACTAAAAGAGAAAGAGAATACCTACAAAGGAAAAATAGGCTGGTTAGTTAAAGCCTCAGTGCAGGAGGGAAAAAGAGGTAGCAAGGTTATACATCTTGGTATGCAGAGGAAAGAATTTTATTAGATTAGGTACCAAATAGTGGAACTGAAGGAAGTGAAAGAGCATGTCCACAGGAGAACAATGGAACTGGCAGGAGAGACTGGCACATGGAGAGAAAATTTTACCTCTCTAGATTCCTGTGAATTCCAGCAGTGCTTGAGGTCACAACTTAAGTATTCTGGGAAATTTACTATCACACTTGCATACAGGTGGCTTCTCCCTTAAAGCACTCATGCCACAGACACGTAGTGTTCCCTGCAATAACAACCGAAGGAGGGTTTACTGCAAGCCCATGCAATGGGTTATTTAGGGAGAACAGACAGACCATGCCACCTGGTCACTGTTCTGGCTTATAGATGCATTACTGACTTTTATTTGGGAATTTGGTCCTCAGTGAAGTTTCAGATGGCCAAGAAAAAAGCTAGTTAGAGATACAGTGAAAGCCATAAAGAAGATGGGATCCCCTGTAAGAATAATGGATGGGAACAAAGACCAAGCCTTAGCAGACAATAGCAGAGGAGTACAGAGAATGATGCCACACAAGCAGTGCTATATCAGGTGGGCATGCAGCTTCAGTCTCTCTTCCCAAAAGTGAAGAGAACATCCCTGTTTAGTCTGGTGGTCATATTGATCTCAAATGGAGACCAGCCACATGCATAGTCCTTGTTGTTGCTGGTGCTTCATGTTTGCTTCCTGCCTTAGTGACCTACATATACTAGACAGTGAGAAAGCTGCTGCCATGGTAAGTGTCACACTACCTCCCATCTAAATCATCTGTAATAGGAATTTCAGTTTAGCAGGGGCACAACTTACTTGCTCTGACTGTTAGATGGAACACTGGAACAATAGTATTAACCAGACATTTCTCTGTCATCAATTTAGATTGCTTTATGAAAGTTAAGGTGCTGAAAATTTCAATGGTCAAGTTAAGAAAGGCTCAAATAATTAAAAATGTAGCAGAATTATTGTTTTCCTTCAAGAAAGCACTGGAAGACAAGGAAGTGGAGACAGAGGAGTGAGAACATGAATACAGGAACGCTAACAAAAAACATAAGTAGGATTACAATGGCAGCAACAACAGTATTAGAAAATCCTTTCCAGACCCATGAAGAACAGTAATTGTGCAGATGCTCAGGTGCTGCAGGAGAACACAGCTCTCAAACTTAAGCAGAGCTGCATTGCTTCCACCAGCAAGGGATGGACCAGTATCTCCACCAGCCACAATAAGCACCTCATGTTCCCTTTCATTAACAACTGCCAACAAATCTGTCCTGCAACAATGGAGTTGTAAAAAATAATTTCTGTATTATTGTATATTCTCTAAGCTAAACCTAGGAAATTGATTCAACTCTTTATCTGTCTTTGCTTGAACAGAATCCCAGCTACACAAGCTTAGAAATTAAGAAAAAAGCAAATTTACCCATGCTAATAAATAAAGCAGAAAGTATTACTTGTGTTATACCTAACCCTTGCAAGCATATTGGAAAGAAGAGGCAATATCAACATTAAGAACATCTTGTTCATATAATGCGAATCACAGACTTGTGCTCCAGTGACTCTGGAGACACAGGAAACATGAGTATGTTCTCTCTGTAAAACAATTTGTTGTGGCATTGTCAAAATTATCTAAAGATCCAATCTCAGTCATAGGAAAAAACAAACATTAAGAATATTCCTCTTGAGGTCTGGCTCACAGCCAGGATTTATGAAAAACTCAGTCACAGACAAAGAGTCCACTCAAAACCCATATCTAATCTTTTCACAGGTGGCAACATTTTCCCCTTGTCAAGAAAAAATATGTTTCATTAGCAAGGGAAAAACTGTCCATCTGTGAATCTAAAGATTTCCACTAAGTATTATGCATGCACATACAAAGACTCTTCTGCAGCCAGCCTTGGAAGTCTCAGGACTCCAAAAGTAATTCTTGAAGGAAGTTTCAAGCATCTCCTTTTTCATCTGGTGTCATTGTTGATATGCAATCACTGTTTGGACAGGTGTCTACAGTTATTAATTTGGTTTCATGCATAACGACAGCTTCTCAAGACTATCTGTAGAGGTCACTGCAGTTATTATCAGCATTTTCCGTTTATGAGCTAACCTTTTCCTGGAGGAAGGAGGTCTCCCAGACTTCTAAGAATAAAGTAATTGGGGAAATTGTTCTACTTGAAACAGGGGTTGTCTCCCATTGAAAATACTACAGCCTTCTGTGAGGTCCTTCTAGGCCTGTGTTTCAACTCTAGAGTTTTGTGTGGCTAGAGTATGAATTCTAGAATATGGAATAAGTCTTAAGTCTGCAGTATTAACAAATGCCTCAGCACCTCTCCCTGGACATCATCATCAGTCACCAAATGGAAAAGAAGATGAAAATATTGTTCCATAGAAGTACATAGAAGAAAGGATTGCTGAACCTGCGTCTAAACCACAGCACACTAGCCATGTGAAGAGCCAGCCATCAGCATCCTAATGTGTGAAGTGGGAAAATAGTTTACTGACGTAAACTATTGTTTACTATTGAATGCCCTACTGTGAATGCAAGGGATTTGCTTTATTTGATATATACTTGTCCCAGTATACAGATAATCCTCCATATTGTTGGAATTTCCCATGGAGATTTTTGTTAAGGGGTTTTGTTGGGGTTTGTGTCTTTTGTGGGAGTTTTGGTATGTTTGGACAACTGGAGATATTCTGGCAAAGCTTCTGCTCCCCTCGATACCCAGTCCTCCTCAACTGGGCCACCTAGGTGGGCTTCCCCATCCCATTCTGGAGGATGAGGAGAGCTAAAGACACCAAGTCCTGAGACGCTGGGAGAGTATGTCTCCAAGGGACTATGGCGTTCTTACCGAGCTGAAATAAAGGCAATAAAGCACATAGGATGGAAATTAGAAACACTGGCAGCAGAATTTGGCAAGTGTTCAGTATCACAAAGGTAAGGATTTAATGTGCTCTGTAAGAGAAAAATACAATTTCACTGTAGTACTTGGCAGGGAGGTAAAGTCAGGGAAGACTGGAAACTCTGTAGGATCACCATGGGCCAGAAAGGTTGTGCAATTACCTTAGGAAAATAGAGAGCACACATCAGAAAAATATTCTTTTGGAGCTGACTTCTTCAGAGAACATGCCTCAACTCTCCAGCATGAGCCCTCATGTTGGAGGCTTTTGTCTGTGCAGTGAGCGGTGCCAAACTATCTGCCTCAGGAAAGGCCACCTCGGGGATTGGAGGCAGGCTTCATGGCTTCCTGAACAAACCACTTTGCAACTGAAAGTCACGAGCAGTCCTTGCTCTACGCTTGAAAGTACAAGTAGAGAATGTAACACAAATTTACTCATCTCTAAGAGAGCAAACATAGAGAGTAAAGGACTGAAATACAGGTCTAAGTAAAATATCAGTATTTATAACTTAATTCTATCCCTGAATACGGCTTTTCTACGTACAAAAATTGATAGGCTTTCCCTTGAAAAACATTCTCTCCCCATTTCCCATTCTCTTGACCATTCTTTACACAACACTATGGGTGGGTGTAGGTCTTTCCAGGTCTTTAAGCAATTTTCTCCTCCTCAGAGGGTTTTGCAGTAAGAAACCCATTTTGTGAGCCATAGCTAAACTATTCTCACTATCATTTTCTCTCTACTTTTATCATTATCTGAGTTAGGAGAGCACTTTGGAGCTTTGGTCATGTACCAGCATCTGACTGCACTAAGCACTACAAAAACACAAAAGGAAGAAGGTTGCTTGGAAGCTCTCAGAGCTAAATTCTGAACACAAATAAGCATAAAGAGAAATGAGGAAAATGGGTAAGAAAGCCCACAGGCCTTTGCAGTGTAGAATTCAGAAGCTTTGCGAGGACCTTCTTCACTCCAGTGGATTTGAGCAAGTGTTTATTCCCACACCAAATATTCCTATTTGCACAGTGGAACTTCTCACGTTTGTAGGCAGTGAACTACAGCAACTGTTGCCTTATTGTAGAGTGCAGCATTTCTCATCAAATTTAGGACCTCATAAATGATACACTAGGTCTGATTTTTTAATTATTTTTTAAATAAGTAACGAACAATAGAGCCATTTTCCACTAAGTACCATTCTCACACCAAGAGCCTTTCATATTGACAGCAGCATCATAAAAGTGCTTTGATCTGCAAAGGATCAAATCTTTGTTTCCTCTTAACATAAGTTTTTTTCCCAATAGGGCACAGAGCACTTCTGATAATGGCACTCTATTACAATAATTAGAAAAAGATTGTTCAGCTCTATTTCCCCCTTAGAGCTCCCTGGCAAATTTCTCCTTTCATGTCGTTCAGATTTTCTACCCCAAATGCCTCTGTCATAAGGAAAAAATTTAAAAGTTTCACATTTTGTGCCTCAGAAGTTTAGGCAGCCAATGAGACATTAACCAGCCAATAAAAGATTCAGAAGGACACAGACTAAAAACTAAGCCATCACCTTTTAAAAATAATTTTTTTTTTCTTAAATGTGAGCAAGATTTTCAATAACTATGTCACAGATCTTTTAATAAGATAGTAGAAATCTCCCCTGGCTTTATTTGCAAGGGAGACATGAGAAAACATTTCAGGAAAAGCTTGTCCCAAGGTATTTGAAAGTGTAATATGACCAAAAGCAGAATTCATATGGCAAATAACAGACAGAGGAAGACAATTGCTCAGAGAGTATTCCCTGACATCCTATTGGAAACTTAGATTTCTTACATTGTCTTGCCTTGCAGTACTCAGCCTTTTGCCTCTTTAATCAGGGATGCAGCTTTGAGGACACAGTCAGGGCCAGAGGGAGAGTCATCATTGTTTTGCCAGGCACCTAGTGCCATCACGTGCCCAAGTGTGCCTCACTGCCACTGGGAAACGCTCATTGCCCTTTCCGGTTTGTGGTTCGGTGAGTCCTCCCTCTTCTGAAAGGTTCAGAAGGACAGTTTGAGGAAACTGCCTGTGCAAATTTGGGGAATTCTGGCAGAAGGTACACTACTAGTCTCTCCACCTTGGTGGTGGTGATGGTGGAGATGGACAAAAGGTTGGTAATGGAGCCCTTAGCCTTCAGTGGTTTTCCATCTGAAACACAGCATCTTTGATCAGCAAGATGGTTGCCACTCACAGCAAAACCTTCTAAATGCAGAAGGGAAACAATCAAAGAAAGGATCAACTGATAAACTGATCAAAGGACTCCAACATTATAAGAGAAAAGGATCTCATCAGTCACATGAGGAAACTTATGTAAGGAAAGCCAAAGGCACAGAAAACAGATCCCAAACAAGCAGAACTGGAAAAACAGTGACTAGGAAAACATGCAGAGGACTCCCATGTCCATACAGAAGGTCAGGAAATCAAGGAAACTATTCTATAAAATGAACATGTTCCTGTATGCTTCGGCTATCTCCAAAGTTAACATTTAAATCCAGAGTATTTGGAAGGCTGGGGATGGGACAGGGATGTCCTGAATCTGTTGAAGTGTTACAGTTCCCAATTCCAAAATCTTAAGGCTGGCGAGACCTAAGGAAGTGTGTTGGAGAAGCCAAAAAAGATCAATACTGCAGCCCACTTTGAGAGCCTACATGCATAGCCTAAATATTTGCAGCCCAGCAAGTGTGCAGGTGGGCAAATTACAGCAGTGATTTATGACAAGAGTTTTAAACACTCCTCATAAGTAAAATTGGAACCTTCACTGCCATCATGACCACCACAATTTCTATAAGACATATGGAAAAGTAATTTTATTAGGAAAGCAACCCCTCTTTCACCCTGCATAACTGTTTATATACTTGTTCTTTAATCACTACAGTCCTGAGAAGTTTGACATTTCATGCTAGCTCAGGGGATCTGAAGGAAAAGAGATGTGAGATGCACTGGAGGTCTTCAGCTGGAAGAGCACTTGGGCAGTGGCAGCAGCACAGCTCCAGGAAAAGGCATCAGGATCCCATCTTTGACACTTTGGGCACTCAGGGCTTCCAGGATACCAGTTCCATGCGGTAAAGAGCCAGGAGGCTTCAGTCAGTGTGCTTGGCTCTGTGAGCATCTCTGGCTCTAGAGTACCAGCACACAACCTGCCATGTGCCTCTAGACACAGTGGCTATGTCTGTACTGTGAATTAAACTACCTGGTGATATTGTCTGCCCTCAAAGCCTTATCCAGGTCTACACACACTCCCTCCACTTTCTCTTTCGCTCAAAATAAAATGGTCTTGTCCATAAAGTATCTTGGGAACAGTGTCTGATCTACATTAATTCACCAAACAAAACTGGGACAAAATGTTGTATGGGCCCAAAGCGTGTCAGGGAGCCTGCTAACAGCACGCTGCACTAGTAGCCTGAGCTGCAGTCTGTATCTTGCCCAATCCCTTTAATACAACCAGATTGTTCAGAGGGACAGAGTTCAGGATGTAGGCTTAGCATTCTAGCAGTGTGTCCAGCAGACCAGGATGCACTACATCCAAGGCAACTCATTCTCTCTGTTATTTTGGGTAACCCAACACTGTATGGGTTGGATTTTGCTAAGTTGTATGGGTTAGCATGTGCTAAGTCAATGCCTTGTGGAATGATGTATTTTGGTTGAATGTTGCCCCCTAGACTTTCGTCAAGTTCCCTTATTTTCCAAAGTTTTCCAGGAAAAGTGTGTTATTTGACCTCCTGAGAAAATGTGTGCAGTGCCTTCTCCTGTGTGCTGTCTCAAAGTATTAAAAGAACTGAGGGTCCTTTGCATAAATCCAGAGGGTGAATATTTTTGGCACCTTGTGTATTCCTTCGATGAGCTCCTAGCTTGAAATCTGGGGTCTTACAACACAGTGTGAGCTCAGGCCCTCGGTGTTGAATCTCCATTTCTGCAGCCCTTCATGTGCTGGTTGAGAGAAGGGCAGGCTGAAAGAGTTTTCATTGCTCCATTTCTACAAATGCTTTTCATTACTTAAAGCCTCTGGACTGCTTAGAAGAACTGGGCAGAAAAAAAGACAGAAAGACACACAAAAATAGTAATCAAGCCTAACCTTTGATCTTGATTGATCTGATAAAGCCCTGGCATAAGGCCTTCAAAAACAACTCAGTATAGCACTCTGGAAGGATTATGCTGAACAAATGATAAAAGCACATGCTTTATGTTCATTAGCACTTTACAGACACTGACCCACTCGTGTGCTGATTTCAGACAAAAAAACATTGACTTTTGCCTCCCAGATGAATTCCACTGGTCATTTTCCTATCTCTTATCATGGAGTTATAAATCCACTTACATTATATACGGTGTGGTATCTTTCTCTCTTCCCACTAATCTCCAGACAATCCACCAGATTATGCTGGAGCATTACAATTAGAAAACACGTGGAAGCAGGACTTCCTACTTACTGAGTCAAAACTATTCCACTGAGAGCTGGTGTGCAGGTGCCATGTGCCAGTCCTCCAGGGCATTTCTCAACAGGAACAAACAGACCCACTATAAAAGCAAGTTCTTTGCAGTCTGAGTGGGATTGTTGTCCATAATTCAGTCTTTGCCTTTATCCAAGTCTCCTGCGTTTGGCTTCTGACAACACAGCACTGTAGTGTGCACCTGCCACAGGACCTGGTCTTGCTGTACACCACCTCCTGCATCCACCATCAAATCTTCAGCATACTCTGCACTTCTGTCTTTAGACACAGCCTCAGTTAAGACTTTTGTGATTATTTTTTTAATCACTGATTTTGTTATCTTTGTAGAGAAATCTTTAGTTGATACTCTCTCAAGCACTTTACAGAAATGATGGTATCATACCTGTGACTGTACAGTTTAGAGCCACTGCCCTTTTGAAAGCATACTTCAGTCTTCTTCATTTATCTATGGCCAAGTAAGGAATACACAGCCACTCTTTCCTGCTGTCCTAAGAAATATCAGACAGTTTGACTTCTCTTGACTGTACAGAGTTCTGAACAGTGCAGGTCACGGTGTTAATCTAACAAAAACTATCCAATCTTACCCAGCAAAGGAAAGTGTCTTAACATCTCTTCCAGAAGAGAAGTTCACAGAACGTTTAAAAGTCCTGGTTTTGGCTGGGGTAGAGTTAATTTTCTTCCTAGTAGCTGGCATAGTGTTGTGTTTTGGATTTAGTATAAGAATAATGCTGATACCACACTGGAGTTTTAGTTTTTGCCAAGTAGTGCTTGTACAAAGTCAATGACCTTCCAGCTTCTCCTGGTCAGCCAGGACAGCTGAACTAAACTGGGCAAAGGGATACTCCAGACCATATGGCATCATGCTGAACAACAGAACTGTAACTGGCCAGGAGGGGGGATCATTGCTCAGGGACAGGCTGGGCATAAGTCAGTAGGTGGTGAGCAACTGCATTGTACATCACTTTGGAGTTTGGGTGGAGTTTTTGCAAAGTGGGTTACTTCTCTCCTTTTAGCTCCCTTTTCATTACAGTTATGTCATTGTTATTGTTAGCATATTTTATCTCAAATATGAAACTCTTCTGATATCAACCTATTGGTTTTGTCTTCTGATTCTCCTCCCCTTCCCACTAGGGAGGGAGAGGTCTGAGCAAGCAGCCACCAAGTTGCTGGCTGGTGTTAAGCCATGATACTCTTCTTTTTGGTGTCCAATGGGGGGCAAGGAAGGGGTGAGATAATGACAAACCTGATTAGAATGTGTTAAAATGAATTTGTTCTAAATATTCACTGTTACTGGTCATAATGTTGATTTATTTGCTCTCAGAGCTGTTATGCTTGTCTTCAGAGTCATATTGTTGTGTACTTTAATGCTGGTTCATGCTATGACAGAACTGCTGTCATGAAACTACTCTGGTACTTGTACTCAGCACTGACATCATCTTTGTACTTTTTGAGCCATCTATTGGGAAATATTAATAATTAGACCTTTTACCTTTTCACCTTAGAAAGCCAAGCCATGGGGGAGACACCTCCCCCTTTGCCTTCCCCTTCTCCTCCAGGTGAGTTACTATAGGTCTTGCAAATTTTGAATGTCCTTGGGCTGTTCAAACCAGCATGAGTTTATTGCTGTGTCTTCTGTGTTCCTGGTATTGTTAAATAACTACTTAAGAAAACCACACAGATTTGGCTGAAGCTGGACAACTTTGAGTGGCAGTGTGTGGGATAGTATGGGCAAGTGCCTAGGACAGTGGGCACATCCAGGGTTCCAGAACTTCCCTCTTGAAGAAACACAGGATCCAGGAAAACTAGGAGAATTTTTGGGAAAAGAATTCCTGAGCAATTCCAAAGAGACCCAAATCACTACAATGTGCTGGGTTCTGGCCCATGCCTGCCAAGTCCCGTTCAACACTATTCAGTATCCTCGAAGGGAAAAGAATCTCATGGATCTGACGACAGTGGCAGGCATGCAGCTTCTCCAACCCCAGCAACAGGTCCTGTGGCTGAATCAGAGGACCAACCCATGGTGGGATCAGTGGCACCTTCACACAGGAAGAAATGGACAAGAGCGAGCTTGTTTAGTAAAGGAGGACAAAGCAGGGCCACCACAAGAATGGGAGGAAGAGGTAGAACAAGAGGGAATCACGCACTCCCTATCCCTGAGTGTAGGATATGCAAAAATATTTCAGCCATTGCCCAGGTGAGCACATTTATCTGACTGTCCTGAGGTAACTGGGTTAGCCTGGAGTAAAAGGACAGGGAAACCAAGCAGCTGGGATCACTTTCTACAGCAGGAGGCAGTGGCAAGGCACTTGGAAAAGTCCTCAGGCTCCAGAGACGACGCCAGTGGAGCATGAAGGATAGGCATCCCTTTCAAGGAAAATGTTTTATGTCACCCAGGCAAGTGGGCTACCACAGAGAGAGGTATCCAGTACCTGATGGGAATTAGCTGTGCTAGAGTTGGTTTATTGACACAAAGCACAGTCACTAACAGATCCTGTCACACCTTGACTGAATGCTACCATACTGGACATGCTGGAACTCCAATATGACCTGGAGTCAAAGGCCACCAAGTGGTTTGCTACAACTGATATTGCCAATATATCTCTCTCAATCCCTCTGGCAGGCCACAATTTACTTTCACTTGGATGTCCACTACATCTGGAATTGACTGCCCCAGTAGAAACACAGCCCTCCCACTTACCATGGACTGATTCAGACTGCATTGGAACAGTGTGAAGCTCCAGAATACCTGTAATATATTGATGATATCATTGTGTGGGGTAATCCAGCAGCAGAAGTTTATGAGAATGGTAAGAAAATAGAGCTATTGCTTGTTATTAAACTGTTATTAACGCATGGGTTTTACCTTCTTTCTCATTCTCCTCCCCATCAGAGCAAGGGAGGTGAGCAGTATTAGCAAGTGGCTGTTTGGTACTTATTGACTGGGGTTAAGCCACAACACAAAGAAGGCCTCAGGAGGGAAAGGTTCAAGATCTGATGTGATTCTAGGCGTTAGGGGTTGAAAAAATAAGGTCTATTTCCACATTACATAAAATCATAACCAAAGCTTCCTTATGGAAGCTTGTAGGAGCAGTTCTTCTGTCTTCCTTCTCATGCTGTATTAACTCTGGTCAATACAAGAGAAAACATCACTGCCCTGAAGACTCACACTTAACAAGGTCCCCAACCACCTTTCCTCAGCCAGAGTTTTCTCAAACTGACCAGACTAACCTAACTCCAAGGCTCACAGATGAGATGCAGATTGACAGCTGTCACGAAAATACACACAAATCTATGAAAATTATCATCTCAAAGAGGAAATGTTCCTTATAAATCATCTGCAGCTATCACATATCTTTTGTGCTATTTTCTGCTACATCAGGCCCTGCTGACTGCACTGAAAGGCTTCTTCCTTCTTAATATTTGTCAGTATTTTATTGAGCCACAATATGGTCACTTCTGCCAGTATTCCAGGTGCAGCACTGCAAACTTTATGGTTGCATTTTATGCTGCCATTAACACAGAGCAAACAGACACATGGATAATTCATTGCTAAGTTCTACAAGGTTAAGTTTCAGTTACAGGCCATACTCTTGCTTATTATCTCCTACCCCTGTAGAAGAACAATAAATAGTTGCATGCAAAAAAGAAAAGAAAAAAGAAAAAAAACCCCACACAGCAGTTAACATTTATATCCTCTTTTAAGCCAAATTTTAATCTTGGGCTCCTTGCAAACATTAAGCCACCTGACAGATAAGAATAAACTAACACTCCTGGCTCTGTTATGGAAAACAAACCTTTTCTGCTCTCACCTCGTTCCTGACTGCCCTCTGAAACCAATGGCAGGCTCCTGTTCAGGCTCAGGTGAAATGGCAGGTCATGTAAGGACACCTGCTGATTTCACTCTAGATTTCCTAGGTAAGACACAGTTGCATCTATTTCTATAACTACATCAGTAACCTACTTCAAATTTCTAAAGAATTTGAATGACACTGAAAACTTTTTAAGTCAGTGCTGTTTTATCTTTTTTCATACTGTATCTAAGCTAGTTAGGAGCACAATTACACTCTCATTAAAGGACAGAGCTATAACAGTGTATCTTATATCTAAGTAGGTTGTGACAGGCAAGGAACAGTCATTTCACTGCATACATAACCCCCGAATTTATTATCTTGTAACTAAACACTGGTATGATAATGCTTATATTCACTTAGAAACTAATAATTGAAATCTTTCAGATGTGCCATGGTGACACAGCAGCTAGTGAAATTATTCAAATCATTTCTTTTTGAGACTCCCAATACCAAAGAAACTATTAGCCAGAAGCTGAAAGCCAGGTTTTAAGAAAGAACTGACAGGGAAACTCCACAAACAGCCTTGACTATAGGCAATTTGTTTAAAAAATCTGCATCCCTAATGCAGTCTAAGTATCACACATTCTCCCTATTCACCAAAATCAGCATCAGTGAAAGTCTGATTTTCTGTGGACCCACTAATCACACTCTTCAAACCAAGAGGATGGAACTCAGTTTGTTCCACAATAGCTCAGGACATTAATGGCCACTGGAAGGGGAAAGGACAAAACCAAAGCACAGAAAGTTGTCTACCAGAGATGGGAGCAGAATCATCAACAAAAACTGCAAAGGGGAAGGGGCTTGCAAGTGCTTTTACAAGCTAATCATTGCTTGGGAACCTTTTATTTGAAATCTTAGGAAATATTACTAGCTTAACATCATCTCAGGAAGAGCCACTAGGCCTTTTGTGATAGCCACTGTACAGCACAGCAAGAAAGCTCACAAAGTAACAGCCTTAAGTGTAAGGCAAGCCTAAAGTAAAGATCATACCAGGCAACAGTAGAAGTGCTGTATCCCTTGACAGCTTCTCTATTTTTAATAGAAGAGCAAAATTATATCCCACTAAAACAAGCACTGCTGCAGAAAAATATCAACTGCTTATATGTGAAGTTTTAAAGACAAATTACAGAAAAACGTTTGGGCAATGTAAGTGAGCATTTAATTTATTTAAATTTATTTAATAATTTGAGTGGTTTTTAATAAAAAAAAATTAAGTACTGCACTTTTGTGGTCTGTGCCAAACTAGGCAAGTGTGAAAAAAAATAAAGATACTACCCCTACTACAATGATAAAGAGGTTTAAGTCAACTTTTCTGATACTGATTTTTAAGTCTGCATGTCAGCTAAAGTAAGGTGTTTGAAACCACTCTGCCTCACTCTGAAACATGAAAACTACTCCTTTACCTGGTATCTTCATAAATCACATATGCAAGACGTATTACAACCATCTTTTGATATTATCTGGCACTGACAGAAAAACAGGTGGAAAGCCAACCTGATGTGAAGAACCCCATCACTGGATCAGTGGGTTGACAGCATCTCTCTGCAATGTGTATGTAGCAATTTTGGAACATGGGCCTCATTTCATTGAGGGCAAAAAGGATAATATAAAAAGCAATGCCCAGTACTGAAATGGTATTATTGATAGGGATAGTCATTATTGGACAAACATACATGTACCTGAGGCAAGGGGATGAAAAAAACCATAGGGATGCAGTTATCCTACATCAACAATAGGCAACCCAACCAGATTTGCCTACCTTTTGATCAAAATTACAAAGACTTTTTTTAAAGTCAGCTTGTACTGAAAGTATCTCACTGAAAGTATCCAAAAAAGCAAACCTGTAACACCCCGAGGTAGTAACGAAACAAAACAGATCAATATCACTTTTCTTTAAACTGTTAAACTTTATTATAAATTAAAATTTCTTTACAAAAAATTGCACATAATTGACCACTCTTAGGTTCTGATGCACTGGCATTTGCAATAGTTTCTTTAATCTTCAAGTTTAATAGTCTCTGCCATGAGTCCAATGTAGAAAAGGGCAGTAAGCAACCCTCTTAGAGCCTTCAAGTGCAAGAAGCATACTTGTGGCCACGGCAGTTACACTTTCCTTAAGAGCGGCTGCTTTTGTTTTAAATCCTGTAATGAAAAAGTCTCAAAAAAGGTTTAAAAAAGGAAAAACCCAAAATGGACTACTTGCTTTTTACTGTAAACACAGCCCAGTAAATTAATCTGAAACACAGATCTCTCAGGCATCAGCGAGAGTGTCAAGTGAATCAGGAACAGCAAAACAAAGAAAACAGTAAATAAAAAGAAAACATAAAAAAATAAAGTCTGTCATTTTGATTAACTATACTTACGTAGATGATGTTATGAGAATCTGGCAGGGCCCAGAAGCAAGGCCAGACAGGGAGTTCATGTTTCCAGAGGAAGGTCATGTTAATTGTTTCCAGGTTCAAGGAAAGCAGACTGGAGACTCGATATGCTCAGCAATACTCATCTGCCTTACACAGATCTTAGGGCATGGATCAGCCTGAAGAACCATTCAACTGATTTTGGCATTTTATAGGACTTATGGCTGACCATACTGAGCGTTCAGTGATTCTTGTTTTCTGTTCTGTAAGTGTTTAAATTTAAAAGCTCATCTAGGCTGACTCCAACCTCTTGGCACTTGGAAACTAGTTTTCTCAGGTTATCAGTTTTACCTCCTCCTGATGCTTCAAATAAGAGTTGCTGAAAGAGAGGGGGAAGCAGATATAAGATTTAGCCAGAGCTTGAGCATCACCACATCTATGGATATGGGATATGCAGAAAATTTACATGAAACCTCAAACTGAATCATAAGGAGAAAACATTACATCTTTCCACAGTGTTGCACATAGAGGTAACTTCTGAAGGGCTCTCTGATATAAATGATGGACCTGTAAAATAAAGGCAAGTATTACAAGTCAGCACAATTTCATGCACTCAAAATGAATAATCTGAACCACAAAAACCTCTTGCAATAATTTTTAAAGTAGTTTTGAAGTCAAGCATTAAATTGTTATTAAAAGCAAAGGCAAGTTTATGTCTGACCTTAATTCTGACCCTTGTATGAGCATGATTAGTTACATGAGGACATTCTATTTTTCTTCACAAGATTCTTGCCTCATTCATTGCACAGGATGGAACACATTCACGGAATGAAGCAGCTTTTACTGAATATTTGTTTCACCACTCAATATGTAGTCTCAAGGTCTTGTTTACTGCATATCATTCCAATCCTGTAATTAAAATAACTGTTTCACGGGTTTTTTCATTTCAGCCTCTAAGTGTACTTTAAAAATCTGAGTTTATGCAACTCTCAAAACAAAATGGTTTTACCATTTTATGGTTCAAAATATAGAGGACTAAAATATTTAATGCTAGTACTTACTCAAGTCTCCAACTACTGGTATGTGAAGTACCAGCTTCAGAGTCTTTAGGGAAGGTGTTGGCATTTTAAATATTTGTACCCATTTTTACATTCTTTTAACAAACCTTTACATGGCCTCTGAAGAGACTAAATGACAGCTTCTCCAGAAACAGGAAATCCAGAATCTGAATCACAATTCAATTTTAAATCAATATCCTACTTGTTTACTAGAAAATCCAGGTATCTGGAACAATCACTGATCTGTGTAAGCAGTTTAAAGTGCTCACTACAGCCCAAACTAAGACTCCCACAAAAACCCAATTCCATTATGTGTGCCTACCTAAGCGATTTTACCACATATCATACAACTAGTGAGGTGGTTGCAGAAGAAAACCACAAGATTTCTTCTGGGTGTAATCCAGCTATAATGTTTCACATCTGCCTTAAATTTAATAGGTTCGTATTGTTCAAGGGCCCTCTTTTGATGCATTTTAAATATATTTGGTAAACAAACAAATTAGAGATCTTTTCAGTCACCAGCCTTACTATAAGCAGTACCTTAAGATGTAGTCCATCTAACACAATGACTGAAGCAGGGATCTGTGACTAATTACAGATTACACCAAACCATCAACACAGAGACAGAATTAAGGTTGAATAGGCAACATGTCTTTCTGACTTTAAATTATTTGATCTTACAAACCAAATAACTCAGCTTAGGGGATGTTCCTTGTTAACACACTAGCAGACAGCAAAAAAAGGAAAGAAAAGATCTAATATGCAAGCCTAACTGTATGGATCAATTATGCTTTAACATTCATTCAAAAGACTACTGACAAAAAAAAAAACAAAAAAGCAAACAAACAAAAAAAAGATGCTCAAAAGTCACTAAAAGAATGACACAAACCAAAATTCAGCAGAGAAGTAACTCAAACACCACAAACAAGTGGTCACAAATCTAGGTCCTCATGGCAACTCCCTAGCCCCATATACATCTTCCACAGACAGAAGAATGTATTGAAGGTGACAGCAATAATACTAGGAAGACAATTCTGTTTGAACTGTGATTCAGTTGCTGTGCCAAAAACCTCTTGTATTTGTACATAGCCATTTTTCCTTTGCCTAAGTACAAATAAGTAAACTTGTTTTTTTTGGAGAAGAAGAACTGATGTCTTCTGTGTGGTCAGGAACTATTCAAACTCTTTACATACACTGGCTTGGTAGACCCACCCATCCAGCTACTTCACAGAACCAAAGAATGGTTTGGGTTGGAAGGGACCTTACAAATTATCTAGTTAGAAGCCCCCTTGCACAGGCAGAGACACTTTCCACCAGATGAGGCTGCTTAAAGGCCCATCCACTCTGGCTTGAACTCTTCTAGAGATGGGGTACCTGCAACTTCCTTGGGCAACCTGGTCATGTCTCATCACCCGCATAACAAACTAATTTTTCCTAATATCCAATCTAAACCTCCTGTCAGTTTGAAGCCATTCCCTCTTGTCCTAATACTACATGCTCTGGTAATAAGTTCCTCTCCAGCTTTCTTATCTACTTGTAGAGATAGTCATTAGTATCTTCCAGCAAAACAAGTTTTCCTTCCTTCTCCTGTATTTTAAGATCTAGCAATCTCCTCCATGTTAAAAAAAAAAACAACTCAAAAAACCCCTCCAAAAAACTCAAAAAAAAAAAAACAANAAAAACCAAAAAAAAAAAAAAAAAATCAATCAAATAGGAGAAGAATACAGTCCTCTCAGTAAGGAAAAGAAACAGAAATAGTATGCACAAGTCCTCATCATATAATCCATTCTACCTTGACTGTCAAAGACATTTCTCATACTTGAGCTAAATGTTTTGGTGTTTATAAATAAGATTATTTCAAGTATTTAAAAATCTTGGATTTACAAGACACGAATTGCTTTGGGTAAAGCCAAGATATGAGAAGTTTTACAGATTTTCATCATTACTCATTTTAATAGAGTGTTGACTTACTTCTCTTTGTCCCATTAGAAAGCATTCGGCAGCAATGGCTCTGAGGAAAAGAAATACATACAAACATTTATTCTTTAATTATTTTAAATGCCATTAGTGGCAGAATACTGACTGTGGAATGGAATTACTAATTCCTTGAGAAGAAACTGACTAAATTCCAATGAGGTTAATCTACAGTGAAAAGATAAAAGTAGCCATTTTTTAAAAACAACCTTACATGAGCAAGACATTTCAGCTGTTCCCCATTATGAACAAACACTGAAGAAAAACATCAGTTCAGCATCACTGGATAATGGAGAATATTGCTATTGTGATATATAAAGGGGAGGGGTAGAGAGAGGGAGACAGAAGTCAATAGCTGAATTTAAAAAGGCACCTTGTAAATACATCATTCATATTTATATGCATAATATCCATTCACGTAAGTTTCTCCAAGAGGGACATTCCATTTCTCATTTTAAAGAAGTGACAGTACCTCTGTCTGCTGTAACAGTTGCTCTCTAAATAAGCTAATGAAGAGAGGTTTCCAGTACAAGCCCAATTGGAAGGACATTTTACATTTACCTCTGTGATGTAAACCTTATAAACAAAAGCAATTGTTATGAAAACAGATGTATGACTGTTGCATTACATTTTCCAGATGGCCAGGCATGTTGGGATATTATATGTAAACATCTTGGCTTGTAGTTTCAGAATTTGAACATTGCTCTCCTCCCAGTATCGCAGAAGCAGTCTGTAAAAGGTATTCATGAGAAAGGAACACTGCTCTAATCACTTGGACCAGAAAAGCTATCCAAAGATGCAAATACATTACACAAAACATATTATACCTAATCTGAGCTAAGCATTGCAAGTAGGAAAAAAACCCAAGCCACCATATTGACTGATCATGCTTTCAGAACAAAACAAAAAAAGGTTAAGATACACTTTCAGAAGTGCGAAATAAGAGAAAATACAATACTGGCCCATTAAAAGATTACAAGTGGATTACACATCCACTTTCAGCATGCACAAAGTAACCACACATTTGAAAGGAGTAGTAGTTTTATAGTTATGTGGCTAGAGATACTATTCAGTCAGTTCTGCTCACCCATTTCATGCAGTATCAACATTGTTTAAGGGAGCTGCAAGTTCCATCTAGGTAGAATCGCAACTTGGTTTAAAATGAAGTCATTCAACTTTGCACGCCAAAGGCAAGTGTGTCACACTCTCCCCACACCCACAACCACACACTCATTTCAAGTTTTGCTTTGAATTCTTTGGGCTCGTTGTTGATGACAACAGTGTTTCAGGACTTTTCAAAATTACTCAATCAAATACTCATGTGTTCACTGCACCTGAATACAGTAAAACATGGACACTCTAATTCTGAAAGAGCATATCTTGAAATACTGTTCAAGTAGGAACCAGTGTGATGCTTACATTAACTGGTTGTATACCTTTTTTTTTTTTTTTAAATTATGGTCTATCTTTGCTTAAATAACTATCAAGTGCTTAAGGTAACACTGTTATGGACTGGTGTATCCATTTTACTTTTGTTGTGTGCTGGAACTACACTTGTAATAGATCATCAAGTAACAAGATTTTACTACATATCTGACATTGCTCTACACACTTTAAATTTTTTTACTCATCATGTACAATGCAGAGTTAATTCCTGTATAATTACAACCAGTTTGTAGATAAAACAGAATCTTGTCAAACACAAGACTGAGACAAAGTCAAAAGGCACAATATGCCTCAAGCAACATGCAACAGTAGAGGAAGAGTATTACTTCTGTAGTAGAAAGCAAATCATGCATGTCTTGCACTAAAAACAGTAGTTACCAGTCTGTTGATCTTGACTACAAGCATTTTTACATACCTCAGTGCAAGTCCAGGATTAGTAGGCATGGTAGAACAAAACCGTTCCAAGGTTTTGGAATGCTGAGATTTTGGAATGCAGCTCAAATAAAAAAGAATTACCTGTAGAATTTGAATTATAAACATTAATCCACTTCATAGTTCTTACTTTGCTAAGAATAATGGAATTACAAACTATGGACTCTATGACTGAAGTGAGTTGCCTTGTTCAGATCTTATCTCTCAAGAGTAAGGAAATCAATTTGTGTAACAGTGTCAAATTGCTAGCACCACGTATTTTAGCCCTTCTAGCCTGCATTTAGTGAGTAAAGACAAATGCACTGCATGTTAGCAAAACAGGATCCAGAATTTCTATATGGTTTATTCTGTTTGCACAATTGCTCAACCTGCTTTTACTCCAAACTTTATTCCTTCTCTTTCTCAACCACTGTAACTTCTGTGATTTAAAACTGAACGCTCAAATACTGTTTCCATCTGCCAGTTAGAGGTCTGTAGACCTCTCTTGCTCAACCATATCTTTCCTTCCTTATACATTTTCTCTTTTCTCTAGAAAAAGATCATTTGCCATTAACAGCTGTATTCACAGTATTAAAACATGCCATAAAGTTCCTCTTTGCCTTACACACCCTTTATTGAGAAGGCTGCTGCTAGATACTCTGCTCAAAATACTACTACCCTCAGACACTTGTTTCTTTTCCTAGTAATTTCTAGCTCTCAGTGTTCATATACTATTGGTGCTGTAATTGAACAAGTAAATTACAAGTGCCTGCTAACAGGTCATCAGCCTCTTTAATTAAAACTGTCCACAGATGCATTTTTACCTTATTATGAAATTCATAATTGGTCCAATAATCAGCAGTACTAAACGGAATTGGGTATCTTGTGGGGACTGTCACCAGACACCTGTTCACTAGATCAGTAAAAAGCTTGAATTCTTGAACTTTGTTGTTGGATCCAACAACTTGGCTATTGACAAAAACAAGGTAACTGGAAGAAAAAAAGAAAGAAGATGGTTCTGGTAGCCTTCACTTAATAGTTGGGATTAATTTACTTTCTTCTCTTACAAACTTACTCCAACCAAATGTTCTGAACAGTTTCCTGCTGCATCACTGCCCCCAGAGCTGCTTCATAAGCATCCAGTGCTTCACCAACACTTGCGTGAATAGACTGGCACAAACTGTTTATACAAAAAGATACAGTGTAGTATGTCATAAACAATACATGTTATTACCCATTATGACACAATTAAGAACTTCACATCCTCAGATGCAAGAAAAAAGTGTTTTCGGTTTATCAGTATCATGGACTAATTTACCAATCAATTAATTAAAATGGGTACACCTCAATAGCAGATAACGAGTAATAAGAAGACAATCAAGCAGTTTAAAACATAACCCTTAAAAAACAAATTAAATATTATTACATCTTCTATTCCTGTAAACTACCTTTTTATTAATCCTAATATGAATGCTCTGACACAGAATGGAGCCAAGTCTTCAGTTTCCATTTGAGCTCCAGAACAATATATTTCAAAATCAGATTAAAACTACTAGACAAATAGTATCAGACTGTGGCAACAAAATCGGTGTTCTGAAACAAGTATTACAAAGATCTGCCACAGAAACACACTGATCATGTCAGAGGAAACAAAAATCTGACAAGTAAAAAACAAAAAAACCGACACCATCTTTATTTTGTTCAACAGCTTCTCAAAGAAACATACAGTTAGACCAACATACAGGATCTCACCAAAGACAGAAGGAGACACATTCTTTGAAGAAGACACAGTGAACAACTCTTAATTCAAATTGCAAATTAACAGTAGAAAAAAATGTAAGACTTTTGGTAAGTCACGATGGGGAAAGAACCCTAAAAACTAACAACCTCAGTTAACTCTATGCAAATTAAAAAGACAGGGCTGATGTCACTAACTTGCTGCAGCATTAGGTAACATAATCAGAGTGCCTGATTCTACTCTTGCTTTCCTCAAGAACTACATGCTAAACTCACCAATTTGCTACTCTCTCTAAAAAAGTGTATGTATACATTTGTGTGCACACATACACGTGTACACACACTATGATCTTTCAAGTAAAGCACTGTTGCATGAGCTCTGAGGTTTCGTTGATTTCAATCTATGTTCAGTTGGTAGAAATGAACTTTTATATCTTTTGTTCACCATACCTGAACAAAGACAGATAGGCAGGCACAAGTACCTAGACACTTACTGCAGCAAAACTCAGAGAAACACTCAATTATTAGCTCTGAATGTAAATTAGGCACTTAATGCAAAACCACTGACCTATTCTCTCAGAAGCAGGTGTTAAAATACAGGAACATCTGAGCTTAAGTCAAGGTCCCTTACAACTAAATAGTGACTTCAAGTACCTTAGTTATTATTTCTAATTATTATAATTATTTCTATAATTATTATAGTTCCAATTATTATAATTATGCTTCTACTGTTTAAGTGCCAAAACCAAAACAGAGAGCTTGTAAAGAGGTACTTATTAAAAAAAAAAAAGGAGGAAGCATTTCAGTTGGTATTACTGGACAATACAAAACATTATGACCTTTATGTAAGGTTTAGATTAAGTCTTCTTGAAAACCATACACTTTACTTGTACACTGTCCACCAACTAAAAACTACAAGCAACAGTGCTGAAGAAGCTTTGAGGGGTACTCACTCAGTATGTAAAGCATTATCATACTTGTCCCATTATATAACTGAAAAGCCCAATAGCTACTTCTGCAGAGTGACAAACTCAGACCATGAAATGGAAGATTTCTTAAATAGCCAAAGCCAACACCTCATTAATCACAGTTATGCAACTCATGTAAGTTATTAATGGATGGCTTATACTTTGGTGTTTGGCTATCCCATGTACTGCTGCTATCAAAGACAATGGTGGAAGAAACAAAAAAAAGAAGACTGTGTATACATGACAAAGATGTGTTCCTCTGCCATCTCTTGCAGAGGAACAGGTCACTCTGCTGTGGAGGAGCTTCTCTCCATGAAGAGCTGAAAAAGCAAGTCAAGGAAGGTGGGAAGATCAGGACTAAACAAAACGGGCAAACAGTTGTAAAATAAAAAGGGAGAGAACTGAGAGCCAGGAGAAAGAACACCACCACTAGGCAGTAGCAACCTAAAACAAAAGTGAAACAAAAAAATCATTTTGAGATGAACACACCTATAACTGTTCCTATAGGTCAGAATTTCTGAAAGATTTCTTAAGTGTAGAATTTGACATGCAATTCATTTTCAGAAAATTATCTTCACTGTGAAGCAGGCTGATAGGTTCTCTAAGGACTGGCAGATCATTTACTGAAGAAGCCAAACTCATACACCCTTAAGCAAGTAACAAATACTCTGCTTTTAAAATGCAATTTACTCAGACCCAAGAGTTGTTTCTCAAAAATTCTCTACAAAAATCTCACCAGTAGATCTGCCACAGATATGGGATCTGCTGGTTAACAACATCATCCATAATATGTTCTTTATAGAGAGGTGATGTAAATTCAATTGGCATTGGAAAATTCAAGAGATATCTACAAGAGAAAAAAGGTAGCAGTAAGTAAGAATATCCTTCTACATCGAAGAATGTAGAAGTAACATTCAGTTCAAAAATGCAGGTCATGAAAAATAATGAAAAAATGTACTTTTCCCAGATATAGTTTAATTCTATCCAGGTACAATTTATACAGAAAGCATTACACAGAAGTAGTTAATATAGAAGGCTGACTCCCTCATTATATACAGAGTATATAATGTACATAATGTATATAATAGTATAGAATGCATATATACACATATATACATTACTTTGTGTCTCAGACTTTCTCTTCCCCACATAAAATACTTTAAGACAGAATCATCTATTCACTCAACTACACTGCACTACCAGTACTAAACTTCACGTAAGCAAATGTAAGCAGGAATAAAATCTGATACCTAATTTAGAGATAAAAACATTACAAAGCCTCATCTGCATAAGCTTTAACAGAGAAGATTTTTTTTTTTGCTTTGAAGGCCTTCAGAGGCATCTATTTTTGTCCATAAGGAACGTGCATATTTCAAAACATCAATAAGTCTCTCAATTAGGTGCTAAAATTCAAGTCAAAGATCATCAGGTTATATATGAAACCTGAGTCTTTTTAGCAATAATAATCTGATTAATAGCATGTTGAACCTCTGAATGGAGCTCTTTTGCAAGTGTCTAGAGTTCTTTAGATATGCAATTTTAGGCTTCTAGTTTTAGGGGGCAGGGAGTGAGGGGGAACCAAAACCAACATTCATATATACATGACTGATTTTCAATGCCGGAATCCAGACATTCAACTTGCTTGCTATTTTATCTTTAGATACTCATGGTTTTACAAATTAGTGCTTAACCAAAAACAAGTATAAACCTTATGAACTACCAAATCATCATTCACTGAAGTTTTGGCAAAACACGGCAAGCTGAAAAATAGAAGATTTTAAAAGTTCTGGACTACCTTCTTATTCAAGAAGATGCCAACATTGCAAAAAACTTAAAATATATTCTAAACATACCTTAAGAGATCCATGGGACCGTGCTGTTGGCATGTATTCTCAAAGAAACCTGCCACAAAATCTTGCAACAGTGGAAGAATACTGCTTGACCTTTCCTGTTTTATTGTTAGGGTTTTTTTAAAAATAAAAATACTAAAATCAGACAACCTGAAAATGGTATGAATAACTTAACCAAAATAAATAACAAGCGGTACGTTTATGTCTGCAATGCCCCATTATTTTACATTCTCCCCAGAATTAAGCCTAACTTGGTCAGTCACCAGACAGCAGAGAAAAGTAGAAAAAGTATTACAGGGTCTACTTTTACTTTCTGTTATTCTTGTTTAAGGATATGAATGCTGAATTAGAACAAACCAAAGTAGAAATTTTTGTTTTTATATAATTTCTATTATTATCTTCTGTCACTTATCTTGCCAATTATACTTTTACCATCCATATAAAGGACTACTAGATATTACAAAAATACCATTAAGATTAATCAATTTGATGATTATTTCAAACAACACACAAAACCTGAACTTCATAAAGCTAGCAGACCAACATATTAGTTTTGGAGTATTACCTGTGAAACAAGAAATTTACACAACCGATAAAAAATTTCTGCATTCTGAGGATTCTTCTCAAAAGCTCCAATCCACACCTTGTAGGCATTGTCACTCTGCTCCATCTGCAAATACAAGGTGGCCAAACTCTCCAGGAGCTGACAGTTGTCAGGACAGAGCTCCAATAAAGACCTGCAAAGTTCTGCGGCAGACTCCCACCTTAAAGAAAAGTAAAGATAAGTTTTCAAAGAAACAGTTGTGTACTTCAGTTAAAAATGTCTTGAAACAACTTACCTTTCAAGAAGTTTCAGCAAAGCTATCATGTTTCTGTAGAGAGGAAAGCAGACAGCTATTCTTTTGTCAGCCTCAAGGCTTTCATCAGTACATGTTTTGACCGCATCTTCAAAACAAAAGTAAAAAACGAAGCCTTTAGACCTCATGGAACATCAAAGTTAGCTGAAGCCTAAACATGACAGAAGTCTCCTTTAACACAATGAAAATACACAGGTGTGGAAAGACATTACTGAGAGTGCTGTTTTTGCAAGCTATTAGAAAAAGATAATATTTGGAAAAGCTTTCTTTACACTTCTCACCATGGTGCAAGGACAAAACTGTTTCAGTTTCAACTCATTCATTTTAGTCACAGGAAGCATCCTATCAATGAAACCCTAAAGCACCATTACACATAGAAGCATATCAGTATATTTAAAATCACATCCCAGGATACCAGTATAGTTGCTGAAAGATATTGAAACAAAAGCTAATAAAGGGTATTTTTCTTCTCAGCATAATAAAAAGTTATTCAACAATGAACACTCCATTATCATGGCTAGATAGACTGCCTTTACTCTCACAGCTGAGCTACTTCACTGATCCTTGAGTATTTCCACACTGCATTTCCACCTGCAGCATATTCTCAGTGGCAACTCAATACTGCTGCTTGCTAACACACTAAGTACAGACATTTATAAATGCTATATGGTCTGCTACTATAAAGTCTACCTCTGGCAGCAAGACAATTTCTTTAGTATCTTCCTTTTACATCTTAAAAAAATGAATTCAGTTTATTTAAACTTTGAATTAAGACAAACATATGCATTTCTATGCATCTTCTAAGGAAATACACTAATATTCCAGGAAAGTAGCTTTCCAAAAAACACATCCTATTAAGCGAAGAAACAGTAAGAAAGAATGGCAACAGAAGATTGGCCTTATGGTTGCTTAAGCACAAGAAAACCAGCAATGCCACGCAGTCACAAGCCACTGACTGGTCATGTTCACTGAACTATCATTTTCTATCTAAGATAAAGCTGTGGTTTTGAATCACACACAAAAAACCTCAGGGCATCTGTTAAGCACCCAAAAACATGGGAGCTTCCTCACTTCTCTGTTCAAATTAAAATGAAATATTAACTGGATTAATCCAATGGTTTAACAGTCATCAGCAATACTGCACTGCCTTGAAACTTGGCAGTTGGACAGTTTTTGTTGATTTACAATATATGAATAAAGTATTAAGTAGTTTCCTTACTCTTACCTTCAAACATAGCCAACAGTGTATCAGGATCAGTCTTCACATCTTGAACTGTTTGCCATGGTATTAAAAATGGCTCTTTGTGGACAATCCTTGAAGGGCTGACATTAGCTGGATCGTAGAACTTGACTGGGAGAATACCAAACTCAATTACATGTATGTAAGCCAGCCAAGCCAAGCAACGGTCACTTACAGTAAGGTGCTCTGATACTATCTTTTCATTTGACGATTTTAAAGCATTCTGTAAAAGAAACACATTACATTTAAGACTTAAGAATGAGAAACAAAAAGAGTGAGTTTGAATATTCTCAGATCTTTTCCACAGAAAATACAGGAAGCAATTCTTTATGTCAATCACGATCTTATTTAGTTTTTGTGAATGCATGACTATTCAAACGATACGCATCATTTCTAGTAACAGGTTCAGAAAAATACAGAAGGTTATTCTGGAAAGTGAAGAGAGGGACACTTCGAAAACATCCACCTCTTAACATGTGTTCTGTTTTTCAGCTTAATTCTTCAATTACTGCCAGTTCCACAGAAGTAATACATTAGCCCTAGAGACAGTTCATCTACAAGCTGGATTCAGCTTAATATAACCTACTAGACTTTGTGGGTCTGGGGTTGCTGGTTGGTTTTGGAGGTTTCTTTAGTAAGCTCTGGTTATGAAGCTACTAAATTATAGCTACTCAAGTCAACTGAAGTGACCATCACCTCTAAACATATTGTTTCGAAAAATGCTGGAAACTTTGCCAAAACAAGGATATTATTACAAATTTTTCTACTAGTCATATGCAAAGACAGAACAGTTCAGTTACGTTGGCAGATCCCAAATAAAACAAATTAGAGCATACAATTAGATAAAATCTAAACACAAATTGCTCCTGAAACAGGAGAATCTTGTGGCTAGTGATGTGCCAACATTTTCTGGGATAAATGCAGTACAATTAAAGAGTGTACTTTCAAGGGAATTAATGTATTTGCAAATTTATGCAAAATTCAGCAGGACATACACCATGAAATCAATGAAAACTCATGTTTCAAAACAACTTCACTTAGTCACTCTTGAAAATACTTACTTTAAAAAAATTGCTTTCAAGTTTTCTAAAGAAACACATTTACTCTGAAGAAGCAGCTCCCTAGAAATTATTTTCTATTAAATATGGTTGAGTAATCTCACCACAAGATGTTTTTTTTCAACTCCATATTTCAGATTAATATTAAAATAAAGAAAATTGACTTTGTGATGATGCTTTGCAGAAAGGTAAGGAAAATCAACCCGTTATTCTCCCATATACACTGGATTTCCATGTCAATTTGACACAATCTGAACTTCTTCCTCAGTTCTTTTTGTTCATTCAGAGTTAAATTTCTCAGTGCATCTGGGAGAAGCTAGCACAGCACTGCATTTTCCCATTCCAGCTAGAGCCAGACAAAAGCCTGAAGGCCTCAAACCCTGAGCAACATGTCAGGCTCCAGCAAGCAACAGGCACCACCTGCTGGCAGGAATGAAAACCGGCAACTCAAAGAACAGCAGCTCCCACTTTCGGGAGAGGACTATGACAGCACTCCATTTCTCACCTTCAGACATCTACACAAAATTAAGAGTCACCTAAATTCTTTCTACAGTCACACTTTTAAGCTGAGATGACTCTGGAGACTGAGATGACTCAATGACTTTGGAGCTCATGGGAGCAGTAAAAGAAAGATCTGAGAACAGGGCGATATTGTTACATAACATCACACAATGTTTATTCTCAAAAACTACTGGTTTGATAATTTCTGTAGCAATTTTGAATACCTAAAGCAATACATTAATCAACAGGGCATTCACTGCAGAAAACTGTTTATGGCTTCCTGGAAATGAAAAAATAAAGCATTTCCCTGGGAATTATTTCGAGACATAGTGGTCTATGCTATTAGTGACACAAACAAATTAAAATAGGTAACAAAATCCCCAAAGGTATATCCAAATTTTACAATGGCATCGTATGTCAAAACAGAAGCCTCTATTTGCTGAAAGTATTCTCCCAATGGAAGAAACAGCTCTTTTAAAGTTGAAACTATCAGTCACAAGCATTAGAAAGGTGAAAGCATGAAAACACTCCTGGGGTGGTAACCTGCAATATACCTGCAGCAGAACAAGAGCATTCTGATGTCTTCCCGTAAATAGGCTTAAGTGAACCCTGTAGAGGAGAGTCTCCAGCAACTGAAAGGACACAAGATTCGGATTTTCTCCTCTTGCTGTCACTTCCATTAGAAACTGTAGCATCCTCCCACATACATAGTCTTTTCCATCAAAGGAATTCTCCAAATTCAGAAACTAGAGAGATAATTAATATCAATAACTATCAGAAGTAAAGCTTCCAAGGTTAAAACTGACAGAAATCACAAACTTCAAATAATGTGTTTCACTTGCTTACAAATCATACCCACCCCCCCTCATACCACATCTTCACCTTAAAACTCAAAAGATACCACTTTTAATGCATAAAGGAATAGATAGCCAATTTTTACAAGTTTAAGTAACAAAAAATAAGAAACACATCTCGATTTTCAGTAATTTCTATTACCTGAGGAAAACTGATTTCTGCAACTAACCTGCTAGCAGAACTTGAATAATTTAATTTTCTGAGCAGCTTCTGAGTTTTCAAAAAGCTACAGTACCTTTCTTATCACATTTTTAATGTCATATGTACTGGTTGTCCAAAGTAAAAAATGCACACTTAGAGGAATATTTCACATACACTTTTTTTTTTTCTACTTACTGTCCACCAGATTTGGTAAGAGGGAGCATATTCCACTGCTGTTTCACACATTTCCTGTATCTCCTCCTTGGTTCCTCTTTTTGAGAAAAGTCTGAGGTAATGACACCAAATTTCAGGATTTTCTTTGTTGTTCTCAAGGGCTCGAGACAGAACATTTAAAGTAGAATCTAAACACTCAGATGATGAGCTGCAAAAATTAAGAATTTAGAAAAGCACACACATCAACTGTTTTGGTATTATCACAATATCAAACATGAAAATGGATGCTTTTAATTAGAATGGAAGTCATAAATGATTAGTCTTGGGGTTTTTTTAATGTTGTCCTTTCTTATCAAAGTTTCAGCAGGTTTTCATCCTTTGAAGGTTATTAGGTGCATTTATCACAGTGCACAGAAACAAGTATTCTAGGAAAATACTAGGAATTCCAAAATCAGAGTCCAGTCAAATTGAAAATTGCTAGGATTGATCTGTAAGCAAAATTCCCAAGCTGCAAGCATATAAAAGCATTTACACTACCCAGGCTTAAGAACTTCTGTAGGAATTTTAAAGGTGTGGTAAACTTAAAATATCTTTGTTACCTATGTAATTTACTTTCTGTGGTCATTAAATATACCTCTTCAACACATCATACAAGTCCTCTGCCTCTAAACCATTAAAAAAAAAAATGAAATTTGACTTTTTGAGATAATTGTCATGAGATGATACCCACAATATAAGATTAGTTCAAGTAACTGACTATACGGCAAACCACAGAGCTAAGCTTTAATTCATAGACAAACTTGCATATAAAACCACTGAACGTTTCTGAGGCCATATTTATTCTGAAAACATCTTTGGGACTTACTTTGCATAGACAGAGAGGAAAAACACAAATCCCAAAATAAAACTAACGGAGTTAACCATAAGTTCAATGCTTTCCCAACTCCTTCTGTCACCACTTTCACCTACTATACCATTCAAATTTCTTCAGAGTACTGAGGAAAGGGGGGATGGGGGGAGGTGGCTGTTTTAAGAAAAGGATGCATTGTTTTTCATTAGGTTTTATCCCTTCCTTTTCTTGGTCAACGCACAAGTACACTTTACTTAGGAAGTGTGCTCTTCTCATGCTGCCACTTGCTGGTAATATTTTGAGTACTGGCCTTTCCAGTTTTATCCCTTTGATTGTTCAGGCACCCACTGAAAAAGCTAAACTGATCTTTTGTTACCTTTCTATTACCCACAGTTTAAACAAGGCTTGTAATGTAGAGCAGCTCCTCTCCTTTCCTCTTCCTCCCTGTTACAGTTGATTAAGTCAGTACCTGACTAGTAAAACTGAAGTCCCATCAACTGTCATGATGGACAAAACCATCAGGACAGAATCTCTGCTCTAATTATGTGATTAAAACCATGGCACCTTGCAGTGTCATTTTAAGAAAGAGAAGCTAGAGAAACTCAGAAATCCAGAACTTAAAAAAGTACAAAATGAAAGAGACTGCTTGATCAGACTATTTCGCCAAGGATAAAACCATGTATCAGATTGTTCTCTTAAGAAATCTTTCTGATGAAAGCAATTTCAAATATTATTCCAGCCATTCACTCCGTAGAGGTGAATCTGAATTGAGTTTACTGGTCCACTACTTTCCCACTGGAAGCACAACATTCCATCGTAATTTTACAACACATTAAGTTGTGCACTTTTCAAACATGAACAATTATTTCTTCCACACTACTTTTCACCAACTTCCACTCTGAATCATAACTTACCCAAAGATAAACCATCAGTGTAACTTATTACTCATGCACTATACTACATACAGCAGGAAATCTAATCTAGTCTATTTTTTAACCTGCCTTTCAGTAATAAATTATTGTGTCATTGTTGAACAAAGTTCTTTAACATCAAAAAGGAAACCTGATCACAGCAGCACGGTTAAATCAAATGTAAAATTAGCAAGTGCCTAAAATAAAATCTAAAATGTAGTACACATACCCTTCATTTTGATTCAAGTATTTATATGCAAGTTTAATCCAAAGCTGTACATCACAGGGGTTTTCCTGGACACTTGCTTCCAAGTTGGAAATGTCATCAGTCTCACTTGTAAAATACCGCACATCATCGGGAGTCACCACTGCATCAAGCACTGGAACTCTTTTTTTATGTTCTGTGGGATGGGCTGCAAGTAATATTTTAAAAAAAAAGGTTTATTTTCAAAACGGAAGTGACCTGTAAGATCAGAACTCACACAAGAGGTGGCATTTATATATTTCAAGTATAGCTACTGAACAGAGAAAAACATGGTTCTTTCAACATCCTTTAAAACTTAGAACTGTGCTGTCTGTAGACAACTGATTATATTGTAAATACGAAGGAACAAGATAAAGGAGCGTAAAAGGCTGACTTGATCAAGAGACACCAACTAAGGTAGTTTGGTAAGCAGCATTAGGAACTAGACCCATTTGACATACAAAACTTCTGTTTCTAAAAATCTTTTTTGGAATATTTACTAACAAATCCCAAAGCACCTGGTTGCATGAGTCAAATGTGAAACACTTTCACGTTACTGACACTCTAACAAGCTTCAAAGTCTCAAACAGTGCTTAAGAGGAGGCATTTTTTAAACTCCTGACCTCACAGCCAATATTAACTCTGTACAAATTTAAGACAACTGAACTCATAAAGTTTTATGATTAAAAGTTCCAGGGGGGCAGATTTAAAAAAATCCTAATGGTGCATGGGCAAAGCCGAAACATTCTAGGGAAATAGTTCCTCACGCTCCTTTTAAACACAGATCATTAGAAACTCCACCTTAATTCCAGTCCCACATTCTAGTACAAATACAACCAACTTTTACCAAACTTCATCCAAAAATTTATGCAAAATAAGGTTTGCATGCAGCAAGTATAAAGTCAAGAGAGCTTTTAAAATCACTGGTCTTCTTAAGAACTACTTTAAAAATCAGGTGTTGGGAAGAGGTTGGTAGGTATTTTCCTCCAGTGCTCTCCTTTCATTCATGCCACACATCCAGATTACCATATTTAATAGGTCCGATGAACTGTTCCTCTTCACTGCTGCTGCTGTCTAACAGGGGTTTTCTCCAATACTTGGGTCTCCACTTCCTTTTCTCTTTCCATGTTGTATGTGGAGGTGCTGTAAACAAAGTAAATTCTTTTACTTTTCTGTATTTAAAAATAGAACATTTTTGCTAATAAAATTTTAGATAAAAATATTCTGTGAGTACAGCACAAGTGTATAAATTTCAATACTACTGATTTAAAATCTACTGTGCTCAAGTGCATAAGTAATTTCTACAATTTGGACTCCAAAACTGTAACGTATTGCCTTGAAACAAACTCTGTTGCCTTTAACTTAACATAATCAGTATTTATACTGCTGAGATAAACTAAGCAACAAAAAAAAAAATTTATTCTTGGGTTACAAAATCAAGATACTTACACAACTTTAAAAAGTTTTCATATATTGTATTTAATCTACAAAGTTACTTACTATGACTTTTACTCTCATTGACGTTGCTGGCCAGGAGAACAGCCATCTGATCCACTGACATACGGTCTCTGTTTATACCAAATAGTTTTTCAACATATTTTTCTGAAAGAAGAATATTTGTCGCTTAGGTAAACGTATGCATTAAAACATTTCAGTAACTTTGCAGCAATTTAGCACAATCTATGCTCAATTTGTAAAATATGACTGCTTCAAGAGATATGGTAATTTAACACACTAGCACAAAGTACTGAAAAAATAAATAAGACCTGTTTGGCAATTTCCCCATATGGCTATGGCATGGTTATGGAATCCCAGCCCTACTGAAACAGATCAGTTCAGCAGTTACAGAAAGAACTGAGGAAGTAAAGAGGGAAAGTGTCCACGTTCATTGCTCTCCAATCCCCTGAATCTCAGCAATACTGTATTTTTTTGAGTGAAACGTTCCTCAGATCAATGACTTTCTTTCTTTTTGTAAAGACATCAAGGTAATTAACCACTACAAAGGACTGCACTGGACAACTGAAGAAACTGATGTGA
>VXAU01003332.1:0-40729 GCA_013399695.1 Formicarius rufipectus
ATCCTGAGGGGAGAGATTGAGGGAGAGGAGGGTGATCCTGAGGGGAGGGGAGAAGATGAGGGTGATCCTGAGGGGAGGAGAGAGGCTGAAAGAGAGGGGGGTGATCCTGAGGAAAGAGTTGAGGGAGAGGGGGATGATCCTGAAAGGAAGGTGCCGACAGAGCGGGAGGGTCGGGGGCCGAGGGAGAAGGAGGGTCGATCCTGCTGGGAAGGGGCAGGGGACAGTCCTAAATGGGGCATGGAGGGTCCTGTGCCCGGGTTTGGGGTGTTGCGTGGGATCAAACAGCAGCAGGGTTCAGGAGGAGGTGTTTGTGAACCTTCCTGCCCTCAAACATGAGTCGAGCCTGGAGCTTTCCCACTGCACGTGTGGCTTCTGCTGGGCTGCACCAGGAACAGGAATAAATCCCCGTGCCTGCTAATGAAGTGGTTTTCCATCAGCAGTGTGATAGTACAGGTGGTAGCTAATTTAAAAAAAAAAACAGCCTGGAACAGCTTTGCCAAGGGTGCCCTTCGCTTCTGTCAAGGATTTCGGTTCTGAAGTTGCAATCTTCTGTCAGAAAATACATTACCCATGTTATTGGTCTCTCTCTAGATCTCCCTCTTTAACTGTTTAATTTTCCTATGGACCTTGGATTCAGGCATCACTGTATTTTCCAGGAAGAATTTCACGTTCACATTATGTGCTGCACTTCTTGGTGTGGAGGCGAAAAACCCAAGCAGGTCTCAAAATACAATAACGTTTGATTTACTTAACCTGGAATTACATTGTTACTCAATCTGAAATTGTCTCTTGGTTTTGAGACTCAACAGTGTGTTCTAAGAAGTAAACTTGGATTCTGAGACTTCCAGGAAATCACTGTCTGTGGTAATACATGCAATGAATTCCATGGGCAGGTGGTCAAAGAGCTTAATCCTGCATAATCTTACCTGTGTGATAAAGGTGTGGATGAATATCACCAGTGGGCCAAGCACTGCAAAGCCCAACAGCTCTGGATGTGATTGTAGGGACTGATTATATAATTTATTGGGAAAAAACAAACTGGGAAATCTTCATTTAAAGACCAGAATGGAAATGCAGGGCTCTCTTAATGTCCAGAGTCTTGCATGGGGGCAGAGAGAGGGAAGGGAAATACAGCTTTGACCAGCGTCTGTATTGGAGCATTTTTAGACCTGCCTAGAAATTTAGGGACTGGGGATTATAAAATCAGAATCTTCACCTTTTATTTTTCTGGAGAGTGTTGTGGGGGCAGGAGTCAGATGCTGTTCGTCCTCTTTCCTCATAGATTTGTGTTGAATTTGGAAGATCAGGGTAGAGGTGATGGACTAGTGGAATGTTCCCTGTCCATGGCTGGAACAAGATGATATTTAAGGTCCCTTTCAACCCAAACCATTGTGGGATTTGATGACTCCAGACCTGATTCAGAATCTGATAAAAATGTCAGACTCCCAAAAACTTGAGCATGTTTTAGCCCAGGTACTTCCAGTTCCTAATTTCCCCCCAGTTTTTAAGCTGGCATGGGATATGAATACTGGAGGAATGCCCTGCAGGATTTGTTGACTTCCGTTGGAATTCAGAGCACTGGCTTTAACCTGCACAGTTCTGAATGTTTTGGAGTGTGAACCATCATATGTCTCCTCTGTCCCTCTGCCATCCATGAGATCACCAGGGGTGCTCAGTGGGATCCAGGTTTCTGTGGAGAGCCTCCCTCTCCGAGGCCCTGAGCACCTGGAATTGAGCCCTCAATGTGTCCTCTCTGTGCCCCACCATCAAACTTCCGTCCAATTTGCAGAGCCTGCCAGGAAAGTTCTGAGCTGAGCTGGGCATATTTATACCTTTTGTGTGTTTTTTGTGTCTTTTTTTTTATATGACTTTTTTAGTTAGGAGATGAGGCATTTGTGTGTTCCAGCCTTTGGCTCTAAGGAAATAAAGCTGTAAGCACACAAATCTTGGAACAAAAAGAACTCACATTTTAGTCCAGTCAGGAACGTGGCTGGGACCTCTGGATCTGTTTTAAACAGTAACAAACTGGATGGAAATAATCCCATTTATAAAGTGTATAGAGACATAGAGAGTGCAAACACTCTGATTCTTGGATTCCTAAGCTAAGATTCTACCAGAGGTGCAGGCCCAGAAATGTCACCTGTGCAAACAGCTGTAGAGAAAATAGGAATTGCTTTTTCATTTTTCTGTCACTTTGCTTGAATCTGGTAGGAGGAGGCCCAGGAATCCATTTAACCACAGCGTGACAGCCACAGATAGAGATGATTTTAGCTGCTTGTAAAGATGGAAAAAGGAAGATTTCCCAGTTAGCTTGTAGCTGTCAGGGTTGTGAACCCACTGTTGATTTTTTTAAAAAGGCAAGAAAATATTTTGCTGATAAAAGTGGTGATATTTCATTGCCTTTTAAAATTACCAGTAGTTTAAAACTACAAAAACAATATCTTATTTTTTTTCTTCATTTCTTTCTATTTACTCGGATTTATAGCTTCAGTTGTCAATGTTCTGGTCTGGTGAGAACTTAATTTCACATGAGTATATTGCATTTGTGAATAAACCAATTGAATTCCTTACTTGTACCTTCACCAGCTGGATATTTTTAAACTTTGCTGAAAGAAGGGCAAAATGTGATGTAGCTCCTTAATAATTAAGGCTTTGTGAATTTAAAACGAAAGTCTTTGTGATATTTGAAATTTAATATATGGGACTTAGTAGCCTTTTAGTATTTAAATATAGTTTAAAGCAGGTTTTTGAGGAATGTATGTAAACAGACCCCTTGGGAGCTGTTAATCCAGACAGTTGCAGTCCTGGGTTAGGATATTGTGACCAGAGGTACAGAAGGAAATGAATGATATCCCTTCTTTCCACCTGGTAGAGGGAAATACAGAACACAAACCGAAGGGATAAAATGCCTTAGGTAAAAGCTGAGTCTGTTTTCAGTGTAGTGCGTGACCAAACAAGAGCTATTTTTCATCTTAGTTGGCCAAAACTTGAATTTCAAAGCTGAAGTGTGGCCACCTGAGCGTGGCTGTGCTGCCGGATGCTCAGGCTTGGGAGACTCCAGGTGACAAATCCCTCCTCCAAGCAGCTCCTGCGGAGGTGGCCACGCTCTGCTCAGACATTCACCTTTCTAATCCCGCCTTTTCCAGCCGACCTTTCTGTTCTCATTCAGAGCTCCCGGGCCTTGGGAAATGTTTGTCACTCCCGACAGGAGGTGGCTGCATCTCAATGACTGCTCAAGTGTCCCCTACACAACCTGCTCTCTGGCTCATTAAGCTTCCAAAGCCTTTGGGATTTGGGTACACAAACCCTTCCATTCAGGTGGGGTTGTGCAGTCCCTCCCGTTTCCTGTTTGTGTTTAGCAAGACAAAAAGCAGGTGAGAACTTGCCCCAGAGCTGCTGCACCTGTGTAAGGGTTGTTTTTAGAAATAACACCTGTGTTCCTGCAGGGATTCTCCCCTTCCCTGTCCACTCCAAAGTAGTTTGCAGAATTTCTAGCCAGGTTTTGCCAGTAGGATTCTTTGGAGGAAACTGATTGTGAAAAGAAGTGATTGCTAGAAAATAGGAGATTCCTCATGTGTCCTAAGTCAGAGACAGGAGCTTTGCCATCCTGACAACCCTCGGGATCAGGAAAACTGTCTGAAGAAAATGCCCCATTAATACGCTGGCATGGGGAAATCTCAGCACACACAGCTGTGAGATTCATGGGAAGTGGGGTTTGCCCTGCTGTGTGTGAATCTGTGTTTAAAAATAAGGGCAAAAAGACAACGGGGGGGAGTGGTGCTCACTCTATGCACAGAATCATTTAGGTTGCAAAAGACCTCTGAGGTCCTTGAGTCCAGCCTGGGCCTGATGCCCACCTTGTCACCCAGCGCAGAGCAGTGAACGCCACATCCAGTTGTTTCCTGGACACCTCCGGGGATGGGGACTCCACCACCTCCCTGGGCAGCCCCTTCCGAAGCCTGACAACCCTTTCAAGTGAAGAAATTCTTCCCGATGTCCAACAGAATCCTCCCCTGGCACAGCCTGAGGCTGTTCCCTCTCCTCCTGTCCCTGTTCCCTGGGAGCACATCCCAACCCTCACCTCGATCCATCAGGGACTTGCAGAGAGCCAGAAGGTCCCCCCGAGCCTCCTTTTCTCCAGGCTGAGCCCCCCTAGCTCCCTCAGCCTCTCCAGCCCCTTCCCAGTTCCCTTCCCTTCCCTGGACACTCTCCAGCCCTTCAAAATCTCTCATGTCAGGAGGATCCCAGAACTGGACACAGGATTTGAGGTGCAGCTTCACCAGTGCCCAGCACAGAGGGAAAGGTCATGCTGGGAAGGTCATGAGTAACTCATCCCTGTTCTTTTCCAGTACTGCCTGTCAGGACATCCCACCTTGCCATGCAACGTGCTCAAGTTCAAATCCACCACCATCATGTTGGACTGTGGACTGGATATGACGTCCACCCTCAATTTCCTCCCGTTACCTCTGGTCCAGAGGTGAGTTCTGTGGCCTGTCAGCACTTAAGTCTGTGCCTTCTTGGGTTGCAGTTGGAGTGCTCTGCCCAAATTGGTGTATTGGAAGGAGGGAGGGGATGGGTACAAATGAACAGCATCATCTGGTATCATAAATAGACTTTGTTCACTTAAAAATTCTCTTTATCAAAATAACGTCCTTTGGCTCAGTAGACGGAAGACATTTTATGGATTTATTGATTGGTTTTTCTAGATAATTTATTCTGAGCTTCAGTAAAGTATTGCTGCAACTGCTCAGCACAAGTGAGGTCACATATCTGTCATCTTTCTGGCTTCTTCATGCAAGATGAGATAAATGGGTAACAGAGATGGAGTGCATGGAGCCCAGCAAGTACTGCTTAACCACCATCTTCTCAGGCTTTTCTTGGGAGCACAGACTAATGCAAAGGAAAATAGCACTTAGCAGTCCTCCAGTTGGTTGCCTCCTTGGCATGATTGTTCCCTTTTAAAAATGAAATAAATAAAAGGGCAGTGCAGCTCAGCACAGGATTGGAACAGCAGGGGGAAGAACTCTGGAAGACAATCCTGAGGTCAAGACTCTATTTATGCCCTACTGCAAAGTTGTGCTTCCCCAGGTTTTTAGGTTGATTTGGTTATTCACTTAGGATGACTTATGTCTTAAGTAAATGGAATAAATGGCAAAAATTAACAGCTGGAAAGGGGGGAATGAGTAACTCTTAGTGATGGGAAGCAGCAGGAGTTTTCTCTAAAGCCTTTCGGTAACTTTGATCCACAAGGAAACCAGTGCGGAACATTCTGGGTTCAGAGCAGACTTGATGGAGGGGGGGAATTGTGACTGGGAAAGAGAGTTTCCTAAGTGACCTGACCAGGTTAAAGCAGTTTGTCCAGCACTTCCTATGATTTGTTATTTTTTGGAGAGGAGAGGAAAAGAATAGACAATGTTTGCATTGTTCTTCAAGAACATGGAGTTCAGGGTCTGCTGTAGAGAGGCAGCAGAAGCCTTAGGAGGGATCAGTGTGGCAGGTGATTTTTGTCCCATTCCATAATGCAGTTGTTGGCTGCAGCATCTACTCCTGGGGCAGAAGGAGGTTTTGAAGTGATCCAGAAAATTTGGGAAATCCAGGTAGAGGCAGAATTGCCTTGCATTCACTTCCCCCCACCCTCAAAGCAAAAGGAAATGGAGAGAGGAACAAGTAGCAAAATGAGGTGATTGGACAAAGGCTTAAGAGGTTCTTTGGCCGGCAGGAATCAGCTATGCCAGCTTTGTCTGCTGATAGCAGCCCCTGGCAATGAACAGCCAAATTGCAGGTCACAACCTGGAATTCCCCAAGTACCTCCTGAATGTCGGCACTAAAATGACTCAAACTCAATAAGAAAGGATGTCAGATTTGACCCCTGATGGCCCAGTGGAATCGGAGCAAACAGTTGGATTTAAATCCAATCAATCCTGTCGGGGAGGTGACTGAACACCCCTTGCAGCAGGGATTGTCCTCAGCACATGGACTTGGGCGAGTAATTGATCTCTTCAGTGCTCTACAAACCAGGTGTCCTGCAGAGAGCGATGGAAATGAGTTAGAAACTTGAGGAGGAATGTGGCTGCCACTGGAAAGCCTTTATCTCTCTGTAGTGCTCATAGCTGGACCTTCTTAGGTCAGGTGTCCATTACCATGATGTCCAAATACCTCTGAAATTCAAATGTGCATTATCAGCATTAACACGGCCAGGTGACAGGGAGCTGACATGGTCATCAGTTGCCAGGTGAGGGGTGACAGGAAGGACTGGCTGCCTGAGGAATTTGAACACGGGTCTGTCAGATCTGAGAGCAGTGTGTCCTCTCAGAGCCAGGTGTGCTAATCTGAGATGGACCCGTGTGAAATCTTCATGAGGCAGGAGCTGCACTTCTCTCTGCTGCCCAAAGTCTGACCCACCAACTACTTGGACTCTGCAAGTCTCAGTATCTACCCTGCAAAGTTGCCCCAGTTTTTACCTCTGTGGAGCACAAAGGTATGATACTACAGAGGATCTTTGCTATGCAGCTCAGTGCTGTGTCGTACCTGGCACAGGACCCTCCTTGAGCAAACATTTTGAGAGCCTGTGCTTTAATCTCTAAGAGAGGCAAGTGCTGCAGTGTTTGTGGCATTAAAGGGACATTTTTTTAGAGTTATTTGCTCTTCAAAAGAAAAAAAAGCCCCTCAAAAGGTATTGAGATTCCCCCTTGCCCTGGAAGTGGCAGTCCTTGTTCTCTCCAGCCCATGGAGCATGTGCAGGGCACCTGCAGTTGCCAAACACTTGATGCCCTCTCTGTACGTTAAGGGAGGTTTGTCAACCAGTTTTCTCCCCTGCACCAAAGTCAAATGCAAAATGGTAAAATGAACATGTGGGAAGCTCTTAACCTTTCCTGTCTAGCCATGACACACTTGCTCACATTATTTATGGGACAGTTCCAGCTATTTTGGATTAATCAATCACTCTATTACAATGTCAAAACTGCATCTGCAGGAACTGTGTTTCTTCTTGACTTCAAGGTAAAGAGTCCTTTCTGTCCTGTGCTGCTTATTCCACTTCCAGCCCCACCCCAGACCCCTCTGCTGATGTTGCCTCCCCTGACAGGACCATACCCTCCTCAGTGGATGCCAGCTCAGTACAAGTCAGTACTTCTCTTTCGTCATGAATAAAGCAAAACTCATAGTAGGCTAAATTTTGAGGAGTAGGGCAAGTGTAAAAGGGAAAGTTTATTCTGCCTTGCCTTGTGCTGGTGAAACACAGATGGATCCAGGGATTTGCAAGGCACAGCTGGACAAAGCCAGACTGACCTGCTCTAGTGCTGACACTGGGACATTGGACTGCAAAGATGTCCCTTCCAGCCAAGGCTTCTGTCCTCTCCTCCTGTATCTGTCGAAGCTGTTGCATATCAGAGTGGTTTCTGCTTTTTCCCTGCTTTTTTTTGTAGCTCCTTCAGTCTCACTGCAGCAATTATACTCAGCCATCTCAGTCTCCAGGTTACTACTCCTAAATTGTGCTTTTGAAGATGTTGGTGGGGAATACAGTCAGTCACTTCATCTTTTTTATCATCAGACTTCTTCAGACTTGCACTTTATCCCCAAAAAGGGATGCACTTGTCTGGCACAGCTTCTCCATGACATACCCTTCTGCTCTCACCTCTTACCTTCTGCCTCCACTCCTTGAGTCTTGGATTTCCCCTTGTTCCTTCCTTGGGGCTTTCTGGGGTGTCAGTTAGAATTTGTTCTTTTATATCCATGTGAGTCTGAAGACAACATTCCTCTGAGCCCTCGAATCACTTCCTATTTTCCACATGTTTAATTTGAAAGCCCTTATAGGATGTAAGTATGTTTGTGGAGCTTAGTGCACCACACTTCCAGATTTCATTGCAACCAGGTTCTGTGTCCAGGCCTCAGGTTGTTGCAGGGCTTATTTCCAAGTTGGTTCAATTCTCTTGTTTCCCCCACTGGTTTTGGATTTCCATAGATATACTCAAGTCTGGGTGCACAGTGGTTTCTGAGCTAAGTCGGAGTCTCCCACAGAAATCAAATGTTATGGTGAGGTATGAATAGGTCTCTCAGTTAAGGGAGCAAGAAGTGCTGCAGCAAGTACTGCTGTAAACTCAGCATTACAATGTCTACCTTGAAATGTCTTTTTTAGCATTTGAAACAATTCAAAAAGGGGCTCTGCTGTTGCTTAGAACATGCACTTCCCAGCAAAGCCTCCTTGCTCCTTTGTCATTCCACCACAGGTAAATGCTCTGTACAGCTGTTGGTGAGGGTCTTCAGGGTGAGAACTAAACCTGAAACCATGTTTTATGTGATGTAAAATCCCAACCTGTGTCTACAAATGATTTAGTCCAAAGCATCAGTCTTTCCCTGCCATTGCTAATGGGAATATTTTTCTGTTGTCCTCTGTCCCAGAGCAACTTTCATGGTGCTTTTGTGTTGTTTTGGGCACACAGTTTGTTGCTGCCCTAACTTCTGTTTATTCATCCAGTTTCACCACAGGATAACTAAGCAGCACTGAGCCTTTTTGAAATGACTAAAAACTCCCTGCATGCCACATCTTTTCACTTATAACTGTCATAATCATGATTTGTAAAAGTCATTTTGGTGAACACTTAACCACAGTGAAACTGTCTGCCTGTTTTATGGAGACTGTTACTTCCCTGAGACAGAAATGGTGTTCTCTGCCTGTGTGACACCAAGTAGAAGGTCTGTGCTTGTCCACTGAGCATGATCCAGTTAATATTGCAATAATTTTTCTTCTTTCTTTCTTTCCACAGCCCCAGGCTGTCCAAACTTCCTGGCTGGGTTTTGAAAGATGGAAGCACATTTCTAGACAAGGTACTGTACTGATGGTTGGAGTTTTCTTACCATGGAGGTTAAGATCCTTGTGCTGCAGGAACAATATTCCACACTGATTCATCCCAAAGCTTTCTGCTTGTACCTTTACCAGCCAGAATGTCCTTGTGGAGCAGGAGGTTTTGAAACAAAATGCTAATAGCAACTCCAGGCTCTCTGTCTTCAGAGGTAGCCTAGATTATAAAAAATCCTCTTAAAATGCAGAAGTCATCAGTATGAATATTTTTGTATTTCATGGAGCTCCATAAATAATAGTGCTTTGCCTGCTTAGAGTGCCTTTTATTCCCCAGTCTCAGTTTTCTGACACTGAAGCTTCAGAGTCTGCTTATAAATGAGGTTGGTACTGTACCCTTTTTTAGTCAGGAGAACTCTGAGAAAGTGAATGGTTTGCCTGTGGGAGGTCCCTCAGAGAGGAGAAGCATGTCTGTGGCCTCTGAAGTCGACATGTGTTCTGCTGCTGGACATAGCAGGGAGGATTTTATCTCCAACCTCCAAATTCTAAGACACAGAACTTCCTCAGCTACACAAGAGGCAGAGAATTTCCCTTTTTCCCCCTTCTTTTCATTGCATCGGTTTTGTAGGCAGAATTTTTCTGGGGCTTCAAGCAAACCTTGGCACTGCAGCATCCAGCCTGATCTGCCACAGGGGAACAATGAACACAGAAATATGTCAGATGTTAGTAAAATAGGCAGATGCATTTCAAATGTGGACAGCAATAGGTACCAGTGGAGAAAATACTGTTTTAATAGACTGTTCTCCGACTATGTGAACATTAAAGGAAACAGTGATAATAGTTGGTTTTGTAGGGGACACTGAGGTGGACAGAATGGATTGGTCTGGTTTTTACAGGCAAGAGAGCTGAAGATCACAGATTAAAGACCTGATTTTTCTTCTCATTGGAGACAAAAGAAACTGTACAGGCAGCATTTCTGTTGGTAAAATAGTAACAGCTCCATTTAGAGCACTTGTTCTCTGGCAGTCACAGGGCTGCAGAGGCTCAGGGACAGGAATGGAGTTGCTCAGTTTGAAGTCCCTGGAATTGGCTTCTCCTGAGCCCCAGCCCTGGCCTCAGAGCTCCCAAAGAACAAGCTGTCAGTGTAGTTTTATATGGGATGTATTTACATTTGTGGGGTGCTGCTGCTGCAGGTGGTGCTCAGGAGAAACCTCCAAACTCACATGGTGCCAATGGAAATCACGTGTTAAAAATGCAAAGAAAGCCTCTCTTACCTTCACCTTGACCACTGTAACTGCCTGGAATGGTAAATTCTTTGACCCATGCTGGAAAAAGGCACGGGAAGGAGTCAAAGGGGAGTGTTTTATCATGTGGGGTGGACTCTCCTGCTCCAGCACTCTCAGGGTGACAGTTATAAAAGTCCTGTGGTGGCGCTGAAACGGGCTGCGATCTACTTTTAATCATTCTGAACTCCCTAGAGAGGAGCTGGGAGACTTCTGCCACGAGGTGTAATTGCTCATTCCTTAGGAGTTGGCAGGTGCACTGTAATTATTGAGAACTGGATTCCATCATTAATTCTGTCAGTGTGACACTGGCTGAGACCCCTCGCTGTGGGACAAGGCAAACGTCCACGGGAGAAATCAGGGTGGGTGCTGGATATCCTGTGAGATGTGTTGGGAGGAAAGGCGGGAATAGTTTCATTCCACACATAAGCCTGAGGAATGTGGCTTTGTGATTTTTGAGGTCAGCCTTGAAATAGAGGAAGAAAGTAGAGAACTTGAGATCCAGTAGACATAAACGGAACGGAAAATGCTGCATGGAGCTTAGATCCCCAAAAGTTGTTTCATGAAATGCTCTGAGAAAGGGGATAAAAATTATATTCTGGTCCTAATAAGACAGAAAATGTTGGATGTTGTTTGTAACTAAAACTGAATTCCAAACTTGCCTTCCAAACCACCCAGCAGTGATTACCAGGACGTTTTCCTGACCTACCAAAGAGCGCTCTCTGTTCCCCCCAATAAGGATCTGCTCCCTTCAGATACCAAGCAGCCTTATCTGGCATGAAAGCAATTTCAGCAGATCTGCCTACACCAAATTGTGTCTAGAAGGGGGAGAAACATAATCACAGGCTGGAAATTACCTGTGATAAAGAAAATGTTTGGAAAGTGCAAAGTGTGCTGCCTTGGAGTAACATCATGTTGTCCTTCTGTGTCATCTCTGTTGATGTGTTTTTTTACAGGAGCTAAAGGAGTGCTCTGGCCATGTGTTTGTGGACTCAGTGCCCGAGTTCTGCTTGCCAGAGGTGAGTTTATTTTACTGCAAATCTGGCTCTGTCCAATTATGTGGGACAAACTTGCTTGATTATTATTATCATCAGATTATTGCTAATTAATTAGTGCTCAGTAAATAATACTGCTAAAACCTCTGTGTTGTTAAGGGGCCTCAAGTGTCTCTGACACTGGGAAAGGGATGGAAACAGCCCTTTTCAGCAGTGGTTTTGGGAGATGTGGAAGATCTCCTTGAGCAGATCAATATCTCACAAAGAGTAAGACCTGACTGTCCCTTTTTATGGGCCTTCCAAAGACACCCTGACAGAGCTGGGCTGGAACATGACAGGATGCATGTGGTAATCCAGGTAAGGGTGGGACATGAAGACAAGGAAAACTGCTTGGCTCTGACCGTGGGTGCAGGACCTGCCCACTGGAGCTCCCTGGGGAGAAGACACTGTGGTTAAACCAGGTGTGGATTCTGCTGGGCTGCACTTCTGCCAGCAGCACATTTAGGTTAAAAAGTTTTGCTGCCTTCTTTGCTGCCCATGACTGGCTCTCTGAGGGAAGATCTGTGCCTTCATGTCCACTGATGTGGCTGCAAGTGGCTGCTTCTCAAGCTGGCTTTTACAAGAATTCCTGGATTAAAAATAAAATAAATAAAATAAGACTATGAAGATGTTTAAATTTCCTGGGGTTGCCTGACTGGTCTGGTTAATGCTGTGGGTAGGAGAAAAAGCTGAGCTAAAGAAGTAAGAAGGTGAGCAGAGAGAGATGGGGTGAATGATGGGGAACAGTCTGGAAATAGTATCCTCTTTCCTCAGTCTTTTCAGACTGTGATAACATCAGTCCTTTCATTTCATGTTGGGATGTTTTCTCTGTCTTTCAAAGACACAGTTGCTTTTTTTCCTTTCTGCCTGGATTTATTGACAAGAAGTACAAAACACTCCTGGAAGGTTGTTGTCAGCTTCCTGGGGTTCTGGCAATAGTGTTTCTGTCTGTGGATCCCAGGAAACTCACCTCTGGCAGCTCCTCTTCAAATAAGTTGGTACCTCTGGTACTGGTTTGCCAAGTGATTCCAAGGGATTATAATCATTTCAACCCAACTGGAATGTTTATAATCCAATCACAACAAAAACCTCAACCCAAAACCCCAATAACTCAGGGTTCTTGTGCTATGGAAGGGATGTGGGAAACATCTGTATGTGTACGAAGTGTCATTATCGCTCAGATCTCGGGAAGGATGGAGTTGATGTGGTGGATTCCCTTTGGAATTGAGACCATGCACAGGCATGGGAATCTGCTGGGATTTAGGGTGCTTCGGCCACACTTTCTGGTTGACTTGTTGGGCTGAAAAACACCCACTTGTGTCACTCTAAATACGACCGACAGGGAGTCGCTGCTTCGTTTCACCCACGTTATCACTGCGTGGAGCTGCTTCCCAGCAGTCCACGGAACCACAACCAGCAGGACATGTCACCACTGCAGGGACTTCAAAAATGTTTTCAAGTGTTTTCCAAAGTTCCCAACAGATGCCAAGTCTCTGTGAGCACTAGGAAGAGATCTTCTAGTGTCACCCAGCTCACCCCTCAAGCCCACCTGTCTGGGCAAGGCTCAGGTGTCACGGCCTGCTGCAAACATCAGCAGAGTGGAAACGTTGCTGGTGTTTGGCAGCACAGGATGAGAAGGAACTTGTGTGAAAGAGGCTTTGTCTTTTCCTTTGTCTCCTTCCACGCCACTTCTTTTGAAGAACCTTGTCTGCCAAAGCAGTTAGTGGGAGAGTGACGGTATCGCTTCCAGGAACACCACTGCCAAAGCAGGGCAGCATTTGGATGTCATCCAGCAGCCACAAGGTGCTCGAGGCTGTCTGGGCAGCAGAGAACACTCCCACGTGTCAGAGGGCAGGGAGCAGCCCCCTCTTTGCTTGGCAACCTTCTGCTCCCTCACTTCACATTTCAAGAAACATTTGGAAACCTCTGCAGTTCAAAGGCACTTCAGTGAGATCGCCGCAAGTCCCAGGGAAGGTTTTACTTTGTCTTGCTTTTGACACCCTCTGCATCCTATTAGTAAATGCTTCTGGGATGCTGGGATGCTTAAGGTTGGAAAGTGGTGGTGTGTATCCTCCTGATGCCTCATCTGGGCTGGGATTCAGCTCAGGGCTGGAGCCCCTCCGCTCTGGAGACAGGCTGGGAGAGCTGGAGGGGCTCAGCCCGGATGAGAGAAGGCTCCAGTGAGACTTGAGAGTCCCATCCAGGGCCTAAAGGGGCTCCAGGAGAGGTGGAGAGGGACCTGGGACAAGGGATGGAGGGACAGGATACAGGGAGTAGCTTCTCACTTCGAAGGGCAGAGATAGATGGGATATTGGGAAGGAATTGTTGGCTGGGAGGGTGGGCAGGCCCTGGTACAGGTTGGGCAGAGCAGCTGTGGCTGCCCCATACTTGGAAGTGTCCAACGCCAGGTTGGATGGGGCTTGGAGCAACCTGGGCTGGTGGAAGGTGTCCCAGCCCATGGCATGGGGTGGAATGAGATGAGCTTTAAGGTCCCTCCCCACCCAAACCACTCTAGAATTTGAATCTGGACAAGCTGAAAACCATCCCTTGAAGGAACCAAGCCACGGCAGGAGGAGGTGTTAGCAACTCATTTGATTCCACACAGCGAGTGTGTCTCTGCCTGGAAGCTCAGCAAGATAAAACGTGCCCTGTCACAGATCCCTGGATGGTGTTTCCTCCTCGTGGATGGCTCCAACATCAGCTGTGATCATGGACTGAACCCCTGAGTGCTTAGTGAGGAGTTAAGCAGCTTGTCACCAGAGCACTGTGTCAGCCCTCTGAAAAGCAGAGTGACCTACTTTCTTGCCTTTTTTATTCAAATTGCTGGACCAAGCCTTGTAATCAGATAATATGTGCTTGATGAGTGTTGAATTCCATTAGCTGCTCTATAATAACTGAGTTAGAGGTCATACATCTTGTAAATTCCTGACTTGACACCGTTTGTGTTACAGCATTACCAGTAAATATTTCTAATTAAAATTCTTTTAACAATGTGTGAAATCTTCTGTCGCTCTTAGAACTCTTGTCTAAACTGTCACATCAAAACAAATTGGACCCACCCGACTGTTTTGTTGTGTCGTATGAATGAGCCTCATCTCCTGCTGTAGGAAATGAATGATAAAGATGCCAACTTGGGCCAAATAGGGGAATTATTTTAAGCATACACATAAATGCAATCTTCATTCTCTCCTGGGGTACAGTATGATGGGCTGCCTAAAATAATATGAGCCACCCTGCTGAATCAGTTCTACAGAAGTTTTGGTGTCTGTTCCTCCCTAAGGAAGTGCACACATCAGGTCTTTGATAAAAGTGCAGGCAGGATGGATCTCATAACAGCAGCCATTTCCTTGCATGAAACACAGACGAACCCAGGCCATGGTTTCCTTTTAGGGGGCTTCTTAAATAAATCTTATTCATTTAAGGGAAATAGTCATCTTTGACCCAGCTGAGACATGGCTTTTTTTTTTTTTCTTTTAATAAACTGGTTATATCCCTGCACTGTAAATTAAAAACAACCCAAAACCCAACAGAATAAGAAGTTTTCCTGCTATTGCTTAATGTACAAGAAAGGGTTACATGTTGCTTACCTCTCTGCTCTGCTTTCAGACTGAACTGCTCGACCTCTCCACAGTGGATGTGATCTTGATCTCCAACTATCACTGCATGATGGCCCTGCCCTACATCACAGAGTACACAGGATTCACTGGAACAGTCTATGCCACCGAGCCCACTGTTCAGATTGGCAGGTAAAAATACCCTTCATATTCTCTACTCCTCTCCCATCACTGCTCAGGAGAAGGTGTAAAGGACAATATGGGGAGAGGAGGGGTGTCTAATGTTCCAACGAGGCTCTTAGGCAGGAGCTGAACACCAGCCAAGTCCTTAGTGCTGCAAATGTGTTAACTCGATGTTTCCCAACCTCTGGAACCACGTGTGCTCAGCATTTCCAGCAGGTGCTTTGTGCTGAATGCAGGCAGCTGATGGGGGACAGGAGATCTGGAGTGGGCTGAGACACCTCGAGCAGCAGCTGCTGCACAGCCAACCTCAAACCCCATGAATCAGAGACTTCTCCTGCTCCTCTTAAACAGAAAGGAGTCTTCTCATTAAGAGAACTGGAATTGTTGCCCAGAGAAGCTGTGGCTGCCCCATCCCTGGAAGTGTCCAAGGCCAGGTTGGATGGGGCTAGTGGGAGGTGTCCCTGTCCATGGCAGGGGTGTGGAATGAGATGAGCTTTAAGATCCCTTCGAAGCCAAACCATTCTAGGATTGTGTAGTTGCATATAACCACACTTGCCTTCCCTCCATGGAAGGGAATTTAAGCTGATTTCACCTCGAATACAGTTGAGATACATAAGCTCTGAACTCCAGAGAGAAGTGCTGAGAAAAACAGCAAACATTGGAGACTGAAATGGAAAACCTAAGATCTGACAATGCAGTCAAACCATAATAGTCATCAAATTTGGCAGTCAGTTACAAAATTAATTGTCTTGTTGATTGAATAGGTCAACACCAAATGCTGCTGGTTTGTCCCTTGATGAGGCCTAACTGGCCTTGTGCTCTGTGCCTCCCTCATGCAGAGAGGACTGCCATGTTCTGTAATTAGAACTGGGATTAGGTAGACAACTCCAGGAGAATTTTGGGGCAGGAATCTGTGTCTATTAATGGTCCTGTGCAAACTTTCCATGCCAGAGTAATTCCCCTATGGTGTAACGACAAACAGAAACTGAAGGCCCTTGCAGGTGAAAGGAATTGTGTGAATATGGACTAGTAGTAGACCTGTGGGGTTTGTTGGCCCAGAGCTGAAGATAACAAACATAATCATGTGGAAGACTTTACTGGTGTGGTTCTCCCCATCCCAAGTAATTCTGCAGGTCAATCTGTGACTTCCTACCTTCAAGAGGAATTGAAAATGCAGTGTAGTTTTAGGCAGTGAAACCTGCAGTGAGAGTTTTTAATGCCTGACATATTTTTCTGTCTCAAACGTGCACTGGTGGAGGAGGAGAGTTCACTCTGACAATGTGCTTGGCTTCTCTGAGTGATAAACAGGCACCAGCTAATGAGTTTTCATTGTGTATTTTGTCTCTTTCCATACGACTCGTTATGTCAGTAATGAAGAAATTATCTGGCACTTTCCAAACAAGCCCCAGCCCAGCGGGCTGGATCCTGAGTGTCACACCCAGGCAGATGGAACTGGGGCAGAAGCAGGGCTGGTGTTGGTAATTGCTGCTGCCTCTCTGGAAGGAGCCTCTCTTTAACACTGCCTGATAGTGTTAGAGTGTGTGTGGCATTTTGGAGAGGTTTGGGGCCAAGCTCTCTCCCGGGTGAGTGCTAATTGAGCCCTGATTCCCTTCTCAGGCTGCTCATGGAAGAACTGGTGAATTCCATTGAACGCGTGCCAAAGGCTCAGTCTGCCTCCATGTGGAAGAACAAGGAGGTACAGAGGTAAGGAACGAGTCCCCGGGGGGGGTGTGGCTGTCCTAAAACACTCACCCGAGTTTAGGACTCACTGTAAGGATGGCTCAGCTCCCACCATTTGAGATTTCCAAGGGAAAAAGGGCTCACAGCTGGGACTCCTTGGGTCGAGTCTTTCTTTTCATTTGCTCATTGTTGGTCTTCCAGCCTCACAAGCTTGATTTAGTTTAGCTCCATCATGGTAGATAAAACCAGCACAGTTTTGTATTAACATCATAAAAAGCTGTTGAAATTAGCAGGCTATTTAAACTTAATTACATTTTATTGGAGTAATTTAAATTTTAAATGATATTTGCATTCGTGTTTGCTGCAATACTAATAAAGTCAAGCCATACCTGTTGGAAGGAACTGGTCGTCGACCACAGAGCATCTTTCTCATCTTCTTTTACACCTCGACACCAAAAGTGAGATTTTTTGCTTTCCTAAGCTTCACACCATATTAAAATCTGAATAAAAAAGGTTCTTTGGAAGCACCATGTCCATTATTCCAGCTATACATCAAAACAAGATGCTAAAAATTGAGGGCTTCTACATTTAATGTTTTGAAAGCCTATGGAATGTAAAAATTTTCCATGCAGGTTACTAATTGCAGATAATGCTTTCCTTGGAAATAAAAACAATTTTAGGTGCACAACATGTTCCTTGGAGGAGACAGTGTTGTTTTTAGCACATTTTAAAGATAGGGTTGGTTGATTAGAAAGTTATTTTTAAAAGCTGCTTTGTGCATTTTTAATTGATCTCCCATTTTCTACCACTAATTCTTAAGGTGGCTTGATTTAAGAGTTTCCTAAAATTGAGTTATGACAAAAGTAGTCTTGATATTTCCCAGTATCACAAAACATGGAAATTAAAAATCCAAATTGCCACGTTTTTAGTTACATATTGTGTTCCTCTGCTGAGCTCAGGCCTTTGCCCTGGAACTCCCACTCTTCTGAGAAGGCAGGTGAAACTCAGAGGTAAAGCAAAACCAAAGACAATGAAGTTCCTGAGGATTTTCAGACTAGAGATTTTTCTCAATATTGGGGGCTGCTGGCCTGACCAGAGCCACTCCTGCAGCTCTGAGTGTGTGGGGAGAGGGGACTGGAGCTGTTCTTCCCGGCACACCATGGCGTGTGTTTTGTATGCACGGTTCAAAGGAGAGCCATATATCTTGGAGCTCATATAATGTCACTTTCCTGGTGGTCATATTTTAGGAAAAGTGCTGCCTGGCACTTTGCATGCTGCTGACTGTTCCAGAGGCGAGCACAGAGAGGGAATCTTTGTTCTCATTCAGCTGCCAGAGAAGGCTGCAGTCTTTTTTTTTCTGTTGAAGTGGTATTTAAAATACATTTTACTCCCTTATACAGTTGAGGAAGTACCCCAAAATTGATAGTTCCTCCTGGATACCACCCTGGAGCTGTTCTAAAGGGGTACCAGGGTGGTACTAAACAGCCCTTTAGTAACATAAATTTATGTGTCAGAAACTCTGCCATGAGGCCATGAACCAGTGCTGTCAAAGAACCAATGTGAACTCCCTTTCCACCCGTGCTCTGAGTTTCCCCCTTCACCCCCCTGTGCTTCTGCCTTCCCCCAGAGGGCAGACGGGGACTTAATTAAGGTTTGCAAAGTGTTTGGAGGCTCCTGGTGACAAATGTCACCAAGGAGTGAATGGAACTGATTATCAGAGCATGTGAGCAAACATCCACTGCTCCACAAATCAGCACCTGGCTAATGGCACATGCAGGGCTGGGCTGACATCCTGTTAGTTAAGAAAATGTGATCCTTGAGGAATTGGGGTTTTTTAATATTTGGCTGTTGCTGGAACAGAATACTTATTACTTCTGAGTGTAACTGTAATTTTTCAGGCTGATCAATCCCCATTATTGCTTTACAGTTCAGCTAGTTCTACTCTGAACAGTTACTATAAGACACAAAGTATTATCATCTCCATTAGATAAAGCATTGGAGCATTTTAAATGCAAACACTGTATAAAATATAATAAGTTCATTAGAGTGGTTTACATTTTTCCATTACCAGATCCAGTCTGAACTAATAGCTCAGCCAGTTTTATTGCCAGTCGGTTTTATTGGAGATGAACAGTCTCGTGGAAGCTCTGTAGATGCCAGCCAGGATATCTTTCACACTGGATGGGATTCAGGGGGTGAAGAGGAAGTTTGCCCTTCAAAAGGCACTTTGTTGACTTCTTGTTTGATGGTTTCTTGTCTCTTGTAAAGTGTCTGAAACAGGCTGTTTCCTGAGGCTGAGTAGGGGGCAAGGTCTGATCTAGTTTGGTGCTGCATCCTCCCCTCCCTTCGAACAATTCTGTGGGTTTATGTCATGTATGAAATGTCCCCCTTTGCATGGACCAGGAGGAACTGTCTCTGTGCAGATGCTGAGTTAAAAAAGCAAAGCTCTGAGTTTCTTAAGCCTAAATGTTGTGGCCCTGATGGTGCTGCCTCTGTGGTACCTTCGTACTTGTGGCTGTCCCCTCATCTGCCCACACACACCTGGTTGGTGTGAGGTGATCCATAACAGGGATCACCAAAGTAGATTTACTTCCAGACTGGAAAATATCCTGCAGTACCTCTCTGTGCAGATTTTAAAAGGCTGAATGGCAGCAGGGACACATTGAGGGACCAGCACCTCGTTGTGTCTGTGCCTCTCACCCAAAGGAAACCACTGGAGACTGGTGCCACTGGTCTCTGCCAGGGATTAGAGTATTTTCACAGGGTAGCCACGGAGTCAGGACTAATAGAAGCTTCCTTCAATCACCAAGGACAATTCCCCACTTTCTCCATTACCTGGAGAAATATTCTCCTCTTCCCAGAAGAGAAGCTCCTGAAAGCATCCAACACTAAATGCCTCTTATGGTGGGTTAAAGGCTTTTACAGGCAATTTGCTTCAATGCGGTGGTGGACAACTCTCCACATTGTTTGGCCTTTTGTTGCTTGACTTCCCAAAAAAGACCTTGAAGGCTTTGTTTGTTTCCTGAAGCACAATGTGCTTTCAGCCAGCATGTGCTGGAATTACAGTTATCACTCCAGACCTGTGCAGTGGTCTTGGCAAGAGTTGGCCTTAATCCTTTCTTCAGTATCTTAAATTATGAAGGAGTTCACTGACCTAGTAGATATAACAATAAATTAAACTCCTTTAAACAAATTGATCAAAGAAACTTGACCAATTTCCATAAATCTTTGGAAATTGGTTTGAATTAGCCTTTGATTTAGCATTGGTTTAATATACAAAAAAAAAAATCCTATTCTTCTTATGCATTTGGCAGCTGTGCTGCTTCCTGCCTCAGTCCATGTTCCTAAGGAAGATTTATTTCCCAGGAGTTAGCCATCCCTCTTAGAGCCTGTGACATTATAGTCCACTTCTCCCCTTGACAACGCCATCCAGCTAACTTGCAGTGTCCGTGAGGAGCAGAACTGATGGGTTTTGCTTTGGAGTAAAACATCTTAAAGACTTCCGTGTAGGGGATTGCAGAGGGCTCTGCAGTGTCAGCTCGTGTCTCCGTGCCAGTGCACTGGGGCTGGGGCAGGCTGAGCTGGACTGAGCTGAGCTGCTCTTGGGAGAGCCCAGTGACAGAAATCACAGCTGAGCCTTGCTCGTGGTCTGGGACCTGTACTTCAATCACCAGATTGTCTCAGATTATTTGGATATTAGATTATTCAGATGTTCTCAGGTTGTTAGGACACACAAAACAGACCACGAGCTGAGATCCCAGTGGTCTCTAACAGTGCTGGAGGTGAGTCTCATGTTGACATCTCATATCAGGCAGCATCTTTCACCGGGGGTGAAAATACCACACGAGTTGTGATATCACCTCAGTCACAGCTCCTTCTTTGGTGCAAGGGCTGAGTAGAACAGCAGTGAGGAGCTGGAGAAGAGCAGTCCTTGGGAGGAGCAGGAATTTAATCTGGAGAAGAGGAGGCTCAGAGCTGACCTCATCACTCTCTCTAAGTACCTGAAGGGAAGTTATAGCCAGGTGGGGTTGGTCTCTTCTCCCAGGCAGCAGCAATAGGACGAGGGGGCAGGGCTGGAGCTCTGCCAAGGACAGTTCAGCTTGGATTTTAGAAAGGAATTCTTTACAGAGAGAGTAACCAGGCATTGGAATGGCCTGTCCAGAGACAGGGGAGATTCACCATCCCTGGAGGTTTTTAAACTGAGATTGGACATGGCACTGAGTGCCATGATCTGGGAAAGGGGCTGGAGTTGGACCAAGGGTTGGACTGGATGACCTCGGAGGTCTTTTCCAACCCAGTCGATTCAATGATTCTATGAATGGGCTGCTCCTCAACAGGGGCTCCTGACTTTGAAGCACCTGAAAATAACAAGAGTGAAATCCAAGATCTGGGAATACACAGGGACCACCAGGTTTGAGTTAGCCTTTGATTTAGCACTGGTTTAATATACCAAATACTCAAAAGTCCACGAGGAGGTTCTGAAGGTGCTGCTCTCTGCAGGTTGCTGCCGGCCCCACTGAAGGACGCCGTGGAGGTGTCCATGTGGAGGAAGTGCTACACCATGCCCGAAGTGAATGCAGCCCTCAGCAAGATCCAGCTCGTGGGCTATTCCCAGAAAATTGTGAGTACCTCTAAAGCTGCCCTCAGGTCAACACCAACAACTTGTTTCCCAGCTTTTCTCTGGAAATGCCCTTCCTTTTCTCTTTCCTCTCGAGCTCCTGCGTAAGATCTAGTTACCTTAGCCTAGGAAAGCAAGGCAGGACTACACAGAATGGCCCTCCCTCTGCCTCCCAGGGAGGGTTCTTGTTTGCTGAAATGAGGGAATATCCATTTGATTCTCCTCTTCCTTGGGGAGCCCAATTTTAAGGCAGTGCACCTTCAGATTTGGGGTTGATGGGTGGCCCACTGAGAGCTGGGAGGATGCAGGGAATGGATGTATCCTGTCTGTCTGTAAAGCCACATCCCCTTTTGAGTTACTGTATCTCACTTCTGGGAATCTTTTGAGTGCTTCAGCCTCCACTTTCTTTCCTACTGTAAATTAGGGATTGTAAACAAAACCTAATGGTTTGATGTGAACTTCAGAAACTCCTTTCCCAGAGCCCCCACATAACAGTTCCAGTCTGGCATGCTCTTGACTATAATCCAGTGTAGCTTCCAGCATGAACTGAACCAGCAATTCCGTAGCCTGCAGATCCCTTTGGTTTGCAGGCAGCCTGTGGGCCCTGCTCTTCTGGGGGCCACGGGACCTGTTTTTGTTGCTGAGGGGTCGTAAGAAGTAAAAACTGGGTTAAAGAACGTTGTGACTCTTCCGTATCCACAGGTTGCTACTTTTCATTTTCAACCATCCTTACAGTGCCTAATTTTAGCTCTGTGCATCTGAGCCAGTCATTCTTTTATAGTTACTGGGGGAAAAAACCCATGTTTTATCTCCTCCCAAAGCTGACTTTTAAAATTACCAGACTTCAGAGCCTTGTTTTACACACTCTGAGGGATGGAGGCCCTGCCTTGCTTTGCAAGGCATCCAAATCTGCATTGAGATAGTAGAAGAACCATTAGTATTGCAGGAATCAGGTGCTTGTTCTATTATTCAATAACCAGAAAATAGATCACATTAGGGAGGGTTGCATGGAGGGTTATTTTCCCCTCTCCAAACAACAGTAACACATTCCTGTGTACAGATTTCTGATGACACCTGGGAAGGAGACAACTCTCAGGGTGCTTATGCTGAAAGTAAAATGTGGATTGAGCTTGCAGGGTGTTGTTTCTAAATCACCAGTTGACAGCATTTAAAAAGAAAGAGAAAGAGAGTGAGTTTGAGGTTAAGTTTGTTTTCTACAGTAAAATCTGCACCTCAAACAGTGTTTTGTGTCAGTGGAGAAGTGCTTGTCCTTCCTTCTCTCCTGCTGGCCAATGTGAATTTAATTTGACTAAAGGAGAATAGAGTTTTCAAGGATCCAAAACTCCTACAAACTTTTTTAATACAGCAAAGGCAGGCAGAGAAGCAAGACCCTGGGTGATTCTTTATTTTGGGGTATCATTCAGGATGGACTCAGGTGTCACAGAATTCACATGGAAGAGAGACTTTACCAAGGCTCTGCTTCAGGCTCTTTCTCAGAGCATGTGTCCTGTTCATAAATAAATAAAACCATCAGACACAAAGCCAGGATACCATAAAGCCTTCATCAAGGCTTTGAGTAGCAGAAGTGCTTTTAGAATTCTTGTCACTGATGATAAAATGACCTGTTCTGCTTTCTTCTGGGGCTCACTCACTGTCTCTTGTTGTGTGTTCCAGGAGCTGTTTGGTGCTGTGCAGGTCACTCCTCTGAGCTCAGGCTACGCTCTTGGAAGTTCCAATTGGATTATCCAGTCTCACTATGAAAAGGTTTCCTACGTGTCAGGATCTTCTCTACTTACAACACACCCTCAGGTACAGCCCTGACTTCTGTTAGACTCCTTTAGGAGGAAGTGTCTTGGCTCAAAAACAAAAGAAGGGCTTAATCCAGCTGGAATCAGGTTTGGGATAGAAGTCACACTAAGGTAACTCTGTTATCAATGGCTGGACTTAGTGAGGCATTGATAAGACATACCCTGATAAATGCCAAGCGTCAACAGTTATGGGGGAAACATGACTAATTTGATGTTAACTTATAACTCAAATTCTCTTCAATTAGGGAATTTTCAAGAGTTAAACAAAAGAGCATTAGTGATTTTTTTTTCAAAATCTATATTTCACTGAAGAGTCTTCACAGACAGTTCAGAGACTGCTCCTATATCACTTCTGAAACATCCTTCCTTGGGAGAAGTGATAGCTAACTGCCTGCCAACTTTTCCACCCTGCTCTGCTAAGGGCAAAGTCTTTATAGTGCTGTAGATGTAATTTCCAGTAAATTAATTCTCTCTAGATCCATAAATTCTTAGTGCACAGAATGGCTTGAAGTTTGCAGTGCTGGGTGCTTCAGAAGTTGTCAAAATAGTTAAAAGCATTATTAGCAGGACACATTTAAAAATAATTTAGAAAATGTGTCAGGTTCATGATCAGTAAGTAATTTCCCCCAAGGTGGGTATCTGCTGGAGAGCTTTGCTGCTGAGCATCCTTCACTTAAAAGCCTATTCTCAGGAGCTGAGCAACTGCAGTAGATAAAGGATCCTTAATAGTCTGGCCATCCTTAGCTGCACAGAATGCATCAGAGCCTCTAAATCCCTTTTTCTCATCGGCCTCATTCCATCCTGGGCTGTGCTCTCTCATCCCCTCCTAGTGAAGGAGCAGGAATGTTTGACAGTGTAGGAATGGAGCATTTCTGTGAGGAGAAACTTCTGTAAGAAGTAGTTTGGTAACTAAGAATGTTTGCCCTTTGTTGCCATGGAATGGTGACTCAGTTTATCAGCTCAGGCTGGCCATGGGTGAACATTCCCAAAGGTGAACATTTCTCTGGAAACTCCTGTTTCTGAGGAAGTCAACTCCATGTGGCAGGCAGTGGGGTGTGAGGGAACTGCCTGGGAAGAGCACAGCCCTTGAGCTGTGATCTGCAGCAGAAGTGGGAGCATCGGACAGGGCAGTTGGAGCTTTGGAAGTGCAGGAAGAGGTGCTGGGAGTCTCCCTGAAACCCGAGGGACCCAAGTTTGGCAGCAAGAGATGGATCCTGGAGTGGTCACTGCTGACAGTGCTGCTTGTCCCACGTGCATCCAGTCCCCTGCACTTGGCAGAATTAACACACAGTCTGAAGGAACAGCTTACCAGGTAGTTGAAATCATGTTCAGTTTGCACTTTTCTTGCTATTTACCACACCACAGACATTGCCAGAAATCCTCATAGTCTCTATTTGCTTTTTGAAGGCAATGGGGTAGGCACAGGCTGCTCCAGTATGGTGATTCTGTAATAACTGGTGGGTTCTGTGAGCTGCCAGCCAGCTCTTCACCTCTGGGATGGTTGACAGACAACATGTAGTGAGAACAGTATCTTGAGTGGCACAGAGACAGAATTGTGTCCAACAAACCAAAGTTGTTTGTCTCACCTGTTTCTGCACAGAGTCATGGGAGCAGTTCCTCATGGAATTCCTATTTTTTTATCAGTGTGTGAAAACACTCACTGCATTTTGCTTTAAAAGGGACAATCTCCAAAACACATCCAGAGCTTTTTGAATAGAAGTAAAACCTGAGCTCTTCTCCAGGGAATTGGGAGTTAGGCCTGGCACCTTTCAGTGTTCCTTTTTCTGTCTTCTGGCAGATGGTTCCTATTGAAATTTTGCCTCCCCCTCTCCCGAGGCAGGAATTGACACTCGAGTGGAGAACAGGAGTTGACAGCACAGGTTCAGACATGTCACTAAAAGCCTTTTAAGACATATTCTTTTACATTAACCCCCAAAAATCAATGCAAGCCCTCTCTCTGCAGTGGCATCTGAAATTATGTGGATCTAATGTGACATAATCATTATGTACATTATCACAGGCAGATTCCATATTATTTTTTATTGCATTATTGGCACTTCATTTTCACAGACACACTACTGAGAGTCAGAGATTGTGATAAATCTCACGTGTCAGCTCTGGTCCTACAAGGGGTGCACAGTGTAAACTTCTGTCAGAGATGATATGAAATTCCCCTGCTTGTTTAACAGAGCAAGGTCCTTCTCAACTACTTCAGAATGGTTCTGGGAACTGTGAGCAGGGGAATTAACCTTACAGGGGACTTCAAGGTTCAGTAGAGGAAATCTCTTCATCAGTCTCTTCTGGTGGAAATCTTTCCTGATTGGTGAAACTGCAGAGAATTCTACTCTGTGTTTGCTAATGGAGAGAAATGGGTTTGCATTTTCATTCTGGTTTACCAAAACACCAATATAAAACATGTTAATTAATAGACCCCAGTGAAAAAAGGGACTTCAGTGATCCAATCAATGATTCCAACTCAGGATATTCTATGATGCCACGATCCTATCATTTAGATTCATACCCAAAACTGAGAGCTTCAAGCCCAAAAACCTTTGCTAATCTCAGTTATTCCAAAATGAAGCCACTGAAAGGTTGGGGGAAATGGCACTGCTTCTGTAAAGCCCTGGAAATCAAAACTGACACCCGGGTTTGCAAAGGGAAGGAAGTTGGAAACTAGTGCAGCCAGAGCTTGGAATGCACGTGTCAGACCTTCCTGACTCACTGCCACGTCCCCAGCAGATTGTGGCCTTTTCAGTGCTCCTGAGGCCACAGCCTGCCCAGACTCCAGGGAATACTTTGAGATGGATCCAGGTGCAGTTCCCCTCTTTGTTCTGGGCTGGGGATGCAGGTGAACACTTGGCCGTGTTTTCATTAACTCCGGTCAGGTTTCCACACGTGGAGGACCCTTAAGGTTAAAGTGTTCCATGTGTTCTCCTTCTTGGTCACTGTGTCCATTCTTATCCTGCCCAGAGAAACCTGTGTCACACCTTCCCACTCCTCATGTCCTTTCCCTGTGCTCTGTTCCAGCCCATGGACCAGGCTGCTCTTAAAAACAGTGATGTTCTCATCCTGACGGGCCTGACCCAAATCCCCACTGCCAACCCGGATGGAATGGTGGGAGAGTTCTGCAGCAACTTGGGTAGGTCGTGGAGAGAATTCTGCCTATTTTATCATCTTACTCATGGCTCTGGGTGGGAAATAATTCTGAGATTCCTGGAATTGAGTAAGTTGTCCAGCTATAGCTTCTGGCATAAAACTAGCTGTTTAGATTTTACGACGTGCTCCTGATGTCATTAATACAGTAAGTGCTTGGAGAGACACAAGTTGTACCTGAAACGTTTTGGAATGGAACAGGTATAATGAGATTTAATCATCTGCTGCTCCTGGTTTGCTAAGTATGTTGCTTGGCTGCCAACAGACTACGTGTGACCTGGGCTTTGGATATTGTTCCCAGCTGAAATATTACTATTTCCTTCCTGTATCTCAGCCAGGGTGAAATCTTTGCACGCTTTTTTTATGACTTTCAGTTTTGAAAACAAGCACATCTGCTTCCCTTCTTACACCTGATTTTTAAATATATCAAAAGCAAACAGCACAATCTCTGTTTAAAGAAAAAAAATTGAGATGTATTTATAGACCCCCCAGAAATATAAAACCTAATCAGACGCTTTCACAGCTGGAAAAGCTGATAATTGCAAAGCTGTGATATCAGTGTGAATGGCAGCATTTTCCAGCCTGTTGGGAATGTCACATCCAGGGCTGTTCTCTCCTTTTTTCCCCTTCCCCCACCTCAGTTCCCCTGTGCTCTCAGCCTTCTTCCATCAAACCCCTTTGTCCTGCCTTCCCTATTGCCTGTTCTTCTGTCAGACATCTTCCCTTCATTTTAAATTCACTACTTCCTGCAAAGAAAACTAAGAAGCTCGTGATAGGAGGAACCTTACAAAGGTCACCAGAAGACATTACAAGACTAAATCAAACTAAATTCCTGGTCTAGTGGAAGGTTCCTTGCCCATGGTGTGGGGTTGGAACTGGGTGATCTTCAGAGTCCCTTCCAACCCAAACCACTCAATGATTCTGTTTAACAGAGCACATTTTGGCATTTTATAAGACTGATAATCCTTGGTTTTACCAAAGATCCTCTCTGCCACCATCCTGGCTCCAGCAGGGACCAGGAACAGATGCCTGGAAAAGAGTGGTGACATTATGGAATACTTTCCTCTTCTAACCTTCAAACATTTTTATTTCAGGAATTTCCTGAATCAAGCATGATTGTGTAGTTGGTGATGTTGAGTGGAGTTGTTCAACCTCCCCTCAAAGCTGTGTTAACTCCTAACACCTGGCACTTCCTTTCCTAAATGATGTGTGTTTTACATGTGGGTATTTCATCTGTGTGTTCATTGTTCTTAAGCATTGTTAATTTGATGACCCTGTGATCAGCTTTGGTGACCTTGTGCTGGATGCAGATGTGCTGCCCCTCTCTGTCCCCCTGACAGAAGGTGGCATGATCACCTCCTATCATGCTGAGTTAAAAAATTAAGTTTAATTAAGCATTGTTCATTAAAATGCTTTTAAAAATTGAAGTCTTAGAGGCGTGGTGGGGCCAGAGCAAAATTCAGAAGCTGACTGTGTATAAATAAACGTGTTACATCTGTTGGTACAGGTGGGTGTCTCTGCACAAGTTCTGGTTTGCAGAAACATTCTGAACTATTTTGAGGGATTTGCAGAAGGTCTTCAATCTCTGAAGACCAAGGAAGCTCCATGCTGAAAATAATGCCATTTTAAGAATCTGGGATTTCAGTGGTATTTGCCAAGAAACAGCAATCTAAAGAACTTAAATAATTCCATATTAATGCAGTGCTAGGGCAGTCTTTTACATGACACCAGCAGTAGTTACACACCTACCCAACATCAGGAGAATTAAATAGGGGCATCAGTTTTCTCTCAAATATGTAAAAAAGTCCAAGGAGTGGGTTACTGGGAAGAAACAAGAGTGAGCAAGCTGAGCACAGCAGATTTCATCTGCTTTCCCATTTCCAAAATGTTCTGGAGTGCACAAGCTGCTCAGAATTGCCTTGGTAAGAACTCCAAAGCAGACCAAAAGTGACCACAGAGGGGTGTGATGAGGTCACAGCACCTTTGTGAAGAACAGGAATGGAAGTGTGGAAACTGCACCTTGATCTCTGTTCTCCTCCCAGCCTGTGGAGCTCCCCAGGCTCATTCCCAAATCACATCCAGCATTTCCTATCCACAAGGGGGTGTTCAGCACTGAAACCACAGCCTGTCCCTTCTCCAAGTCCCTCCCAGTTTGCCCCAAATGCCTTTTTTGTCCAAGCTTTGCAGCTCAGGAAGAGCAGTTGCGTTTCCCCCTTGCCTTGGGCATCATCAGCACTGTGTGTGGGGGTGATTTGGGCTGTTGTGTGTGAGTGTGTGGCTGTGTCTCTGCAAGGGGTGTTTACAGAAAGCAGAGGAAAAAAAGCACAGTTTGCTTTTTAGGTGCCAACTTGACCTTGTGGTGGCAGCTGTTAGAAGAGCAAGGGTCTCTTTGTGAGTTGTAAATTGAACAAGTTGTGATGGAGCTACTGAAGGAGACTAAATTTGACACGCCGAGATTATTATACAACTTTTATCAAGAGGGTGCATCCAGCATTCACAGAGATAAGTTGGGCTTTAAACAGCTTCCAAATAGACATGTCCTGTTGCTGACAGCTCTAGAAAGTTGTAGTGGTGCAGAAAGACAGATTGGACCTGCTGCTTGCATGGAAAGAAATATGCTTGGAAAGGCTTTCAGCCCTTAGGAGAGGCAGGAGGTTTCTCCAGGCCAGTTTCAAGGGTGCCTCCTGTGCCACCAGGAACGTGGGGTTTGAGGGGACAGCACCCCTGTGTCCCTGGCCTGCTGGGGAAGGGAAGTGTTCCACTCCCTGGATTGGGATTTTATATTCCTTGTGTTATTTCCTCTGTGGCCTTGGGAATGCTGAACTTCAGCTCCTTTTCAGCAGCAAAGGCTTGAGGTCCCCAGAGTGGACCAGTGGCTGTGGGGAAGGAGGAGCTGTGAATCCAGGCTGTGTTGGGTCTGCATGGCCAGGCTTTGAGGGGGCTGCAGGGGTGGCTTCTGTGAGGATGTGCCAGAAGCTTCCCCATGTCCAGCAGAGCCAATTCCAGCTCCAGGATGGCCCCACTGCTGGCCAAGGCTGAGCCCACCAGTGATGGTGCTGGAAACTCTGGGATAACAGAGCCAAGAAGGAGAACAAAAGCCCTGCACAACTGCAGAGAGAGAAGAGAGGAGTGAGAAGCAGTGAGAGGAGCAGCCCTGCAGCCCCCAGGGCAGAGCAGCAGGAGGGGCAGGAGGTGCTCCAGGTGCCAGAGCTGAGGTTCCCCTGCAGCCCCAGGGGCAGCCCATGGAGGGGCAGCTGAGCCCCTGCAGCACATGGGGGTCCACGGGGAGCAGAAATGCACCTGCAGCCCCCACACCAGGGCAGGGGATGCCCAGAGGAGGCTGTGACCTGTGGAAGTCCATGGGCAAGAGACCTGGCAGGACCTGAGTGTCCCCATGGNTCCATGGAAGGGATCCCATACTAGAGCAGTTCCTGAAGGACTGACCCCGTGGAAGGGATCCCACATTGGAGCAGCCTGGTCCTGAAAGGCTGCACTCCATGGGAAGGACCCACACTGGAGCAGTTCAGGATGAACTGCAGCCCAGTTGTGAGAAGAAGTCCCACTGCAGAAGTTCCTGGAGGACTGGCTCCTGTGGGAAGGACCCCACACTGGAGCAGTTCAGGAGTGTGAGGAGCTCTCCCCTGAGGTGGAAGGAGTGGCAGAGACAGCATGTGATGAACTGAGCACAACCCCCACTCCCCTGCACCTGGTGGGGAGGAGACAGAGAAATCAAGATTGATGTTGAGCCCTGGAAGAAGGGAGGGGTGAGGTGTTTTTTAAGATCTGGTTGGATTTTTCAGAGCCCCACTCTGATTTGGTTGGTAATAAATCAATTTCCCCAAGTCAAGTCCATTCTGCCCATGATGGCAATTGTTGACTGATCTCTCCTCTCCCCACAATGTGTTTCTCTCCCTCATGTCCAGCTGAGCAGGGCAGTGCCAGAGTGGCTTTGGTGGACACCCAGCATCAGGCCAGGCTCAAACCACCATGAAGGAATGGCACTCACATTCTTTGGGCACATTCTTTAACCTGCACTCTGCATCCCACCTGCTCTGTGCAGCTTTCCTGCTGCTCTGGGGAGAGGTGCTTTGCTTTGCTCTCTGCAGAATTCTTGGGTGTGTAATGACTCAATGGCAGTTCTGGCCCTGGAGCCAGAGCTGCAACTCCCACCCCCAGATGGCTTTGAAAATGTTGTTCTTAATCTCCTCATCCCTCTCTTCACATCCTGTTTGCGGCTGGGATGGTTTAGGTTTACCCATGTAAGAGGGATAATGTCACACATTGCTGGGATGTTTGGTCACATCTCCAATCCCAGACAAAAGTAAAGTATTGCTGCTCTTATTCACAAATATTTTGATGGTATAGTTAATGTTTGAGACCTGGAGAAATAAATCCACTGCACTGCAGTTGGATTATAACTGATATAAAAGGTGGCTTTGACCACCAGTTGTAGAGAGCTGCTCCAAGGGGTAAATAACCTACATGCCTGTGAAAAACCCTACACTCCCATAAAACTTTCAAACATCCAGCCATAAAAATCTTCCCTGAGCTTGGAGGTGGGGCAGAAAGACTCCTGATGTGCTAAACCCAGACCTCAAAGCCTGTCAAGAGATTGAAGTCAGGGAAGTGACTGTTGGGATGTGATATTTGTGTTCTCAGGCTCTTCCACAGATTTTGTGGAATGCTTGATGTGTTATGTTACTGCTGCTGCACTGCAGGCAAGAGCAGTGCCTGGTTTTACCCCACATCCACAGGTGAGATCCCACTGAGGCAGGAACTGCTCACACAAAATATTTCCCCTTCCCCAGAAGGTGCAGCATTTTTGGGATTCCTTTGCCAGTGCCTGCTTTTGCTGTCATGCTCAGATCTGTCTCAATTACAGACTAAACCTATTTCTCTTTTTTCTTTCCCTCATTGTTTTTCCAGTCCCGTGCTGTCTGCAAGTTTTAAATTGTTCTTGTTACGTGAAAAGGATGGAAATCCTTAGTTTTTAAAAAAGGAGAAACACTCCATCACCCGTTGCTGTTTGAAACAATCACATCTCCAGCCTTTCCTCTGAAAACCGAGCACGGAACAGTTCACCACGTGTCGTGCTTTGGCTTGGACCAGTGAGCCACTGTCCTTCTCCTCTGGAGAACAGCAAATAGCTGGAGCAGGGTTTATTTTGCTGCTGAGGTGGTTTGTGTCCCTCATTTATCATCCCGTTCCAGTGCAAGGCCGCCCTCTCCTGTCGGGAGCTTTCCATGTGCCCAGCTTGTCGTGTGCCCCAGGACGAGTTCTCTGCAGACAGTTGCACTTAACGATCACGAGTGCTCCTCTCAATTCATATGCATCACGAGCTCTGCTAAGTCATGCCATAGCTTCTTTTTCTGTAAGACTTGGACTAAAGGAATTCATGCCAAAGTTGAAATTTGAAGCCTGTTCCTTGACTTTTGCCCTTCTTTCTCCCATAGCCATGACTGTCCGGAACGGTGGCAACGTGCTCGTTCCCTGTTATCCCTCTGGAGTCATCTACGACCTTCTGGAGTGCCTCTACCAGTACATTGACTCTGCAGGGCTCTCCAACATCCCTTTTTATTTCATCTCACCTGTTGCCAACAGCTCCCTGGAGTTCTCCCAGATCTTTGCTGAGTGGTAGGTGTCCAGGGCTGCTCCACCAGTGCCCACAGCAGCCCTGGGAAGTGGAGGCAAGTTATCTCTGCCTCACATGCCCTGATAGCCCCTGGATGGGAATTGTGGAGGTGTTTCTGGAGTCACAAAGGGGTGGGGGGGGTTCTGTGATCAGGGAAGGATCATTTCCTATACAATGTATAATCTCTGCTTTTTGGTCCTTGCATTGATGATTAAGGGAGGTCCCTGACTCGAGGGAATTCCAGCTGTGCCTGTTTGCATGTCTTATCCCCCCAAACTCTATCATGGTGTTCCTGTCTAAGCAAAACAGATTTTTCAGGCTTAGTTTTGATGAGCCATCAATGCATTTTCATGGCAAAAGAGGACCAGGAGTATCCTGGGCTGCATGAGACAGAGCCCTCAGGTCAGGAGAGGGAATCCCACTCTGCTCAGCACTGCTGAGGCCACATGGAGAGCATTCTATCCGTTCTGGCCTCCCCACTACAAGAAGGATATGGGATTACTGGAGCAAGGCCAAGACAGGGTCACAGGGATGAGGAGAGGCTGGGGGAGCTGGGACCCCCAAGCCTGCAGAGCAGAAGGCCCAGAGGAATCTCATCAGTGATGGGAAGAAATAAGGATGAGGGATCAGACTCTGCTCAGCAGGGCCCACTGGCAGAACAGGAGGCACAAAGTAAACCCTGTGTAAAAATTCCAGCAGCTTAATGGCTTAAAGTGCCAGAGGGCAGGGAGAGATGGGATATGGGAAGGAATTGGTGGCTGGGAGGGTGGGCAGGCCCTGGCACAGGTTGCCCAGAGAAGCTGTGGCTGCTCCATCCCTGGAAGTGTCCAAGGCCAGGTTGGATGGGGCTTGGGGCAACCTGGGGTACTGGAAGGTGTCCCTGCCCGTGGCAGGGAGTGGGACTGGATAATAGTTAAGGTCCCTTCCAACCCAAACCATTCCATGATTTTATGGTTCTGTGAGACACTGCAACAGGTTGTGCAGAGGGGTCATGGAGACTTTTCTACAGAGACACCAAAACCCAACTGGGCACCCCTCTGGATGACCTGCTCTAGCTGAGAGTGCTGGAGCAGAGGATTGGGCTTGATCCCAAGAGGTCCCTTCCAACCTCAGCCATTCTGTGATTCTGAGCCTTGGAAAGGAGAACCCAACCCCTTGTAGCTCCTTCCTAATTCTTACAAATGGAGACATGCTCTAGATTAATAAATAGAGCTACGTAGCTTTTCCTTCCTTTCTTCCTCTCCAGGTATTTTAAATTTTATGTGATTGTGTTCCTCAGGAGAAGTGTAAAGAGATTGAAATCTGGTAAATTTACCTGGAAGTGGAGGCAGAGATTGAACATCTGCAAAGCAGAGGCTTGGGGTGAGAAGTGGGGTTGATATTCAGGGCTTCCAACCTTAAATTCTGCTCTTTATCCAGCTGAACAAAATGTCTTGCTCTCAGTATCTCTTAGACTTTATCAAAAATAGTTTGACCCAAGCTTAGTGCTTTTTAATAAAGTGAAAGTATGAGACAGGCAGTGTTTCCCAGCAAAAGCCACCAGGACAATGGCACTGCAGGTAATTGTAATGTCACCCAGACCTCTGACAAACAGCCTTTTTTACCTGCTGTAATAGGCTGAATCAGGAGCCTGCACAGGGCTCATCAACAGCTCTCAGTATCTATGTTTTAAACATAAAGGATTGATGTCAAATCAGTCAGGTCCCAGGGAGTTGGGCCGTGGGGAGAGGCAGGTTATCAACACTGCAATAATGAAATGCACAGGGCAATTAGGTTCCAGTGGACCCAAGGACCAAGTCCCTGCCAGAAGTGGGATGAGGCAAGTGGAATTCTTCTGCTGACAGATGATTTGGCTTTGCAGAAGCTGCTGAGGTGTGGACTAGGACATGCTGTAGATGTTGAGTTAGAGCTTTGTCTGCAGCAGCAGAGGGTCTGTGACAGTGTGTTCAGAATTACCTTCGGCTGTCTTGCACCTTCTCTGCAGGATCTCACTGTGGCTGAGCTGTTGTTTCCTGGGGGTGTTGAGAGAAACAGCAAAACAAAGCACTGATTTTGCACCTGATGTCACCGATCTGTTGTGGTTTTTGTCCAAAAAAAGTGTATCAGTAGATGGCAGCAGATGCTGCAGGATGTTCTCCCCTCTAACCCAGCTCATTTCCTTGCTTTTGCAGGTTGTGTCATAACAAACAAACCAAGGTGTATCTTCCAGAACCTCCCTTTCCCCATGCTGAGGTAAGAAAACCACGCTCTTGTTTAGTCTCTGCATCACAGTCCTATGGGGCTCTTGTCTTTCTGGTGGACCCTCCAACAGCTATTGAAGTTTTGTTTCATTAGTCACACAAGTGGTTTGGGGTTGGTTTTTTTTTCCCTTTGCTTTCTGTGATGAATTTGGGAGAGTGGGGGAGGAGGGAATGATGATGTTCCCTCAACTCCAAAATTCCCTTGTGTATTTCAGTAGATCACTTGAATGTGGTTCCCTCCTTCCCCTCCCACCCCCAGAAGGTGATCCATGTACACATGGTTGGATGTTTGCTCTTATCCCACTGCAACCACGAGTATTCCCTGTGTCCAGGCAGTTCATTTCAGTCTAAAACTGAGAGCTTGTTATCAGGGCCAGCTTAGCCATGCCAGCTCCTGCCTCCCTGGAACAGGCACCACGTTTGCTGCAGGAGAAATTCTGTCTTGAAAGAGTTTTGATATCAAAAGTTAAAGCTTGCAGCACTGAGTGCTGTCTTGGGCAATTTTAAATAGAATTACTTGAGCATCGTAGTGAAGCCAAGAGGAATAAGGTGCCTGTCTTTGGAGGATCTTCCCTGCAACAAAATAATAATCTGAGGGGAAGTTTTAGCCAAGCAGACATTAAATAAATGTGGTGTAACTGGTGCCTTCAGAGATACCCCACGTGTCAAGAAAGGAAGGTCTCCACTGGGAATGGGTAGTTTTCCTTCTGAAGTAAATGAGACAGGCTGGGAAAAAAAGAACCAGGACTGAGAAATCATTTTAGCTAAATCCTACTCCTTTGAGACAGGGAGCCATTTGGGGCATGCAGAAAACTGTCTCTTTTAGTTCCTCTGGTGTGCAAGCGTGGTTGTTGCAGGTTTGAGAGCCCAGAGATTAAATGCTTTTGCAGACATGTTTTGGTTTTTTTTTCATCTGAAATGTGTCATCCAGAGACTTGTTCTGCAAATTGCCATTACCCATCATATCTGTCACCTGTAGGTGCTTCACAGGCATTGCTGGAGGTAGGATCTGACCAGGAGCCCTCACTCTTTCCAGATGCTTGAATGTATTTCAAGCAGGATGTGCAGTGAATTATGTATAATCTGTTACCAAGAATAATGTGGACTGCAGGGCAAGCCACCTGTTCACCACTTATTTTATAACCAAAAGAATTCATTCCCAGTGATAAATCAATTCCAAAGCCTGATCCCTGAGCACAGGAGTGCTTTCCCCTCCATCTCTGCTTTCTGGGGTGTCCTTGTTGTTCCACAGTGTCACTGCTTTCACTGACAGCCCATCTTCTAATTCACAGTCTGCTCTGGAACTGGCAGATTGAAGTGAAAACCCATCCAAAAAATGAGGAGCCAAACATGCAGCTGTCACAGCCTGGATTAATTAACCCATCTTACATGATGGGCCTTTGTGTTTATAGAGAGATAACTGTCCTCTCATTCTTGGGATGCTTTCTGTTCCCCAGAGGCCTGTTGATAATGAGATTTCACCCAATTATTCTTCAGCTGTTGGAACAGCTTTGCAAAAACTGCTCTGTGCTTCACGTGTAGATCAAGGTGATTGTGTAGGCAAAGCCTCTCAGCAGTGGGTCCCAGATCAGCCTCAGGGCACAGAGGGAGGGATGGGCCTGTCCCAGGTGCCATCCCCAAGATGCCCATGCCGGGCACTCAGTGCCCAGCACATGCCTTGGACCCCTTGGTAAATCTGCAGTCTGCCAGCTTGGCTTGGCTCCCCACCAAAGCCAGCTGGGAGCAGGTCAGCTCCTTCAACCCCCCTCCCTGAGAAAGGAAGGAAAAAGTAGCAAAAAGGAGAATTGGAATAAAAAAGTTTCTGCTGTTGCTCCTGTCAATTCACCCCTTAGACAGCAGCTCTGCTCAGTGTGCTGTCCTGGGGGTCACCTGTGGGGTGCAGGGGGGTCTGTGCACCCCAGTGGTCACCCCATGGGCTGCAGGGGGGTCTGTGCACCCCGATGGATCTCCAGGGGCTGCAGGGGGGGCACAGCTTTGAGTCCTTCCCCCCCCTACTCCAGCATGGGGTCCCTCCTTCTCCTCCTCCTGCTCCCACCTTGGTCTATGTGTTGCTATCCCATGGCTGGAATTCCCAACTGCCCCACACTCCTAATTCTTCACTCTGTGATCCCAGAGCTGGGACTGGGATTCTTCATTGGCTCCGCTCTGTCCACCAGCAGGAGGTCCCTCCTGGCCCTGGCTGTCCTTGGCTCCACAGCACAGGAGAAGCTTCCAGCAGCTTCTACCAGAAACCACCCTGGAAGCCTCCCCTGCTACCAAAATCCAGGCACAGAAACCTCTGACACAGCTGACACTCTGTGTGTAACTCCCACAACATAAGATAACAATGGATCCTGTGGCTCCACAGCCTCCCAGGCTGGAGCTTTGCTTACTGGCACTTGGGGGGATTTTTAATGAGCATCAGAGGCAGACAGTGAATGATGGTTTCCACTGGACAGGTTGTTAGTGGAGAATTGCTTTCCTTTTCTCCCAGTAATGGTGGGTTGTGCAGTGGAACCTGCACGGAAATTGCCCATCATGAAGAGATGTGCTGAACTGCTCAGTTGTTGGAGGAAAATAGGGAATTACTCAGACATGTCTCCTAGTGCTTAGGAAGCATTAATAACACGCCTGGCATGATACATCAGAGAGGGACAGGCCAGGAAATAAGTTTTTAATTATCTCCAGAACAAGGCCAGCCCAGCACACTGCTGGTCCTGAAATTTGATGTTCCTCTTAGTTGTATAAACAGCAAGATTTAAAAGCAAACAAGGCAAAAATACCCGCAGATCCTTGATGTGGTCTCTTGCAGCAATGAGTTCCAGCGTAGGATAACAGAGAAATTGCTTCCTTTAATCAGCTGTGATTGTATTTGGCATTTCACTTAACTGTCGCTTTATTAGTGTCACAAGGGGATAAATAAAAACATCTTCATTGTCTCTGCAATTACCATTTTTATTTCTCCTTACTCTCTGTGCTGAGTTGAAGCTTTTTCCTTCTCTTTGCATGGACATTTTCCAGGTTTATGGTTTCTGTGGTGTGTTTTGAACTCGTTCCTTGTTCTGCTGTGCTGAATAAAACTAGACCCATGTTCAGCCCTGCAGGGAACCCAAAACAACTCCTCCCTCCTTGTTCATCTCACTTTGATATAGCAGAAGATGCTCATCCTTCTCCTCCTGCACTGTCACTGGGACAGGTTTTTTTGGTGGCAATTTGTCTCCCAGCATCCAGGGAAAATACTTCCCCTCTCTTATGGGCAAGGAATGTGGGCTGAAGTGCTTCAGGTTTGTAGGGATGGATTTGGGTATCAATTCCTGCTGAGATTCATATGGATGGAGTTGTCCAGGTTCTTGCAGAAGCTAGAGAGGTCTCACCTGCAGCCTTTTAGCAGAGCACAAACCCAAAAAGGTTCTTTTTAAAGGCATTTCTAAGGGAAGTGTTGCTGTGACTGCTGGAGTGAGGTAGGACATGGGCCAGGACTCCTGTGCATTCCAGATTTCCTTGGAGGAAAACCCAGAAGGTGGAGGAGCAGGGCAGGGATGTCTGGCTCTGGGGGTGGCTCTGCCCTCTGCTTGAACAGAAGTAGAAATTCAGTGCTCCACCAGCAGCTGCTGTGGTGGGGAAGGGAGGAGAAGGGGCTGAAGCTGGACCAATGCTGGAAGCTGCTGCAGAGGTAAAACTGGAGCTGCCAAATCTTTGTGGGCACAGCAGGGTGGGAGGGTGTGGTGGTTTTCACCTGGTGTCCACCCAAACCTCCAGGCCCACCTTGTCCCAGAGGGAAAGGGAAAAGGAGAAAAGGCAAAAAACAGCTGAGAGATAATGGCAAAACAAACTCAGAGGGGCTAAATACTTAAATGTATTCCTAACAAGAGAAGAACTAAAACTAAAAGTACTAAAACTAAAAAGTAAGAAATAAATGAGTCCCAAGAACACCCCTCTCCCTCCAGCACTCCTCCCTCCCTCCAGCAGTTGCAGGGAGCAGGGAATGGGAGTTTTGCAGGTGGGTGTTGTTGCTGCCATTGCTCTTGTCCTGGGGGTCACTCCATGGGGGGCAGTCGGGTCTCTGCCCCCCGATGGGCTCCGTGGGCTGCAGGGGGACAACCTGCTCCCCCACGGTCCTGCCCACGGGCTGCAGGGGGGCCGCAGCTCTGAGTCCTTCCCCTGCTCCCGTGGGGTCCCTCCCACGGCAGACAGTCCTCAAGAGACCTCTCCAACGGGAGTCCACCCCCCGGGCAACACTTGTGCTGGGGGAAAAACCTGCTCCAGGTGGGTCTCCTTCTGCAGGAGTCATGGCTGCAAGTCTCTTGCAGGATCTCGCTCCATCCTGGGCCTCCCGCAGGGCAACAGCTCCTTCTGCATCCACCTGCTCCTCCAGGGGCTGCAGGGGGGTCTGTGCCCCCCAAAAGATCTACACAGGCTTCAGGGAGGGAGGGAGGAAATAGCTTTCAGTCCTCCCCCCTCCCTGCTCCAGTGTGGGGTCTCTCCTTCTCCTCCTCCTGCTCCCACCTTGGTCTCTGTGTTGTTCTCCCATGGCTGGAATTCCCAACTGCCCCACACTCCTAATTCTTCACTCTGTGATCCCAGAGCTGGGACTGGGATTCTTCATTGGCTCCACTGTGGCCACCAGCAGGAGGTCCCTCCTGGCCCTGGCTGTCCTTGACTCCACAGGACAGGAGAAGCTTCCAGCAGCTTCTGACAGAAACCATCCTGGAAGCCCCCCCTGCTACTAAAATTCAGCTACAGAACCCCATGACAGGGGACAGGGGGGGCTTCACTTCCCAGCCCTGTGTCAGGTGTATCTGAGGCTCAGATTTAACCTCCACAATGCCTCAGTGAACTGCTGTCAATCATCAACCAGTGACTTGCTGTGTTTGGAAATGTTATTCTGGTATTCCAGGACCAGCATGTGGTGTTCTACCATATTCCACATGGGAATGTCCCATCCTCACACAGGCACAGCTGAGGAAGTGGCCACTTTAACCATGGATTGTCCACTCTGCACCATCCCTTTGGTGGAGACTTTGGAAATGAATGGCTGGATTGTTCTAGCAAAGCAAAATGAGATGCTCTCCCTCCTTCTCCTCTCTGTCCCATCTTTACACAGCCAATTTCAGGCTCTAAGATAAGTGAATCCAAACTTCTGTAAATGTCTGCAACAATAAAATTTGAGAGGTAATTTATATTGATCAGCAGTTGCCAGTGGAGGAAGAATTTGAATTTACTGTGTTCTTATTAAGCATTCTGTGAGCAACATCTAAGAGAAATGGCTACAAAAAGCCTTTATTTCTGACTCAAAAAAAAAGAGCCAGAGTGGGAGTAATATTGATTCTGTGGTCTTAAATACCAGCATTTTTCTTCCTCATCTTTGATTTCCTCCTCCATATACCAGTTCCTGGATAACACATTCTAATAAATACCTGGAATTGGGTGATTGTGTAGCATTGTGGTTTGTTTTATGGTATTGTATAGAATTGTAAGATAAATTATCATTATATGGCTGTTGGACTCGATGATCCTTGTGGGTCCCTTCCCATTCTGGGTATTCTGTGATGGAATTAGGCCTCTGTTAGTGTTGATTTTGTGAAGGGAGTGAGGGAGGTGAAATAATAAATGTATCATTCAGTGATAGGAAGCACATCTGTTCCAAATTCTGGCACACACACACAGAGTAAAGAGCAGTGTGTTTTGGCTCACTTCAACAAAGGGTACACAGAGGCTCTGGAGATTTATCCTGTTTATAGCAGCAGTTGCTGACCCTGTAAATCAAGTGTGTGGCTTTAAAGGGAAGCAGAACCATTTGGGATTTTCAGGAAAACACAGCTCCTCAGTCTTGATTCAGTACTTCACCAGCTCTGTCTCTTAAGCTCTCAGTCAAGACTGGTCCTTGCTGTGGAAAGATGCTCTGGATGTTACTCCTGGTCTCCAGCTGGTGGAAGTCCTGCTTGGCTCAGAGCCAGGCGTTGTTGTTGGCTCAGGCTGGAGATCTGAGCAGGATTGTTGTGCTCACTCAGCCCATCTCATCTGCACAAATAAAAACTCTCCAGACCATTACAGTCCCCTTAATGATTTGTGAAATTCTGTTGGACCTGTTCTGCAAGTTCAGCTCCATATATTGCTGATGGGCTAATTAGGGGAGACACTTAAATCCACCAGCTGCTCGATCACTGGAGTGAGCAGAACGTCTCCAACCTTGTTTTTGCAGCCTTTCACCCCTGCTCTGTCCACCTGTGAAAGCCAGAGATGGGCAACTAAACTAGGGAGCTTCACTGGACTTAGCAGGAAAGTGCTTTCAAGTCAAAAAGAAAAGGAAAAAAAAATAGTCATCACCAGTGAGGTCCTGAAAACTGGATTAGAGACCCCTGTGTGTCTTCTACAAAATACCAGGAGGGGATTTGAGGCTTCCCCAATGCTTTGAAGAGAATGCAGCTTTTCTGGTGCTAAGCAGGGAACATTTGTGTAGGTCATCATCATCATGGCCAGACTTCGTGAACGAAGATTTGGGAGGGTTTTACCCACACTTGCTGCAAGCTCTGATGGCTCATGAGGCCAATGCGAGAGAGGCAAGTCCGGTTGCCAAAGGCACAGCAGAAAGTCTCCGTAGGTGGCACTGTCAGGGCCCAGTTCTTTCTGCGGTGTCTTTTCTCCTCCAGGCTGATTCTGCGTGCGGTTCCAAAGGAGACAGCAGCGTTATAGATTGTGTGTCTCCACGTCTCTCAATTGGAGGCCAGAGTGGACCACTGATGGTGGTCA
>VXAU01003334.1:0-15575 GCA_013399695.1 Formicarius rufipectus
TTGCTTCTAGGATGTAAAGGCAACTCTACAGCAGATTAAATTTCAGAAGGCATAACTCTGGCAGATTAGGACAGGAGAGAATGCTCTTCATCTCACTCTTTGCAAGAAAGACTTAGATTTATGCATCTTTCTGACATCCCACCACTGCCTACTCACTTCAATTTCTTGCAGTCTTTGCTTACTGAAGACTGGCTTTAATCTTCATATGTGTCCCCTCTAAGAAGAAGAAAGAAACAAGGAAAAAAAAGTCAGGTTTTGAAAGTTCTTACAAAGGACAGACCAAGACAGTTAAGTTTGATGGATTCTGGTTGAAAACAGTAAAAACAGGAGACTGGAACTCTCAAAGTGGAAACCCACAGCACAATAGATAGAGATTTCTGACTTACTGACCAGTAACCAAAAATGACATTTTATTTACTTATGCTTTGATAGATTGTTTTGCAGGAGTATTTCAAACACCACCTTGGTCCTTGTACACACCCACCTCCCCTTCCACCTCTCACCTTTTTCTTTCCATGGGGCTCATCAGGACTCTCTGAGGCTTTCCTCTTCAACTCCTCCTTCTGTGTATGATGAAGCTCCTTGGTTTCTCCTGACCTTCTCTCCTGAAGGTCTGAGGGACTTGTCTCAGGTAACTGAGCTCTGCTTTTCCCACAACAGACCTGGGAGCTGAGAGGTCTCTCACTGGCAAGAGCAGTGTCTCACAAGCAAGAGCTTGTTGTGTTCCAAGGAGGCACCTGCTCATTGGGCCCTCACTGCAATTAACCCTAATCACACTCACCTCTCAACAATTAACACCCAGCCCAATAGTCCACAGCATCACCTGTGCATTATTACTAAGTGTTACAATGTTCCCCAGGAAAAAAAAATGCTTTAAAGATATGAATAAAACTCTATAAGACTCTGTCCCAGCTGATTAAGGACACAAGATCCGACACACTAACACAAGTCACCTGTAGCTCTAAAACTTTCATTAGAATTCTTCATTAGTCAGCACTGAAGCTGTAACTGACAAAACAGGGTTCTACAGCAGTAAGGTCAACACAACAAAACACCATTGTATGTCTGCTTATATTAATTCATTATAAATCATTACTCCTCTAGTCCAACAACAGGCTAAGGTCTTTCACCCTCAAAAGAACACCAAGGACTTTCTGCCACCATAACAGCATTATCAAATAGTCACATACATACTAGGTAGCACTCAAATGAAAAAAACACACTTAAAATACTCTGCTTATGATCATTTTTTAACAGCACTCTATTAACTGCCTAATAAGAAAAACAACTAACAGAGCACCAAAAAGAATAAGCTAAAAACACAATTTAAAACAGCTTCAGCCTTACAGAATTTTAAGATAGCACAATACAGCCAAACCAGGTGAAGACACCATCTCTTCCCTACTATGACCATACCCGAAAACATCTGTACGACAGCGCACCATACACTGCAACAACACTCCCCTAACACCACCTCAAGCAGCCCCACCACGGCAGTACCTCAGCCCAGGGCAGCGCAGCGCAGCCCCCACACCAACAACCACGACCGCACGGAGAGATTCCCCCCCTCCTCCCGCCCGACCCTTATATACCCCGGCGCGGCTCGCCATTGGCGGAGGTGCCGCGGCGCTCGCGGCGCTGATTGGCCAGTGCTGCTCAGCCCCGCCCCTGCCGCGCGCCGGGCAGGGGTACATCAGGGCTGGGGCGGAGATAGGGATGCGTTTATCGGTGGGCGGTGCGGCTGTGAGGCTGTTCATGATGGTGCTGTGGGCAGGTAAGAATGTGTGTTATTTTTCGTATTTGGGAGGGGTGTGTGGTGCGGTGTTGTTCAGCTGTGTGTGGGTGCCAGGTAGTCTATTGTTTTAGTCTTTTTACCTGTAACTGAATACCGAATATCCTGAGACTCGTAATGTAGGTTTCTGCTTTCTTTTCAGCTACAAATAGGTAGAAAATATAAAGAAAAGTTATGCGTGGGAGAAAAAGGGAGTTTTAACTCTATGCGTTGTAAGGCTGTGAGGGGTCTGTGGGGCCGCTCTTTGTCCTAGTTCTCAGGTTTGTCGTGGAGTCCCAGAGCAGAGTTAAGAGGTAAAACTCCCTATCATATTTTTTTTTTGCCGTGTTTTGGCACTTAATGGGCATGTTTGACTCGTTGTTCTGGTAGTTCTCGGCCCCAGCCTCGCCTTTGGCTCCCCAAGCCTTGCGCTGCGCCCTCAGCCTGTAGCGGCTCCGGTCCTGAGGGCCCTGTGGGGAGCAGAGCATGTGTAGGACACCTGGGTCCCAGAGCCGCTGAGTTCTGCTGCCGCAGAGCGAGGGACACGGGGTGTGCCCATCGGAGCGGGGTGTGGGGTGCCCTGGTCGGGCTCACACGGCACTCGGGTGGGGAAAGGCTCTCCGAGCTCCGCGGGGAGTTGGGAGCTCCGGCACTGCAGAGCCCGGGGCAGTGTCTGCTGGGGCTCAGCTCCGGGTACGGCCGATCTGGAGGGGCTTTGTGGTTTCATCTCTTTCATCCCGCTCAGAGAAGGGGCTGCAGAGAGTGTGAGTTACAACATTTTGGGGTTTGGTAGAGCGAAGAAGTGATAAAGGCAGAAAATGTGTCAGCTGTTGGGGGAAAATACAGAGGTGTGTAAATGTGCGTTCAGGGACTCCTCTTACTGAGAAAGCAACGACAAGTAATAGCATACAGGAAGTGTTTGCCTGTGTGAAAGAGCAATACTCTGTGTTTTCAAATCTCAAGCTTACAGTTACATTTGTTATGCAATCAGAATTATGCTTTTTTTTTTTGCTGGGATTCTTACTAATTGTTCATACTTGATTGTTTTGTTGAATTCTAATGGTGTATCTGAAATCTCATAGTGGCACTTCAGCAGTTTATGATGAGCAGTACCTGCCCTGTTTCATTCCCTTTTTGGTCTCACTTTCTCTGTTTCTTTTTTCTCTGTTTTCCTGGGAAAAACCCTCTTAGATTCCGTGTTTGTGTGCTCAGTGTTGTTTAGTGTGAGGAGAACATCTCAGTCCAGAGTCTATGCTATGTCATGAGTCAGGAATGGTTGTGGGACTGGAAAACAAGAGACAAACAATTAATGCCTGTAGTGTCTGTGATGGATATAAATGTTGGTATATGTGTATTAGTCTACTAATTATTTTGTTTATGAACACTATTGTTTTGGTTAAAGAGTGCTAATAGTGCATGCTGTGAAACTGCCTGATCTTGAGTTCTTTAGTTGAGTAGTTGTGTGTTGGTTGCACAGTTATGAGTTCTGGCCATGTGAAAAATTCTGACAGCCTTAACAGTTTTACACTTTTGATTAATTAAAAAAAATTCCACAGAGTGCAGGCAAGCACTGAAAGCACCTGGTCAGTTTTAAAGCTGTATCAAGTGCTGTAATTTTACTGACCAACATTAATTTTAATTGTTGAGGATCTGTTTTTTTGAGTCCTCAATAATTTATCATAGTAGATGAGCTTGTGGCAAATTGCTGTTGGATTCCACAAACCTGTAAGAAAAGGCAAAAATTCCAAGAAATGTTTACAATAACTGTTGTTTAATACCTTCATCATGAGCAAGAGTACTCATTGATGCAGTTTCTATAATGGAAAAAGCTTTCTATATTACAACTGAGAAGAACTTAAGAACCTCAGGAAACAGTGAGCAGTTTATGGTGAACCTTCTCAGGAGGAGAAATTCTTCCATGTTGGGTCTGTCAGGAGTACCATCTTTGCAGATGTCTGTGCTGTTGTCATCCACTGTTTGTACACCCCATTAACACAGCCCTGCCTGTCAGCCCTGTCACTAAGACAAATCAGGAGCATCAATGCCTTTATCAAAGTTTGTTTCCTTCCTCTGGAATTACAGTCAGTGGCAGATGTGATGCTGATTGCTCCTTCCCAAGAGACCCACTGGGCAGTTGGTGGCATTGGAGCCACTGTGTTGGAATCCCTGGAATGTTTGTGTGGCTCCTGCTGCCTTAGAAGCAGAGCCCATGAGAAGGTGTTGTCTCCCAGGGGCCAGAAATGCTGTGTGGCAGGAGATGCTCTGTGGGGAAGACTCAGTCAACAAAGGAGGAGCATGAAAAGGTCAGTGAAATAAGCAGCTTACAGGCTGGAAAGAGGACAAAATCAGTGAGAGTGGTTGTGCTTTTGTGTGGTTTTTGTTTTGTGCATGGGAAAATAAAGTAAATTTGGCAACTGGAAGGTTGGACAGAAACCAAGTTGTGTGTCTCAGTGAAGAGCTTTTCATGCATTTTTTTCTTGACAGGTAAATTTCGATGCAGTGTTTTTTCTTGACAGGTAAATTTCGATGCAGTGTTTTTTCTTGACAGGTAAATTTCGATGCAGTGTTTTTCCTTGGTGGGTTTGTGTTCACGCAGTACTTTGCCTTGATATACTTTTATAGTCAGTGGCTCAGCAACAGAGTCTGTGGGGCCTTTAGGGTGATCTGATTTAGCCTATGAATGACAGTCAATGGAAGAAACAAACCAGGCAGATTAATGAAGTTGTGATTTGTAATCTGGATTATGTAGCAGCTCCCCTGAGGGAACAGGCATGTTCTTGATGAGACACTGAGCAGTGAGTCAGTGCTGCTCATGGGAAATTCTAGGAAACTGTAGAACTATTTTGAAAAATTGTGAAGAAATGTGAAGAAATCTCTTCTCTGTGTAAAACTGTGCTGTGCAATATTCAGTGCGAGAATTCAAATGATTAATTCCATTAGTGAATGGCCTGTTATTACTAAAATGTTTTTTATGACAATGTATTTCTTACTTTTGTAATTTTCTCAAATTGCTGGGTTCTCGCAGTAGATGTCATAGGAGCCTTAAAGGTCAGTTGAAACAGTTGTTCTTCCAGAGTCCTGACACTCCTTCCTGGAAGTTGAGTTTTAGTCTCTGCTTCAAATTGTGTATAGCCCAGTCCAATGTTTTTAAAGAAATATTGCAGTGAGCACAACTTCAAAATTGGGGAGTTTCCAAATGTGTCTGTTGAGGAAAATAATAGGAAAATGACATTATTATGTGTCTGACTGGTTTTATATTGGATAAGCAGAAAAATGAAATAGCTTCCATACTGCTCCTGGACTTTATCAGTAAGCCAAGATCAGCATTGCTGATATTTCATATGCAGGTGTACAAGATTTGTTATTTAATAAGCATGATTGCTAAATGAGGGCTAAGATAGCATGAGGGAATTACCAACAGTGCTATTTGTAGGATGTTGTGTTCAGTCTGAGCTGAGAGAAATTGAAATGAAACCTGAGATTTTTGTTGTATAAGTGGGCAAATCTTCCCTGGAGAGACATCAAGCGTGGCAGGGTTTTCTGTTGTGCTTTCAGGTGCTCCTTTCTCATGTGCAGATCTCTTAATTGTCAGTGGTGTTTATGACCAGGTGAGAACAAGTGTCTGTTTAAATTGGTGTGTAGTGTGGATGGGTGTTCATGATCATGTGTATGAAATGTATGTGTTATATGTGTGCCCAGGCTGTTTAGCATGGGTATAACATGATAATGCTCGCATATTTTCATGTATACAGGTATCAGTTCATCCTTCATTGCTCTGTCACCTCTCTGTGCTGCCCACACACTTTATGGTTGATGGTATAATAATGTCACAAAAAGCCCCTTGGTGTAACAGGTACCCAGCACAGGCAAATACACCAATCCAAGGGATACAGTTTATGAATTGTATTTTATTATATGATACACTTAGATTTTATGGTAATGCACGTATTAACATTGTTGCAAATACTCCAACATCTAAAATAGTTTCAATATTGACTTTCTCCTGGTACTAATTGCTCCTTTCTTTGAGCTATTACATCTCCAGTTATTACCTGTTCTATTGGCTGGTGGGACAAAGAAGGAATAAAATGAAGGCAAACCAGAGATTCTCAGGCCTGGACTGAGTCTCAGATGTCCAGACTGCAGTCCAAGTGCAGTCAGAGTGATGTTGTTGTCTGGCAGCAAAAGGGCCATGTGGAGATGGTTTGGTGGAGACTCCTGAAGCAATGGAATGCCAAGGTGTGAAAGGCCAGTTGGGAGAGGAGTGAAGGATCATCAACCTGTTGGTTCAAATCATCAGGGACTGGTGAAGGTGAGTGTTAATATCTAGGAGACAGTGTGATGATCTGCATGGTTTGGTGTGAGCACAGCTGTGGGTGATGGATATTCTACCAGGTGACTGGGCTGTGGCCACTGTCAGTGTCCAAACAAGAAGATCCTTTGAGGCATTTGGGAGAGAGGGATAAACTCAGAATATCTGTGGGAAGAAGGAATAATTTCTACTGTGTCAAAGTGTACTTGTGTAGCTTTTTGTTGTCAGCAGATTGTCTCCAGTAATAGTATGTCCTTCATGAAATGTCCCTTGACTTCTCCCTTCTGAGGATGATATGCATTGGTATTTTAAAGAAAATCTAGAAATGTGGGGGTGCTGATAAATGGTGTCAGTTTACCTCCCTGATTTCCACAGGAATGTGGTGCATGATCCCCATTGCCAGTGGGTGCAGCAAATCCTTCTCTTTGGTACTTGATGCAGGAATGTCCAAGAACTTTACCTTTAGATTCAATAATGTGAGGTGCAAAGTGGAGAGCTGGCAGGATGGAACTTCTCCTCCTTAAATGCTGTACCCAAGGGGGTGGGAATGTGCTGTTGTGCAGTGTGACCCTGCTGCAATGGCAGCTGTGCCCTTGAGCTGTGCTGTCCTTGACCATGGCCCAGGACTCTCCTCTTTGCCATCAGAGCACATTTGTCCAGTGAGCCCAATGGCTCCTGGCCAGGGTGTCACCCTGAGCTGCTCAATGCAGGGTGGGCTGAGCTGACAGGGGGGACCTGGCAAGGCTGAGGGGTTTGGGTGGGGTTGGGTTCCGTGTGCAGGTGTCACTGTTCCTGCAGAGTGAGGTCCACTTGGCTGTGTTGGCCTTGCTGTCACACACAGCTTCTGGAAGGGGTGGCTGCACCTTCTGGGGACCAACTTCTGAGGGCAAGCAAAGCAGATGGCACATTCCATGTCTGACTTGAAACCCTTCCACTGGCTACAGACACTGTTGTGTTGTGAGCAAATGGTCCTTGGGGTCAGAAATGCACTGGTAGGATGACACTGGAGATTTGTATAGTATCAAAGCAAGTGGAAATGCTTTGTTGTGAACTTTTCCTTTCAAAAGAAATGTTTGAATGGTTTCAGTGTTCACTCCTGTCAGAATGTGGTCACATGGTTTGCTTTGGCCTGTTGAGGATTAGTCAGCAGGCCAGGGAATATTGCTGACCAGACCAGTCAAGATTTTTCTCCTGAGAGGAAAATGTTTCTCATAGTGTCTCTAGATTTATGCATGACTTTATTTCCAGTTAGATTAGATTAAAAAAAGGTGGACCAAAACAGTCCTTTGACTGATGGATGCATAGGGGTTTTTAATCCAGGCCAAGCATTAGCGTTAGTACAGAGAGAGTAAATAGACAGATACTCTAATTTTCTAGACCTGGGAATATATTTGAAAGGAGCCAATCCTGAGAATGCTACAGCTCAGTGTCATAACAGTGACAGAGGAGAATGTCCCAAACCATAAACTGCCTGTGGGGTGGGATGTAAAAAAAGCTGGAGGGGAAATGCACTCAAGTTCTTTGGGCCTGTTGAGATATCAGAAGAAAGAAAAAGAAGCAAATGGCAATAGATGGATTCCCCCTCAGTGAGTTCAGTGGGGACTGATTGTGGAACTGATACATCTGGATGGGAATTTCTGATAAGCATTCATAAGTAATTCATCTTTTTCCATTGTTATGCTCTTGAGTTAGTTTTATTTAAGCTGTGCACCTGTCATGATTTCATTAGTCATCTCATAACGCAGGATCACTGTACTATGCAAAACAAGTGTGTCTTTAAGGAAAAGGAGGTTCCAGTCAGAGCTGACAGTTCCTGCAAGGTTTGAGTGATACAGACTTGTAATTTTCTGTGTCATCTCTGAGGGCCCTTGAGCAGGGGAGGAGTTTGTGCTTGCCTTGGTGTCTCTCTTGTCCTGCTGGGTATCCTCAGATGGTTCTGACAGTAGTGGTAGTCTAGTTGTTTTAATTTGATAACTTGCCTTTCTAATTGACAAATGAGAAACACAAGGGCACCTGGGATGAAAATGCCAGGCCCCTTTCTGCCGTGGATAATGCCTTGGTGGGCATAGCTCCTGAGCCTGATGGAGTTACACTGTTCCATCTCGAGAAGAATGTGTTATAGAATGAGAGTTGTTAATAGTGCAGGATAACTTCAGGTAGTCCTTTGCTCTTTGTGGCAGCAGGCAGAGCTATTCCAGAGCTCTCTTGTGGCTCTCAAGTGCTGGGGACATTCAGACTGTTGTGCTGCCCCAGGTCTCTGGAGGTGCTGAGGGGCTTCCCAGGAGCTATGCCTTCTGTTCCTTTGGAAGCTCCCTGAGCTGAGGGCAATGGGCTTTGGAAGCCCCACAGTTTGCAAGGAGAACCCCAACTCCTGCCTGCCCCAGCCTTGTGGGGCCACTGCCAAGCACTGCTGCCCCTCTTTGGGGATGTGTGTGCAAGGGGACCTTTCTGAGTGTGTTAATATATAAAGGTGTTCCGCAATAAATGTTTTTTTCTTGCTCTGCTTCCTTTCCCAGTGTTTGAAGAATTATATCTGTCATGACCATACTGCTTCCTGCTGGGCAGGAACTCTGCTCAAACATAAATATTTATAAATAAATGTATCAAGAATGTTTCCTTTTTTAAATGGGGAATTGATGTCCCCAGTGCTACACTTGGGTTTAGATTTAGATGTCTTTGTGCCTACATGAGTCATTTCTTTAGCCCCTAAACACAAAATGATAAGCCTCTTGGTACAGTTTGAAAAGACTGGAGCTGTATTGTACAATCAAAAAAATTTTTATGTAATTCCTGACCATACCTTAAAAGTGTATTATGTAAAGTATATCAAAATCAGAGTCTTAAGCAAAAGAATTCCCATGGAAATTGTATGAAAATGGTGTGGTGGATTGTTGGGCATTTTCAGAATACAGAAGCTGTGCCCAAACCAGATGGAGCACATTGAATAGGGAAACTTGGGATATCTGATGTTTCTGCATATCACTATATCATTCCTTTATGGTTTTGGGGTTTTTTTTGAGCATTTTGTGATAACCTGTTTAAGAAATGTATTTGTTTTGCATATTCCTGCCTGTGAATTCTCTTGAAATGAACAGAGAAGAGTTGTTACTATCTTTGACATGTTACCTTAGAGTGACCTTTTGAAAGGAGCCCACAGTCTTCAACTTCTGCACCAGGAGAGCACTACTGAGGGAAGAGCTCCCACACCTTTCAGAAGGTTTGGTTGAATACACTACATTTATTATTTTACCTATGAAAATTTTTGTGGTTTAAAATCTTAATCACAGAACACACACTTTTGTGTCTCTTTTACCTGTCAATTAAAATTTAATTGAACTGAAAGGGCTAACAGTTCTTGCTCACTTTTTGTACTGCATTATGTCTCAAACAGTTCAGTATTTCACTTTGGTCTGGATGCCTCACATGTTTTTCTCTCTGCCCTGAGAGACCACACCAGCAGTGTTGTTTGTTCCCTTTCACAGGATACTCTGGGAAAACCTGCAGGATTCCCCCTTTGCTGTGATCTCACCTCACATTGCATAATGGAGGCAGTTCAGTTGCCAAAAGCAGCATCTTTCTTGGGTCTTTCTGTCTGGAAACCATTTCTTGGGTTCAGAATGTGGCACCAGTTCAGTTCAGGGCCAGACCCAGCTCGATGGAAGGCATGGTTAGTCTAGGGGAGGTGGAAGAGGACTCTCCCTGTTCCAATATTCCAGTAGATGTGCATCTCAGTACCTGCAGGGTGGGTGCCCAGAGGGTGCTGCCAGGCTGCTGTCACTGGTGCCAGGGACAGCACAAGGGGCAGTGGCCATGAGCGAAACAGCACAAGTGTCCCCTCCCCATGAGGAAGGAGTTCTGTGCCCTGAGGGTGGCAGAGCCCTGAGCAGCTGCCTGGGCAGATGATGCAGTCTCTGCCCCTCTGGAGACATTCCAACCCCTGGGATGTGTTCCTGTGGAACCTGCTCTGGGGGACCTGCCTTGGCAGCAGAGTTGTGCTGGGTGATCTCCAGAGGGCCCTTCTAGCCCTAAAAGGTCTTTGGTTCTTTGGTCATTGCTGCTGTTTCCCCCTCTCCATGCTCTTGTAAACCCAGATTCAATGGGGTATCTTTGTTTTCCTCTCAAGCCTCTGTGCCTGTGTTTTCAGGAGTTTGTCTGTGCCCCTTTGCAGAGGCTCAGTCTGTGAAATGCCCCTATGGATGAAACTTTGCAAGAGAAAGGGTGGTGATGTCTGAGGTGACCTGAGAGATGAAAAGGGCCAATGGAGAAATGGGATATTCTCCTGCTGGGCTCCTGCATACTCACAGGAGAGCCAAGAGCAGCAATCAGTCCCATGCTGGTATTTAATTTCTCTTTGTTGTGCCATGTAGTGAATAGCAGCAGATGTTTGACTGAATACAGGTGACAGGAGAAAACACCTTTTTTGTTTTTCATGCACTTGCAGTCAATATTGCCTTAATCTGCATTGGAACTTCTGACATGAGAGAAATATCTTTGGCTTATCATATAACTGAGACAAAGTATAGTAGAATCTGTTGCAGAGATTGCAGTGGATGAAAGGCTTTCATGCACAGTTAGTTTTAGAACTACAGAGCTCTAAAACGTAAGTAATAACATTAGAAAACCATTTTATTTGCTTTTTTTCATCTTGCCAAATGTTTCCTTCTAAAATGGGGAAATCAAGTACTTACAAAAGTGAGTTACTGTGTTTTTTAGAAGCACTAATGTGTAATTCCAGGTTTATGTCCAGTGGGTGCTCCAAGGAGATTCCCTGGATGTTCATAGAAAACTAGCAGGGAAACCAACAGGCCTTGCATTGTGCAGATGCACAGGGACCGTGTCCTGAAAATCCCCAGGAACAATCTCTGTTCCTCCAATAGCAGTAAGAGGCAGATTTCTGCCCAATGTCTGTTATCTTTCCTGTGATGAGATCAGTAGAGGTCAGGAGTACAAAAATCAGAGGATAGTTAATAACCAAAGAGAAGTGCAACGAATGACAGCAAGGAAGCAAAACCATGATGTAAATAAGGTTGAAATGTTTCAAAACATAGGCCTAAAATGCTGCATTAATTAGAAATTGCTTAATCTCACTTTAGACCTAATTTACTCAAATTCTGTTCTTATACCTCAATAATAAATGATAACATGAGGTGTGAAATTGAACATTTGTTAATACAATTGGATGATTCACTATAAATGAGAAGGGAATGATGAGAAGTTGCCTTCATTAATCTCCTGTTATCTTTCCTACTCTTACAATAATTATCTTTGCCTCCTAGTATGTGTACCAAGAAAGGATTAATAATAGTAAATAGAGGTGAAACATTTGTCCTATGCCTTTATTTTGCTATTGAATGCGTGTGTCAAAATAACTGTGCTGCAGAAAGACACTCCCTGTGAATCAGCAGCTGCTCTTGTTACCAAATAGAGACTGTGGGTGCTTCAGAGGTGAGTTTTCCAGGCTGTGAGATTGGCAGAAATGTTTGCTCTGCACAGAGTGAACAGTTCTAATGGAGACATTAGGGGTTTGCATTTGGATCTTCCAGTCCCTTTGTCCTCTCCTGGACCTTTCACATGCAGAGGAATCTCCACCAATAAATACAGGTGTTTTTCTTCTACAGTTTGCATGTGAGATCCTGGTCTGTCTTATCAAAGCCACTGGCTGTGCTTAGAGGTAAGTCATATTAAAAGCAAATATGTTTAAGTGATGTTTTAGTAATAAGAGATATTTAAGGATAATATGGAATATATGATAGTTTCCTAAGTCTAATGTGTAACAAAGCATATGTTAGCATAATGAATCCTGTTTATTCCAGCAGTACTTAGATAGCAGTGGGTTTAGGGGTTCCATAGCTCTCTAATCCTCCTCCCCCATCACTGCCCATGCAGCAGGGTGTGCAGAGACAGAGGGGGGGTGTGGGCTGGGCCATACTGGGATTGTTCCACCCCTGAGCACTGGGGACTCCCTGAGGGGCACAGCAAACCCTGGTACAAGTTGGCACACAGGGCTTTGAGGGATGAGGGGCTGTGATGGAGCAAAACACTCTCCCCTTCTCTTCAAAGGACTTCCATGGCAGATGGCAACAGTATTGAAGAGTATTGTGTAACTTCAAAGGGAAAATTAGAATGCTGAGTGTGTGGCACAACTGGACATGTTAAAACATTATGTTTATAATAAAATTATTGTGTTTTCAATATTAGCCTCAAATCTGCCTTGTCCCATCTTGGTTAGATAAGTCATGATATTTCTTATCTTTAAAGGATGTGTTTTCACCAACAGCTCAGGAAGGAAATGTCAAACTGTGCTGTGATTGATTCTCTTCAGAGTTTGGACTGCTGTGTTTTTATAGCTTGTTAATGAAGAGTGAAAGTTATTTTATGGGCCACATGCACATTGTATATTTTATGTGCCTGTATATCTATACACACATGAACTGCCCTTAATTGTGGCCCCTTTAACTGCAGGGCTTTCTCTGCTCACTGCATTGATGTTTGTGCAGAGCCACAATGATAATTCTGGTTCACTTCAATGTTACAATACAAGATGTGCGTGTTGATTGGTGTTAGTTGTCTTGGTGAGTGTTATTTCTCCCCTCCAAAATGCAAAGTCCTGAAGAAAAAATAGAGCTGGGCATTTTTTGCTTTTCTTTGTTTAGCTTTTTTTTCTTTTCCTTTTCTATTTCCCCACCACCTCAGTTTCTGTTACTTGTAGAATCAGAGCTTGAGTGAGTCTTGGACTGGAATTGCTTCATTTTTCCTAAGAAAATGAGTGCTATTTTTCCACTGCTCCAACTTTCAGTGACAGGTAGGTTGGTCAGTGTTTATTTCAGTCTTATTATTAATAAACTAAAAAAAAAAGTTCTCTGAGCAAATTAGTTTTTCACAAAAGCAATGAATTAAAAGAGAAAAAAGCACACACCAAAGATTGTGGTAGATCATATATCTACTCTTCAACTTGTAGTGCTTCAGTATATAACTCTGTGTGGTGGTGTGTGTATGTAATTGCAAATGTGATACAAATAAATGCTACATACATTCTAGAAAAGTACAATAATGATAGTAGAGGGGTTGCAAACATTATTTTGCGGGACAGAGTTGCGTATCTCCTTTCCCCTTTATGCTCTCCAATATTTGATTACTTCGAATAACCCAAATGTGAATGCAAACACTTTGACAAGCTAAAATAAATGCTGCTCTGTTTGTGTTCCTTTGTAGTATCTCCCAACTCCTCTGTGCCCAGGTGAGCAGTGTCTCCTGTGCCCTGTGAGCTCTCCATGCAGTCCCTCCCTTGGTGGCTGGGCACAATGTGCCCCCAGCACAGCTGGCAGCTCAGCCTGTCTCTGCAGGAAGGGTTGGCCTCAGTGCAGCCCCATGTCAGGGCTAATTTTAGTTTGGCTATTAAAGGGTTACACAGAGATGCTGCAGGTGGCTGAAAGGGAGTCTAGCTTGAGTTGCTGCAGCTGGACATGGTAACAGAAGGCTGTGATTAGAAAGGCATGAGAGAAGGTGTGGTTTTCCCTTAAGAAAGCATCCAATAATATGCTTAGGTTGCAGAATACATATTAGCTCATTATATGCCATATAAGAATGTAATGTGTCAATCAATAAACTGATACTTGCTGACCCCTCATATTGAGAGAACAAGTCTCCCTGCACTGTAACCGCCCCAGAGCTGAGGATGTGACTCCAGCTCTGCAGGGTGGGTTGCGCTGCTCAGTCTCAGGCAGCTCCCCCAGCCTGGGCGGTAGGGATGGACAGGGCATGGGCAGTGGCAATAAAGCAGAGGGTGTAGGACTGGGAGCAGAATGGGCTGTGCCAGAGCAGGAGTTGTGTGGAACACCTCAGGCTGAGCACCTTTATGTTCTGCTGGAACTGAATATGCCAAAATAGCCCCCCAAGATGTTTCTCTTCCTGCAGCTGCTTTTTCTGCCCTTTATCTACAAGTCATTAACTAAGAAAGTGTCAAAATCCTGAGATAAAAAGGCTTGTGTGGGAATAACAGTGTACTATAAACATGTTTAGTGACAAGGTTTGTCTATTCATTCTAGGAAATTGTGTTTTTTAAGGAATAGCTTTTGAGCAATTTCCCTCCAACAATAAACCAGTAAATGAAAGTGAAGAACCTTGTAAATGTTTAATAAATCACAATATATGCAGATTTCATGTTAAGGTTTTATTGAAGCTATACCATTTTTCATGAATTTGCCAAATTGAGAAACACTTTACACATCTTTTCAGAAGCATTGAGCTGGTCCCTCATACCTCTATTCCATATACCAATGATGTGACATGTTGCTTTAAATGATATTTACCTGTGTTATCTGTCAATTCTCCAAGGGAAAATTGCCCCAATGTTACATCACTAGAAGCAGGTAGGTGAGTTTTTATTTAACTACTCTGTCAAGAGTCTTTCCTGTCTTGTGCAGAGCACTGGGTGAAATGCCAGGGAAATGATGACCAAGAAATCCCTAAACAAAACAATCCCAGTCTCCTAATGCTCTGTTGGCTCCATCAGCATCAGTGACTGCTGCACTCTGTGTCACAGCACTGGATGGAGTGGGAATACTCCTTAATGATTTTGTTGGCTTCAACCTGACAGTTTTATTCTCCCATGAGTCAATGGTCTCAGCAGTGCTACCTTTTCCATGTGGTATGTCTGGAAACTCAGTTCTCATGCCCAACCCCAATGCTCCACTGCAGGCATGCTAATAAAGCAGCTCAGAAGAACATTGTCTCCAGTGCCTGAAGGTGCAGAGGAGCCTGTGTGCCCCTGAGTAGCTGAGAATGCTGCTGGGGAGGATTTCAGTCCTGCTGGAGGAGGTGGAGTTCTCACTGCCCAATTTCCTGTTCTCTCCTGGGTACTTTATATTTCAGTGTCACAATGACATTCAGTGCTTGGTGTGGCAGAGAAAGGTTTACCTGAAATAGGCTTTGTGTTTATGATGGCTGTTACTACAGCACAGCACAGCAGGATTATCCTGCAGTTCCTTTTGCACTAAATCCAAACCAATGCACGAGCCATTCAGAGTGTTTAGCGGTTTTGATCTAGATAGGACCAGGAAAAATGCAGGAACCAGGTGAACTGTTAAGAACCAGCATATCTGACATCTCTGTGAAATTGTGTAGTCACACTTAAGCCTTATAATTTGTATTAATTCGTGAGTACTACTATTTTTAGTTTTTTGAGTATGTGGTAAAGGGATGGCATTGTTGGGTTTTCTTTGGTGGTTCTTTTTTTAAGCTAGGTGAGAAGTTTCTCAATGGGGAAAAACTAACAAAAGACTATTTCCTTTTTCTTATCTTGTTTGTGAAGGAATTACAAGCAAAGGAAGGTTGGAAATAAAATATTTCCTGTTATAGTGACTGTAAATGGTGAAGATGTGTTATTTCTTTTGAACTCGCAGGAGGCATAAACAAAGAACTAAGTGTTGCTTTGAATCAGTATTGAGGGATTGTTCTCCTGCTTTGGAGTCAGGATGGTTCTGAGCCCATGAG
>VXAU01003335.1:0-17447 GCA_013399695.1 Formicarius rufipectus
ACTGGGTGAAAACCACTACAAGTAGTTTAAATTAAAAGCTGGAATGAACCAATCTGGATCCAGAACCCCTTGGCAGTTTTATAAAATCCGATTATTTATCTTGGTTTCTGTAAACTCTTGGAAGTTACTAGGGCCACTGGAAGAATGCAATGTTAAACCCATGAGCGGGATCATAACCTGCCATGCCATGCACTTTACCCCTCATTATATGCACTGGATTTAACACTTGTGACTTTTTTTCATAAATCTTTAGCTTTGTTGCTTGCGGTGCTATTCTACTGTATCCCAAACTGTCTATCTCCAGATGCCCTAACTTGTAGTTTTCCTGGTATTCATGAAGCTTCAGTGTTACGAAGATATGCTGAATTGATTTTTTGTGGCTGTATTAAAGTGTGGTCCCACCTTTTAAAGTCGATATAAATCCTGTCATTGACAGCATGTAGTCAGACGGAGGGTTCCAATGCCTTTAAAAGCATACCACAACAGGACTGCTCTGGCATATTCATGTATTTGTTTGTGTGAATCCCCCTGAAATTCTACTGTAGCCTTATCCTATACCTGCAGAGTCTTGGTGATTTGCTGCTCTCCAGCTCTGGCTCCCTGCTCACAGATGATTAGGGAAATTCCCATCAGTGAAAGTCAGTGACACTCTTCTGTGGGTTAGACATCAGAGGACCAGGTATGAAGTCAAGCCAGGCAGGATTGATAGAGGTTATTGAGAGTCTTTGCCCAAGATCATGAAGTTTGTGTCAAAATACTACACTATTTTGTGCTTAGCGAGACTTCTTTCTGGTATTAGCTCGCATACTCATGTAATGTTTCCATTCCTTGCTTTAGAATAAGAGGCTTATCTTTGAGCCTAAAGTTAACAGTCCATGTTGTATTGAATCAGATATCACAATGCATGCACAGAACTGAGACATGCCATCAAGAAGTTTGAGTGACCTGTCCTTCATCCATTGAGGATAATGAATGAAGAAGCCAGAACCTTTTGGCTTGAGTATCCTGGTCTCTGAGCTGGCATGTTGTCAGTTCCCAGACAGTGCATGTTTCTTTGCACACTACAATGCTGTGCCCTTGTAAAACTAAGGTGCACATATAAAGGGTTTAAAGGCAAATAAAAATCATTGCACTGGGTTTCCACCACAGGAAGTATTTGCTCAGGTAAGATCAAATGGAGCAGGCTGTGTAAGTGGCCCATGTCTTCTCCACAGGCTCAAGGGAGGGAAGAGGGTTATCAACACTGCATAGAGCACTCAGCAAAGACAGGGCTACATCTGGTCTCTGTCTAACAAATTTTCTTCATCCTCTGTGTTCATTTTATGTCACTTCCTAAACTGTGATGGACAGTACTAAGTATTACCACTGATGGAAAAGGGATAATAAGCCTGCGAAGAAAAGAAGCCTGGTGCTCCAAAAAAGAGCTGTGATATGTGTTGCCAAGGCCAGTTTTAGTTTGTCTGCAGAAAGGGAGAAATGCTGCAAGGAGTAAAATATGTAGGAAAGGAAAAGAACCAATGGTGTCCTAATTACTGCTGGTGAGCATTTACATGGTGTTTTGCAATCAGAGACCATGTGTCGTAGCAGCCTTGTGCTTTGCTTTCACTGCTTGGTGCTTTTTCTTCAAATCTTCCCGTGCTGGTTATCTGTTTTACTAATTAACCTGGTATGTACTCCCACAATGGCAGCATTGGTGTTTCAGTGGTAGAATTCTCACCTGCGACACAGGAGGCCCAGGTTTGATTCCCAGCCAATGGAACACTCGCCTCAGGCAGGATGGACTCGTCAGCCGCCCAGCAACCATCCTAGTAGGACAACTCTTAACTCCAAACCCAGGCAGATGGAGCTCGCTTAGCCCTGTAAGGCCATCCACCTAAGAGAAGGATACTCTAACCAAACCTACATCCTGAGGACCTCGCTGTCACTGTCCAAGCTTGCTAGGCCCTGGCAGATGAACCTCAGGAGTAAAGGGTGGGGCCAGTTCTGCGCACACTGTGCCTCACCTAAAAAATCCACTGTGCAGGCTTGAGGGATTCATCCACTTTGTGTGGGTAAAAACCCTCCCAAATCTTCCTTTGCCAAGTCTAGCCATGACTCTCACAATTCAACATCTTTGTATTTCTCCTCTTTTCTCCCTTTTTTTCATTGCCATGTCCTGGCTTTCAAACTAATACCTGTGCTAGCGGTCATTCAATCTTAAATTCTCTTTCGGTGCAAACACTATCAGTGATTGCAGCACTGAAAACTGATACAGACAGCAAAGGTACATGATATCCTTTAACCTACTGATACCTGGTGGCAGTTTGTGGCTGCAGTGTTCAGCAGCAGAGAAATGCTTAAATACACTAATATATATTGGACCCAAGTATACAAAAGATAATAAATTTTAATGTAAGCCATTGTTTAAAGACCTTCCCATAAGCAATGCATTGCCTAAAGTGAAAGGGCATCAGCTTCTTCATAAAGACTGTGTTATCTTAATGCTGTGCATTGCTGTCATTTATACAGGGGTCCAGTCCTTGAACTGTGATAAACGCCTGACCTCAAATATACTTTGTAACTGTGAGCATCAGAATTTAATTGTAAAGTGCAAGGAATGCAAGTCAAGGTCTATCTATCCTCAGACTGTAACATGCTGTTTTATAGCTGAGGATTAACTACAATAAAGAAGAATAATAAAGATAACTTAAAAATGCATATTTTATCCTGATCACCAATTGGATGTAAGGATTAGTTTTTGCTCTAAGGTTCTGTGGCTTTTTTCTAATAAAGCTGAGCATTTAGATAAACAAACAATTCTTACAATTTTAATTAACCACAACTTATTTACAGTAAAGAAGTGTATTATCTATTAATATTTCTATTGCCTTTTGGGAAGCTTAGATTGCATTAGTAAAACAATTCATTGTCTGTAATTTTGCTCGTCACTGCAGCAATCAAACATATAACATAGGCAGGACACTGACAAATGTAACGTAGAGTGAAAGACAGGCCAAGGAAAAAAATCACAAAAATCTTTTCGCTCACCAGACATGACTGGTATTTGTGACAGATAAAAGTATTATATCAGAGAAAAGGCCCTGTATGCTGCATCAGTGATGTTATGTCTTGAACCTAAACAGCCTTAGAAGGTAATTGCAACCTTGGAAATTTCAGCCCACTTAGTATCTCACCTGGAATCAGAAATGGAAAGGGCAGAACTGTAGTAAGAACTGCTTTTTTTTGGTATATCATTTAACTATGATGGGGAGATGATAGCATCTTGATAGTATGAAAAAATACATACGGAAAAAATCCCTTGACTGTGCAAACAGCTTTGAAATCAATGACAGCTTTGCAGCTGAATGCCAACTTAGGTACTTCATGAGAGCTTACCTCAGGCTGTCTCTTAGGGGAACTATCTATTTGTTCCTTTTTCATGCAAAACTGGAATGGAATATGTGATTGACTCTTAAATTGTACCTAACAATAACCACAGACTGAGGAAAAAGTGGTCATCCTAATTAAAGAAACTTTGAAATATTCTGCAGTGATCTCATTTTTTTTCTTTGTTCCCATTGCTCCTCCATTATCTGACTCCAAATGTTCATTCTGGGAAAAGGATGACTCATAAAATTGAAAACCATCTGAGGTGAATGCAAGCATATATGGCATTATTTGTGACTGTATAAATGTACATCTGAAAAGAGAGAACAGTCCTGGGCCTTGCTCTAAAAGCAGAGAGGTTTTACAAGGTCAAAGCATTTAGAAAGATGGGTGAGATGTTTTCTGTGTATGCCACAGTGTCTGGCTACCAAAATTTATGCTAGCTGATAGAGAAGATTAAACTTTTCTATCATATTTGTATCATCTAACACAGATACTTCCTTTTTTCTCAAAGCAGAAGTTGGGGGAGGGGTTAGAATTGGACTTTTTTACACTCCTGTTAAATACAGAAATACTTGTGGTATCTCTCATCACTCAGCTATGAAAGCCACGGACAGGGACCCTGCTATGGTATTATAGGATTCAGGCCTTCAAAAGTGTTTCTTTCAGTGTCTCGCCTTACAAACTCCAGAGGAAGTGTGGGGCAGCTGGTCATTTTGTACTAGCCATATGGGGAGGGAAAGGATGGGATTGATAGCCGTTAACTGCTGTAGTAGCTGAACACTTTACACATAGCCCTGTCACTTCATCTGCCCTCTCAAAACTCTTGGTGTTAGCTGTTGCCCTCCACAGATCCAGGAGAATAGACTTGCTCTGTGAGTATGGGATCTTGCAAATGTCACTCATGTTCCATGAAATGTCTCCAAAGAGCATGGACAAACCTGGAAACTTGTCCTTGCACATGACAGAGACAGGCTGTAAAGACCACAATGGTTTGGGTTTATGACTAAATGGCAGATGTTCAGTGGAGGGTTGAATCCAAGCAACGAGGAGGTCAATATGATACTGTTGACTCTTCTTTGGCACAATCTGTGAGTTTATCTGCACTATGTTTGTCATCAATCATATGAATGCTGTTTTTCTTCAGAGCATAAGGGTAAAAGGGAATGGTTCAGTCTGACAGACATTTCAGTTCCATCCAAATCATTCAAACATTTCATCATTTAAGTCTCTATTGTCTTCACATGAACCTTATCAGTACCTAGTAGAATGCTCAGGGAGAAAATTAGAACTAAAAAACCCCAAACAACGGAACTCAATCTGCCCACAGCTGTAAAACATAACAAAAAGTGTTTTTATAAATACATCAACAACAAAAAGGAGGGACAAGGAAAATCTCCATTCTCTATTGAATGCAAAGGGGAATATTATCACCAACAGTGAGGAGAAGGCTAAGGTATATAATGCTGTCTTTACCTCAGTCTTCAAGAGCAAGACTGGTTAACCTCAGAGCAACTAGTCCCCTGAGCTGGTAGACAGGGAGAGGGAGCAGAATAGAGCCCAGACAATACAGGAGAAAATAATTAGTGACCGGGTGAGCTATTTAGACACTCAAAAGTCAATGGAACTGGATATCCAAGTGTACTGAAGAAGCTCGCAGAAGAGCTCACCAGACTGCTCTCCATCATTTATCATCAGTCCTGGCTAACTAGGCAGGTCCCAGATGATTGGAGGTTGGGCAATCCACAAGAAGGGCCAGAAGAAGGATCCAGGGAACTACAGGCCTGTCCACCTGACCTCAGTGCCAAGAAGAGATGGAACAGATCATCTGGCAGGCAATCATACAGCACATACGGGACAACAAGGGGATCAGGCCCAGCCAACACAGGTTTTGAAAAAGCAGTTCCTGCATGAGCAACCATCTTGATCTGCTTTTGTGATCAGGTGACCTGCCTTGTGAATGAGGAAAAGGTTGTGGATGTTGTCTATCTGGGTTTCATCAAAGTCTTGAATACTGTCTCCCACAGCAGTCTTCTGGGAAAGCTAGCAGCCCATGGCTTTGGCTCCACTGCATTAAAAACTGGCTAGATGGCTGGGCCCAGAGGGTAGTGATGAATAGTGTTGCATCCACTTGGCATCCAGTCACTAGTGGGGTCCTCCAGGACTTGGTACTGGGCCCAGTCATGTTCAATATCTCTGTTGATGTTCTGGATGAGGGGATTGAGTGTACCTTCAGTAAACTCATGCACAGCACCAAGTTGGTTGGGAATGTCAATCTGCTGGGGAGCAGGAGGGCTCTGCACAGGGATCTGGACAGGCTGGATCCATGGACTGAGGCCAATGGTATGTTCAATAAGGCCAAGTGCCAGGTCCTACCACTGTCTCACAACAACCTCAGGGCTGCACCACAGTCTTGGGGCAGACTGACTGGAAAGCAGCCTGGTGGGAAGGGACCCAGAGGTGTTGGTTGACAGTGGCTTGAGCCAGCAGTGTGCCCATCTGGCCAAGGCAGCTAGTGACATTCTCGACTTATATCAAGAATAGTGTGGCCAGCAGGACCAGGGCAATGATCATTTCCCTGTCTCCAGAAATGGTGAGGTCTCTCCTTGAGGCCTGTGTTCAGTTTTGGGCCCCTTTTGACAAGAAAGACATTGAGGTGCTGGAGTGTGTTCAGAGCAGGGCAATGAAGCTGGTGAAGGACCTGGAGCACAAGACACATGAGAACCAACTTGAGGGAGCTGGGGTTGTTTAGTCTGGAGGAAAGGAGGCTCAGGGGCTTTAGCTTTCCTGACCAGATCCCTAGCTGTTTGAACAACTTCTCTAATTCTCCCAGGCTACCTTTCCTTGCTTACACCCCCTGTAAGCTATTTATTTGTTTTGAAGTTCATCCAGGAGCTCCTTGGTCTTCCATGCAGACCTCAATATCATCCAGATCTCTTTGACCCCTCTTCCCTTCAGGCCTCTATTCCATGGCACTCTACCAATGAGATCCCTGAAGACATCAAAGTCAGCTCTCCTGATATCCAGGGCAGCAAGCTTTCTGCATGCCCTCCTCCCTGCCCCAAGAATCTCTCCACTGCTTCACAGTCACTGTAGCCCAGGCTGCCCTTGAGCTTCATGTTCCCTATGTACCCCTCCTTACTGGTGAGAATAAGGTTCAGCATAGCACTTCTCATTTTCTCCTCTTTCACTTGGAGAAGGAATTTGTCATCAAGGCATTCCAGGAACCTCCTGGGTTGCTTGTGCCCTGCTGTGCTATCCCTCCAACAGGTGTCAGGATGGTTGAAGTACCCCATGAGGACCAAGATTTGTGAATGTGAAGGTGCTCCTGCCTTTCTCTAGGGGGCCTCATTCTGGTCTAAATCTTCCTGGTCAGGTGGCCTATAGCAGACCTCCACTGTAAAGTCACCTGTCCCTGCCCTCCCTTTAATCTTGACCCTTAAGCTCTAACTCAGCTCCTCATCAAGCTCCAGGTGGAGTTCCATGCACTCCATCAGGTCATTGACATAGAGGGCAACACTGCCTCCATGTCTCCCTTCCCCATTCCTTCTAAAGAGCCTGTTCCTTCCGTTCCAATACTCCAGTCATAGGAGTCATCCCACCATGTTTCTGTGATGTCTTGCGGGTGCGCATACATCTGTAGGTCCTCCTGTTTATTCCCCATGTTGTGTGCATTAGCATAGGGGCGTTTAAATTGGGCCCCCCATGAAGCTGACTTTCTGTCTGGAGTGGCTGGAATTCCTTAGTGCTGTCTTTCAGGTGCTCTTCTGCTGACCTGTGTACCCTCTCCAGCCTCCTGGCATCATTTGCTGGCTCTGGCATCTGGTTACTTCAGTAGCTCCATTGCAATGGAGCACAATATTCAGGTTGGGTTTCTCTTGTTCAAAAATTCTTACAGTTCTTCTTCTCAGAAGACTGACTATGTAGACACCACTGCTAAACTGTTAGGTCTGCTGGGGAACAGTTACCTGGAAAAACTAGCAGTTCTCCTCCCCGCCTATGGCTGACAGTGCCACCAGGCTGGTGCCTATCTCAGCCCCAGCCTGGGGACACTGGGCAGGATCTTGTAGCAGGCAACGCTTGTCTTTAGAACTATATCCTCCAATGCTCCACAGTTTGGCTAATCTACATACACTACTTGTATGACTGCTGTTACAGAAAAGGCTTTAGTTTCTATAAAAGCCAGCCAGGCAGGGAAAGTGGACACATGGATCTCCACAAGCTGGGGAAATTGAACTTAAAATAGTTCACTGCCTTACAAATAGAAAGACTTCATGTTGTTGTGGTATTTATAACATCTGTCTCTTCCTTCCATGAATGCTCTATGTTTAAAAGTGCAGAAGGTAATTTACTTTTTTTTTTTTTAAACAGAGGCACTTGGTAGCAACTATTTAGTCTTCACTAAGGTAGCTGCGTCTGTGAAGTTCTTGGGAACTGAATTGCCTTTGAGATCTTCACCTTTCTGTCAAACCTGAGTGAAACTACCCAGTGAGTAAAATACAAGAAAAAGTCCTGACTGGGAGAGGCATAAGAACAGGCATTATGTTATGTTTTCTGAGAAAATAATATTGGACTTTTAAAGGAAGCAGACAACTGGAATATTGGGAAATGTGTTTGCAATTGATTCTCTGATTTTTTGACTGCAGTAGACTTTGTACTTTCAGGATATTTCTTCATTACACCCTGGAAGACTAGGTAATTGTCTAAAATCAGCAATTACCATTCCACAGGATGCATTTTATCTTTTCTGTTCTTTTTTTTTTCCTACAATAATATAATGAATTAGAACTGAATGTACTGTCTCTTCAACCTTTTGTTCATGAAGAAGCTCTGCACAAATTGTACCCATCTGTGTGTAGTTTTAATCTTTCGTCAGCTCTAATGGATTTATCTTGCTTTTAGTTCCTTTATACAACCTGTGAAAGCAGCAGTCCAGCAACTAAGACATGAAGTCATTCCTTTAGGTTCACTCTTCCTGTATGTACTTCATATCCCACTGTGAAGCCCATGGAAATTTTGCTATCACTGAAGGCATGGCTGGTCCTTGTAGGGGCTATTTAGAATATGAAATTAGCTAGCTTAGTTGCTGACTCAGGCTGCACTACAAAATTAAAGAGAATATAAATTTCAGTGGGAGCAATGCAGCCAAGTCAAAGGGGATAAAGAACTAGAGTCCTGACAGAAACAAGGCAAGCACTGTGTCATGCAGAAATCTCTTTCCCTTTTGTATTCTCTCCCTGACCTCTTCTGTTTGGAACTATGGGATGATCATCACTCAAGCAGCAGAGCTGTGCTGTCTGTGGCTTTGATCTGAGGGCTACAGAGAGCTCTGTCATTGAAGTCTCCTGCCTAAACTTTTCCCCATTGTCTTCCTGACAAAAGCACTGAAGGTAAAGTGAACAGATTGTCCGTCAGAGCTACTCAAGTGGCAATTTTTTCCTCCCTTCCGTGAATCCTGTGATTACCGGTATTGCCCTTGACCCAGATAACATTCCACAGTTTGGAAAACTCACAACACTTCTTCAGCTTCAAGGTCTGAACACTGTTTATGCATGACAGAAATATTTTCCTTTGGACAGTCATATTAAACAAGTGACAATTATGGAAATGTACAATGTATTCCTTTGAGTAGCTGTCTCAGGGAGGAGAGACCATAAGTTCTCGTGGATTCTCAAGCTGCTGAGAACAAAAAGCTGAAATACACACTAGATTTTCTGGTTTCAGGTTAAAGAAAGGTCAGTAGCAGGAATGCTAATAGTTAAGTCACCTACCTCAAACCTGTTTTGGCAGAAAAAGCTTTGTTATTTACTGTATGTTGCAGTGGAAAATTAAATATACACTGATTTCCAGCAGCATTTGATTTTTATGGTCTAAAAACTGTATCAGTCTAATAAAAGTGTATGTATGTTCAGCTGGATTTTCATTCTGTATTAGCTACCGCATCCAAGTTAGTAAGGTATAAATACAGAAAGGTATTAACAGGGCCTGCCAATGCAAGGGACCCAAGTGTTCCTCTCCCATAGGTTTCTCTATTTCTTCTTGTCATAGTTTGCAGAGAACAGATACCTTATATCAGGGTAGGGTTTTGCTCTAAAGCAAATGCTCACAACTCATAAAGATGAGCATCCCTGCAGGATGACTTTCAATAGAACAAGTGACTAAGCATTTCATAGGCTGGAGGACAAAAGCAGATGAGGAACTGTAACCTTGGAATCTCACTGTGGTTCTTGTTCACATTGTTAAAATAATGGGCAAGTAAGACAAGTTACACCAGCAAAAAAAACATTTGCTACAGAAATCTGATGAAGGTAATACAAGAGAAGTAAAGATATCAGCACTGAATGCCTCAAAATTGCAGCACAAGCTATATTCCAGCAGTGTGTGAAACAAGTTGTCAGACATCCTGTAATGACAACATCTACTAGTATGAGAAGCAGGGGTAAAGGAGGCCATAAATTAAAGGGACATTTTTACCTAAGGACAAGGCTTAGTCCAAATGAAGGACATTAGTACAATAAGGGCTAGAAATATTTTTATAACTATTTTTTAATTCTGGTGGAAACAAACGTACATTTTCACTATTTAAAATACTCCAGATAGATGAGATCCTTGGAACTGTTTTTGTTTGTAATTTTGGTATCACAAAGTAGAGTGCATTTATACAGCAAATACCTCTAGATTAGCATGCAAAGCCGACCATCCTAGCAACAAATTCACATACCTAGATATTGTCTCCCAGCTCTACAGAGACTCCAGTTTAAATACACTCAATTTCTCCTAGTTCTGGTTAGACTGTTTTTTCTGGATCCAAATAAAGGCTTTATCTTCTCAGACTTACTCTACTCACAGAGTAGTCTTGGAAGAAGTAAAGTTTATGCTAGAAAAATTACCTGTCCTATATGAATTCTACTTTTCTGTCTGTTATTTCATTCCAATTAGCTGCATATTAACAGAGAATAAAAACAGACTCCAACCTAGGAGAAAGAAAGAGGCATGCTGAGCCTCCTCCCTTTGCTATTTCTAGCTCCCTGGAGCCTGACATAACTCCCTTCCAAGCTTCTCAAAGCCTTTCTCGCTCTGCTGCTGACTTACTGGCAGTCCACAGAGGAAAAATCAGCAAGGCTCATGCCTTCAGATGCAACCAGTCTGGACAAGTTGCTCCCTGCAGCCTGCTGGCAGGCTGCGGGTTGCACAGTGACTTTGTGTAGCTCTGGATGCTGAGCAGATGTGTGCTTTCAACCAGAGCTCTCCTGCAGGTGCAAAGACCTTCACCATTCCTTCCTCCAAAAATAATGAGACACATTCTGTAACTTGGCACACAACCGGGACACATAGTGAACAGGAGGACATCTGTTGAATTCTTAGTGTAGAAGGAAAATACAATCCGCAGTTCTTCACAGGCATGTGGTGGGGAAGAAATTCACCCCATGTGAGTCTAAGTGAAAAGCCACTTCCTCCGTGGTTCATGGTGAAAGGCAAAGTTCTATATAAGCCCAGCTGCTCTACCTGGGACTGCTGCAAGAGCCTAGAGAAACCTAGAGTTTTGTTTAGGCCCCTGCTCTGTATTGGCAAGTGTAGTCAGTATTTACTGCACTCTTTATTATCTTTATCATTGTCCTCTTTCTTTACATCCAGAATGGAATTCGCCCAAAGAAGAATGCTTTTATTGCAAGGAAGGCCAGCAGGGATTTTGACTGGAGAGAACAGCTGCTATAATGCTAAGGGAAGTATATATTTGGAACAAAGACACAATGAGATGTACTGCCCTGCTTAATGTGCTTGCTTGGCTATGCCTTGCTCTCCCCTGCATTAGGGGGTTTATTATTATTTCCTTGTTGTCAGCAGAGATAACTGCCTGCAAATGTCTGCAAGCACAGCTATTACCAGAAACTTTGGTATCAGTGTAATTCCAATCAAATGAGAGTTTCAGCAACCATGCTCACACCAGTTATTAATCCAGATAAGTGACCTTCCATGGACTGAAGACATGACCTGTTTGTGTTTCAGTCAACCCACCTCCCTTGACACTTCCCAAGACTAGTGCCTTTCTGGGAGATTACAGTTCCCACCACTCCCTGATGCAGTTTGTGGCAGACCTGATGGCTAGCGGATTTCAGTTTTTTTGCCCTTTCTCAGAATCCCTGCTCACAAGGCCTACATGTTGGAGTCTGTGACTCATGCAGCTCTAGACAAGCTGGAACAGGTGCCAAAGCACCTTTGCACCAATGAATTGTTCCAACTTCCTTCTGTAAGGTAGGAGTGGTAGAGCTCACCAGGCCAGGTGAAGCAGTGGGTGCATGTACATAGCATCGTCTTTCTTTTGGTACCCAGACATTGCACAAACCCACTGTGAAATGACTGAGGATGCCCTGCTTATGCCAGTTGCTCTCTGTTCCTTCCATGATGCCTGGTGGTGCCTGCAGAGCTGACCTTGCCACTCTCTGTTCTGCTGCCAAGGGATACCACAGACAGCTAAAAGTGGTGTCAGCTGTATTTCCATGTGGGGCAAACTGGCAGTGCCTGCAGTGTACCTGAAGGAGTATTGTGTTGCCATTAGTCTCTTAGGCTGCTATTTTCTGTAAGCAAAACCCACAGTTCTCCCAGGGGTATGAGTGGTTACAGAAGTACAAATGGCCTACTGAGGTACTAATTAAGACGGAAAAAAGGTGAAAAGCGCAGGAATATAAAAAACAAAACTTCCAACAGAGAACCTGAGTTATGTCTAGGCTGCTTAGCCAGAGCTATGGATTTACTTCTGGATGGAAGTCCTTCCTGCTGGTTGGCTCTGCTGAGGGATGAAAGATGCTTGAGACCTTCAAACTCTGAGCATTGCCTGCCTCCACTTGTGGGGACACAGTCTGTGACAGAAATTATTTTGTATGCTGGGCAGTGTGAAGAAGAGAGAGGACAGGAGTGTAGGCAGTAAAAACAGACCTGAGGACTGAGAAGGCTTGGCACTGCCGTGCTTGTCCTGGCTCTTCTCAAGACAATACCCTGGCATGTGTTAAACGGGTTTTTAGCAGGACAGGTGATGGTGGTGGGGAAAGTTGTTCAGGGAATTAATTTTTGGAAAAATTATATGGTAGCAATTGTGAACCTTAAAGATTTTCTGCTTTTCAGTCGCTTGCTGACAAGAGCTTTGTTGAACATTGTTGCTCTGAGTGGAGAGTATGCTGGATTTTAGGGAATAATTTTTTAAAAACTGGCTATAAAATATAAGAGAAAATGGCTTTACTAACACTTCTGACAGAGGCACAAATGCTTAACAATACAGCATGTTAGCCTGGAATGTGCTAATATTTCCCACACCCAAACTAATATTACTTGAGTAGTTTTGCTTGTTGTGAGATTAAGTCACACTCTCTAGAGCTGGTTTTAGCTAGCAGTATCTTATAGATGCAGAGGATCAGGCTATAATCCCTTAGTTATGAAAATGCAGATACTAAATTAGCAAGAGTTGGTCACTGCTGTGAGAGGCAAATTCTGATCAGCAATAGGGCATGGAATCAAGGCAGACAGGCTTTGAAAATTCTGGAAGCAGTTTCCCTCTTCCTTCATCCTAGTTAATAAAAAAAAAATAGGAAATAACCAGGAGTAGGGAGAGGACAGTGGGAGCAGTTGTTTTTATCATTATCAAACAGTGCACTAAACCATTCACAGAATCAGAGTGTGAGCAGGATTGGAAGAAATCACTGCTGGGGTCATCTAATCCAACCGCCCTGCTTAAGTAGGCCCCGTGGAGCATGTTACTCAGGGTTGTATTTCCTTCATTTTACATTACAATTAAACTGGACTGCAGAGAGACAGGAAGAAAAACAGTCTATTACGTGCCCTTTAAGGCATCAATTTTAACCGATAATTTTTCTGTCAGTTTTCCTCACTGTCTTCCCCTCCTGCCCTGCACTCTGGAATGCAACGTGAAATGCAAGGTCCAATGAAGCAGCATGCTTTCCCTAGCAAGACAGCATACACAAACATACCCTCCCACCCACCTCATCTTCTGTCTCAGACAGCAAGCCCAAGCCAGATCTCCTCCTCCTCTGGCCCAGCCCTGCTGCAGGCAATCCTCCAATACAGGAGACTCAGCATATGCAGTTTCACGCATTTATAGCAACAGTTAGTGGAAAGTGGTAGCAAAGGGCTGGTATTCACTCATCATTGTTGTGGAAAAAAGTGTTTGCAATTAAGCCAAAGCTTTGTGGGATACCTCCTGTTCATTCAAAGATCCTTGTAAAACTGTTGCTCAAAGTTGGTGTGCTTTAAACTTACAGGATGCTGGTTAACTTCTTTGCCTATGAGCCTCATTTTTAGCTTGCAAGAAATGGTCTGGTTTGGGTTTGATGCAGGGGCAATACTGTGAAATTTTTTTGTTGTTTCCAACCTAAATTTTTAAAGCTCTGGAAAAGTGAACAAAAAAATCTCTGTCCTGAGCTCACCACTTTAGGGTTGGCACAATGCCTCACAAAATATGCCTTAATTCACTGTGGAGGATGACTTCCTGGGGCTACTATGGGAAAATATTAAGTCTTAATGTTCATTTGCAATCTTTTAAAACCAGTGAAGATGGAAAGTTTGGTTGATTATGGGAATTTTTTAGCATTATTGACTCTCTTTTGCTTTCATTTACTGAAGGTCATTCTTTTGTTTACAAGTATCATTCATACAAGGACAGACTAAAATAAAATCCTAGCTGGCAAGCACAACAGACTGTGCAGCCTATAGACTATACAAGGTGTCAAACTAAAGAATGGCATTCAAACAGCTTGTGATCAAATGTGTCAGTAAATAAATAAAAGGGAACTTGTTGCCCAGAAGAACCGCAGAACTCCAGACATACACAGCTCCAGTGAGTTCCTATTCACATTGGTCTGTAGATGAAAAATCCGTGTCTAACTTAAAGCTCACGGAAACACAGATGTTTTCCTTACTCTGTGTATACACAGAAAGTAGCATTGTGAAATGGCAACAGGCAATTAGCACTGCAGATCATCATTCAACCCAGAAAAGGTAGTTAAAATTCCGTTTTCAGAGCCACAGCAAGTCCAAAACAATTAAAACAAAAGATACTGAACAAAATATCACACTCTTCAGTCTTTTTATTAGTATTTATTGTTGTTATTCACACTTAGACAACTCGATTACACAAAGTGATTTACATGAAGAGCTCTGTATTCTTATCATAAGGTGAGAAAGTGTACACAGCACAGTGAAATATTCTGTAGATACAGTGAAGTAGGACCTTTGATAGAAGGGATTATTTCCAAGAGCCTATGTACAAATAAAGGTAACTTTCATACTATATACAAACTTATATTCACAGAGAATATACTGATTAAGAGCTAAGAGTTTCACCTAGTGAATAGCAATCCATACACATGAGAAAAACTGGAATTTTCAGGGGTTCCCTGGACTTGCAAAATAAAAAACATATGGCAATGTATTTTTATTTTTAAAGTTTGAAATCAGTAAAAAGGGGGACTTCAGATTTTTCTTACAGTAAGTTGAAACATTATGGAGTATGAAAACTACAAAATGAAATAAGCAAGCTAAAAAAGCTTTATTACAAAAATAGCATCTGATTTTCACATGACAATACAGTGTTCTGATCTTGCCATCTTAAGTGACAGAAATAATTTCAACTCATTTCAAAGTCAACTCTCCAGAGTCAGGACTGCAAAATTAAAACTGTGCAACAGAGATCTTTGTAATAGAAATTAACACAAACCCCAGTGAAATCCTTTGGCATTGTGTAATTTTGTTGGGGGATTAAAAGTTGATTTCTGTTGGATAACCTGACCCTGAAAACTTTTTAAAAAAGTGACAGAAGTAGCTCATCTGTTACAAACTTACTAAAACATAAGGAGATTTCTTTACTGTGATCTCAGTGGGAGAAAACATTGGAGTAGCAGAATGATTTAATTATTTCATTGGGCCTGACTCTGCAAGCATTGTATTCCTTCTCCTGGGGTGAACAAGGATGGCAGGACTGAGTCCCTGCAGCAAAAGTAGTGTGCAGCATTTTGTACAGCCCCACAGGAAAACTCAAGAGTATGAGGAGCAAACTCCCCCTGACTTACTCACAGCTTCACTAAGGCAAAACCAGATCCTGCTTTACTGTTTATTTATTTGCCAATATTTTACATTATACCTTAAACAGAGACATGAAATTCATTCTTTACTTTAAAATTAATGATCCCCTTATTTAGAAACCCCATAGTAGTCTTCTGGGTTTTTTATGGCTTCTTCTTTCGTTAAGACAACTATGTGACATAAAACAAAAATAAATTAAAAAAAATAGTAAAGTGCAAGATCTTTAAAAACGTGTACAAATTTCATTGTTGGGGTTGGTTTTGTCTTTGATGAGTGGTGAATTTACCACAAATCTACATGAATGTACAGTTCATTTACCAGTCTTGGATTACTCAATCTTGTCCTGTGCCACTTCACTTATGGCTCACGTGGGAATAATGTGGCCAAGTCTGTGTCTGGTCTACCCTCGCTCCAAGTGATTACCTGGTTTCTCAGCTGGGGCTGACCTGCACCTGGCTGGCTGGAGCATGGGCTCAGTGCCATGCTAATATGAGTACATGGCTTCTGGAGAAGACATGGCTTGCATCCGGTCAGGCAGGAACATGGGTACAGGAAAGCACAAACTAGCTGCACCCATCCAGGCAGACAAGTCTTGAGATGCCTTACACTGACCTCCACCAACACACAGCAGATCTACAGGATGACTTGCCTGAACTATGGAACTGTGATCCATAACTAACTTTTCTATCTAACGGCTACACTGAACTATGTAACTTCCTTTTGGAAGTTAATCTCCCCAGTTCCAATGGAAATGTTGATATTCCTGTTACTGATGGCAACAGACCCAAGATGGGTAATTTTAACATCAACCAGTAATGAACCCATGGCTGCTGAAGGACTGGAGCAACACTCCTCTTCACATTGCTGAGTGCAAACTATCCTACTTGCTAATCTCAAAATCACTTTCTGCAAGCATTTTTCCAGGTGCAGGCTCTTCAGTGTAACTTTCCAGGAACAGCAGGAAAAAAGAATCACCTGCTCAAACCATGTCTCTTTCTCATATAGTTGTGTCATGGTTATTTACAAGAGGTAAAACGGTTTCCATGAATACAAGCGAATAGAATTTTTCTCTTTGCACATAGGTCTCAGGACAATTAGGTTTGTTACGCAACTGCATTTATGAAATACGGGACGCAAAGATAAAAGTCTATATCTTGTCCAGGTTAATGGCAGAAATCTTCTGTATTTCTTTGGGCCAGTTCTTGGAGAAGGGATTATTTCTTTGCTATAAACCATCTGATACAGACTCATACTTGATTCAGAACATAAGTTATATGGACCATAAGATGCTATTTTAAGGAATTACTGCTGAAAGAATACTAATTAAAAAACATTGTATATCCCCTTTTTTTTGCAAAATACATAATGAAGTAAAAGACAACCAGAGAAATAATCCCTTAACACCCAAACATTAATAGTATTTCTAAGTATTTCTAAGCATCTATTTTTTTTTTCACCATACTCGAATTAACTACATGTTTAACTTACCGCTTTGTGGACCTTCATATCCACACACAACAGTACCATGACTGACAGTGACCATAAACTACTTCAAAGTAGTGTATCTGGAAATTACATGGTAGGTTCACTGCCATTACAAACATCAAATGATATCTAGATAAGATTCCTTGTCACCCACTGTGTTTTATGTTTCATGAAGTTTATGCAGTCAGCCACATCAATTGGATACATAAGCAGAAACATACAGACAGAGGAGCCTCTTTGCACTACAAGAAAGCACTAGCTTTCAGTAAGAAAATTAATTTAAAAAACATAAAGCTTTGCTGAAAGATTTTTGCACGTCTACATGTACTTCTTGAGAAGATCATCCTCATACCACACTTTTTATCACACTTTCAAAGCATTTACCCTACCGATGTGACCAAGGTGGCTTCTGCAGAGGGAAGGCAGCTTTTTCTTTTTTTTTTTTTTTTTTAATCCCTTTTTTTTTTTTTTTTTTTTTTGTGGTTTTTTTTTTTTTTTTTTTTTAA
>VXAU01003336.1:1934-19780 GCA_013399695.1 Formicarius rufipectus
AACTTCCCGAGAAAGTCTTGTCGGGGGGGGGGGGGAATAGTGAAATGACAATATTGTAATTTCAATAACATTTATAATGTTAGAAAAAGTGATGATACATGAAATTAAGCTCTTTTGTATTTCAATGTGATTCTAAATGAAAAATGCTTTATTTTTCATTGGTTCTACCAAGACCTATGGCTATACATACAAACTGTGTTATTTAATCATACCTGTGGTCACTCAGAAATAATTATGTATCACACCAGATCTGCGGGTTTTTTTATACAGTGAATCCTAACGTAGATTTTCAGATATGACACCTTAATTCTTTTAATTCGTATGTAATTATGTATTTTTGAAATACATCATTGTGCTTATTTTATGCCTTTTCCATTTTTTTTAGCCTATATATTAGTTGTTTCATATAATTCTAATTGCATTTTAGAGGAAATTTTGATGTAGAATCTGATTGGAAGAAAGGGGGAAAAGGGTCTTTCTTCTGTTTTTGAACATGAAGTGTAGACTTGCTTCTTTATTTTTGTACTTCAAAAGTCATGTATTTGGGCCAAAGCAAAATATACTGGCTGCAATTTCTGGGTTTCGGGAAAAAAACTGTAAAGCCTTTTTTACTTTTCACACTAGCTTTTAAATTCTTAATTAGGTAAAATGAACTTCAGAATGTGTTTGATTTTATGTTGATACATCCACCAATCATATTACTGTGTTTCTATTAGAAGTGAGCAGTTAATTCTGATATTTAGATGTTAACCAGAAGTCAGATAACGGACCACAGAAATATATGGAGCACTATAGTTAAACATCCCTAGATATTTACAGGTAGAGCAATTTATTAATTGCAATGTAATTATATTTTCAAAGTTCTTACAACTAAAGAGATGCAGATTAAATTTATCCTTTGAATGAAAACTGAGATTTTGAGGTCCTGTTTTAATTCACCTTAAAATAACTCTTCACCTTTTTTATGATTTTGCACTGTTCTATTACATTTTTCAGTAATGGTAAATAATTTCCTAGTTCACTATCTGGGTGAGAGTAGACAGATTATTCCTACTGTTCTCATCAATATCATCCATATGACATTTTAATTCCTCAATGCAGTGTCTAAAGCCAGCTATCTTGAAAAGTACTCTTATCTGTGGTAATTCTGCATCAAAAGCAGCATGTCTCCTGTGTTTAACCACTCAGGTGATTTTCCTGTTTTGAAATATTAGGGATTGTTTTGGAAATGTATGGTAACATAGGATAAACATTTTCAGTAGAGGTAATGGTTAAAGTGATCCGTTGATCTGTGAATGGCTATGGTTATTCTCTGTTTTTTTCATTTCTGTTTCTCACCAGAAGAGACTGTGAGAGCAAATATTTCACTTGGTCAAAATCCCCCATTACTAAACTGTAACAACAGTACTAATTCAAGCCCCAGGTCATTATCAAACTGTTACTATTATCTTGATGAGATAAGGTGTCCAGAACTATGGATACAGTAGAATTCAAATTACAGCTTTCTTCCATTACCCAAAAAGCATTTTCTTACACTTATGTTTAGCTTATCTGCTATCATGTTTTTGAAATAAAAAGGTATATCAAACTTTTTAACCTATCTAACAAATTCAGTGACTACATACATGACCTAGAAAATACCAGCAGTTTCCTCAGGTTAGCGATATTCATGTTGACTTACTGGGTTTTTTTTGGTTTGGTTGGGTTTGTTTGTTCGTTTTTGTTTTTTTTTTTTGGGGGGGGGGATTGCTTCAAGAGATTTATTTCTATCTGAAGCTATTATAATTCAGCTGAAACTGATATTTCAAGATGTGTCCAACACAGGAGATGTTACTCTACTACTTCTTGCTTAATGTATAGTTATGTGTTCAAGCCTAGCCCTTATTTAGAAATCTACCCTGTGGAAACACTGGAAAAAGTAAAGTCACCCAGAGGTTTCAAGTTTGCAGCAGTCATTAGTCTTCAAGCAGCCTCTGCTTCAGACTAGGGTACAAAACAAGTGGTCTGAGCTACAGTATTGTTTTGCTTTGCATCCTCCAGCCTAAATTCATTTTTTTTTCCTTCTTTCATGTGCTAAGTAGAAGCTTGTATGAGATTTTTGCAATAGAAAGAAAATAACATAGAAAAGTCTTCTTGTAGTCAGTTTGCAAACCTCACAGCAACTTCATTTCTGATGTACATCATTCTTTCATGCTTCCCCTGTTGAGACGACTTTAAAAAATGATTTCATTTTACCCTAGCAAACTTTCAGACAAATTCACAACATAATTAAATTAGACCTAGAAGTTCACTCACCAAGCTAAGTCTGTTTTCAGAACCATCAAAAGAAAAGTAAAATATTTCAAAAAAGATGACTGTGTTTGTAACAATATTTGTCTGTCAAAAAACAACTAACCAGCCAAATGCACTGTAATAACTTCTACTACTTTCTGTATTTCCCTCAGATTTCAGAAGATAAAGAGAAAATGGATGAAACTTAATGATAATTAAATTCACCTTGACTTCAATATTATGCTTTAAAATTAACTCTAGGGAACTCTGACTGAAAATTACCTTATAGGTTAGGTATAAACTGGAAAAATAAGCATTTAATCTATATTTTTATATTGGTCTTACTGCGAATGACTGAAAGATTGTTTAGAAATGAGTGCCAGTGTTCTTATGTTTGTTGACAGTTTACATGCACAAACCATGTAAGTAAAATTTCAGTACCTCTTATAATCTCATATATGTTGAAGTTTCAATAGAAAGACTGTAAAGACGTGAGGCATTTTTTTTATACAAAAGTTTTATTGCATGTAAATCTACTTGAGTATCTCCTTTAACAGATTTTCAGGTCAAATGCTAGAAGAGTTTCTAGGCCCATCTAATCCCATACACAGATTCATGTGGTTATATACTGATCTCTGCAAAGCCTATTGCTGCCTATCATGTACTTGAAAGTGTGATGCTCAGCAGGTTTTATTTGACCTTAGTTTTGATTTCCACATTTTTACCTTGTGTCCTTTCCTTGTCTTCATCTTTAACAGTAAAGGTCATTTACAACAAATCGTTTTTGAGAGCAGTAGCAAATTAATTTTGTAAAGCATTGTCAGCACCTCTGCAAATCTCTGCCACTACTAAACTTTGCAGGGATGCTAGTAGTTCATCATTTCTGGTATAGAAAACAATCTGAAACTCTGCAAAATATATTTCCTCGTTTGTATATTACATTCTGCTTTATGCTTCACTCTTTTGCCAAAGACTTTAATTTTATTTTTTTTTTAGTTTTGATCAATTTATTTACACTTCAAAGAAAAACTTAGTAATCTGCATAAATATAGACACTTGTAAATTGATCACAAGTGAGATTCAGATGTGCTGGACTGTTTGCAAAGAACAACAAAGCTGGTGGAGGGTCCAAAGCAAAAGTGTCATTAGGAGTGGCTGAGACAGCTGTGATTGTTGAGCTTGGAGAAACTGAGGCTCAGGAGGAACCTTATCACTCTCTACAAATACCTGAAAGAAGGTTGTAACAAGGTGGGAGTTGGCATCATCTCCCAAGTAACAAGGGATAGGACTGAAAAACATGGCCTCAAGTTGTGCCAGGAAAAGTTTAGATAGGATATTAGGGAAAGTTTCTTTACCAAAAGGGTTGTCAAGCATTTGAACAAGCTCTCCAGGGAAGTGGTGGTAGCATCATCCCTAGAGGAACTTGAAAGAGGTGTAGATGTGCTGCTTAGGGGCATAAGTTGACTTGGCAGTTTTGGATTAAAGGTTGGATTTCATGATTTTAGAGGTCTTTTCCAACCAAAATGATTCTGTGAATTGCTTACCATATGTATTATCATAGTACGTGGTACTTTTTTTCTTTTTTAAATACAGAGGAAGCCCTCTCTCCAGAGACTTTTCCAGTAAACTGTAAGATGTACACTGAAAATGTAATTCACAGGTCTGATGGAAAAGGGAAATATTATAAATACGTTCAGTTTTTTCAAGACAACTGCTCAGACTTCAGGTAAACAATTTTTACAAATAGCAATGATATATATTCTAGCCAGAGGTTAAACCTCTTAAGGCTTAGTGCCCTATATTCCCCTCTAGTTAAAACCAAGCCAAGTTCTGCTAACAGCATGTCTTTCTAGGGCACCCTTTAATGACCTTCTGTCCAAATGCTCTTGCTTCTCACTATATTTGGATGCAGCTGAGGTAGAAATTTATCATTTTTTTCTGCAAGTGATTCTGGGCCAGCAGAAGAGCCATATGTCTATAAGACATTAGAGGACTCCTTTACAGAGTATGTCCTTTACAGACATGTTGGTGAAATTGTTAGCTCTACCAAAGTGTGATTATGTGTCACTCGTGTATTAACTCAAATGCAATTCTGAGCAAAGGAGTGTTGGTAACCCAATTCATGCCACTACATGCTGCTGTTGTAAATACCGTGCTACTTAAAGAAAATTGATGAGTGAATGCAAGTAGCAATTTAGAAAACAACTGCTATGAGAAAGGAGTAAAATCATAGATCCATTAAAGTAAACAGTGTAACTCCCACTGATTTCAACCCAAAGTGTCAGCTGCTGCTGAACAGTATTGGGTCTACACTGTCTCAGGGTACAGTTTTCTATAGCTTCTTGTGTTGCTGCCATTATTAGAAGAGGTGAAGCTTTACCGTCATGTTATTTTTTTCCCTAAATTTTGAAGTATTTTTGTTTAAATATTCTGAACAGTAGGTAATTTGTTTTCTTCCTTTTTATATATTTGGAAACAAACAAAAGAAAAACAATTACCAAAAACATTACATTCTGTTGCTGTATTCTTTAAGAATTCAATCATAATGAATTAGTTGAGCCTAAGGAGGTGGAATTTTTAATTTTATTTCTAGTAAAAGAAAATAACACTACAGAATGGTAAAAACAGCATTTTCTCCCAATATTTAGTGTTTTCAGTATTAAGAACTGTTGTAAAACTAAGTGTAAAACACTTTTGTATTACTATATGAAATGCACAGTAATTGATTTTCCGATTAAATGCACCAGATTGGGCTCTTCCTTGATAGACCAATGGTAGATGGGCCAAAAAAATTCTGGTTTTGAAAAATATTGTTGCAATACAAATGTGTCTGTCTGTGTGTGCATGTGTGCATTGACAATCAGTGCTGCTGACTCATCTAAATGCATTTAGAACTGTCAATTTTGCTTTGATACAAAAGCTCTCTCCTCCTCCTCAGCCTCCTATGCTTTGCCCAGCACTTATTTATTCCTATTTGCAATTTCCAAATCAGTCTCGTCTGCTCCTCCTCCCCATAACTTCTGCCCTTACCGAGTTGAGCTCTCAGCCCACCATCATCCTTCATGTCCGCCTGGACTGTGTTTCAATTCCCCTTCCCTTCTGTCGCTTCTTCCTGGCCAGAGCTCCACTCCAGCCTGCCAGCTAAGTTGTTGCCCTTCCTTCTTCATTTGCTGTCTCTTCATGTGCAAAGTGCCTGTGGCTGAGGTACTGGTCTAGTGAGAAAGACAAAGAGGATGGCCTATTCTCTACAGTTGTGTAATGGAATATGAGTAGTCTGAAGGAATAGGGACAAAGCCATGACTGCTTCCTGCACTGGCTAAGATGGTGCCTCAATAGTTGGACAGACAACTTATTTTCAGACAAGTCTAAAATATATTAGATTACCTTAGCTTCCATTGTGGCTCACTAAAGGCATACTAAAATCTTGTAATTCATTTAAAAAAAAAAAAAAAAAGTGTTTCTTAGGGAGATTTTTTTCTATTTATTCATTTTCAGTTTATTCATTGTTATGAATTGATGGGTCACCCGTGAAGAGCAGAGATTTTGCCAAGAAGTGCTCAAAAAATTCCAGTCAGTTTCCATTTTAATTGAAATATTTGCTACCTAAAGCCACTTTTAATTAATCCACATGTGCAAAACATCCATAATTATTTCTTCTTGCTTCCCAGCGTGTATATACACTGATTTAAATCTAATAAAAAATATTTTTTATGTTTTCAGTACACATAAATTCTTAAAGTGCATGATCAACAATATCAGAAATGCATTGTGTTGTGGTAAAAAGGCTCAGTATGTGATAAACATCCCAACTCTCTTACAGGAGCCACGGGAAAAGAGAGGGATGACTGCAACTGTACTTTATAATTTCCAAGCAGGATATAAACTTAAGTCCTGCAGAGTTGTTAAATCTCACTTATCTTGGTTATTATAGGGTATTAGAATAGTAGATGGTTCTACCTTTTGATATCCCCTGCAGGAAAATTCTCCTATTTCCACTAAAAGCTAAATACTTTGAAATTATAGGAAAATAATTCTTATTATGATGGAACATTTTTTTTCTATTGTACTTAATATAATATACTGTTTATGTTGCTGGAACATTTTTATTCATTTGCAGATACTGCTGCTATAGTGTTTGTCGTCATAGGTAAACTGGTTTTTTGCTGCCCTTGTAAAAAACAGTGAACACAAAAAGAAGTCAATAGGGAATACAGAAAATTCTGACTGTAACTGATCCTTGCCTCTTTTTTTACCTCTTGGAGTAAAGCATTGCATAGTAAAGTTTACTTTAGATATTTTCCTATTAGTCTAGTACAATTGAGAATTTTAAAAATAGGAAAAAATTACAAGGAATCCTTAAAGAATTGTAAAATGGAATCTATAAAGGAACTAGCAGGACTAATTAAAAAAAAAAAAAATCAACCAACCAAGCACAACAGACATCTAACTGCATAATTGTGATAATCAAAACATGAAGTTATCTCAAACTTTGGTGTGCCCCTCGGGACTGCTTCAATACATCTGGTTTCTCGTGTTTAAAATATTATGTACAGAAATGTTTGAACCTGCAGAGTTTACTTGTTTCTCAGAAGAAAGACTCTGCAGGAGAGAGTTTCCATCCTGTGGTGCTTACAGACTCTGCAGGATCTTTTGCTCAATGACCCTAGTTTATCAACAATTCATTTATGTGACTGAATCTTATATCTTCAAGATAAATGAGTTTCAGATCATTAAGGCTGCACTGTCCTTGTTAGCAAGAATATATTATTGGTCAGAGGAATGCCATAAAGTCCTTTTCCGAAACACAAGGAAAAAATTATTATAGAATTTGTTTTCAGTTTTATTTTCAACTAATTTATAAGCTGTTTCTTGTACTGTCTAAAGAATAAATTATTGATGAGATTTCTCAATTATGGGTAGATTTTTTTTTTGTATTCTCTTTGATGTTAAACAATTTGTAGACTTTTATGCAATATGGGATAAATTTGGATTTTGACTCAGCCTTTATAAGAAAAGAAATAAAGGATAGTAACAGTATCTATATAGCTGTGCAATCACAATGATTTAGAAATTAAAAAACCCAACATATAAAAAAGGAGATGTCTTCTATGTAATGTGTTGCATCATTAAGGATATAACAGTCTAGAAAAAAAATTAAGAATCTAGAAGGAAAGCTTTATGACAGACAAATTTTTTTTTTTTTTTTTTTTTTTTTTTACTTTTGTATCTTATGGTATCTTTGGCATACATCAGAAAGACATTTTATTTAAAATTAGGTTTTCTAGAAATCTATTGTGTCAAACTTATTGTGCCTGAGAGCACTGTCTAAACACTTCTTGAACTCTGTCAGACTTGGTGCTGTGAACACTCCCCTGAGGAGCCTGTTTCAGTGCTTAACCAACCTCTGGGTGAAAAACCTTTTCCTGATATCCAGCCTAAACATCTCCTGACTCAGATTCATGCTGTTTCCTTGAGTCCTGTAGCTAGTCACGAGTCTGAAGGGATTAGTACTTGCCCCTCTGCTTCTCCTCACAAGGATGTTGAAGACCACAATGATGCCTCCCCTCAGTCTCCTCTCCTCTAGGCTACTTTTATCCTCTAGAAATTCAAGGCTACAGAATAAATCCATACTAGCCATTAGTTCAGTCATCCCACAGGAAACAACAAGCAAGAACAGCATCCAGTGCAAGCTTGATAGTTTTGGGTTTTTTGAGATTTTTTTCATGTGTTTGAAAGATGTAAATCTTTCAACTTCCATGCTCAGATTAATCATTTTGCTCACCTAAGCACAGCAGCTGTTTCACCATTTGAAAGCTGGGGATGACAAGCAAGACTCACTCTGACTACTCTTTGAAACTCTAGTGTAGATAAGCACATCCCCTTATTCCATTATTAACTAAATCAAAAACAAACCCCAAACTTAAATGGTGAATACAAAGCTTCAAAGCCTAGTGGTCATCTTTGCAATCCTAACAGTATGAAACAAATAGCCAAAATACAAGCATCCAATTTTATCAATGACATTTATTTAAAAGGACAACTAAACTAGAGCCTGGCTGAAACTTCAAAGCTACATATTTAATCAGGTCACAAAATGAAGTAAAAACCATATAGCAATTGCCAGCTCAAGAAAAATAAAACTCCAAATTCAAGATCTGTTGATGTACTGCTGTTTCTAAGGTTTTCTTTAGAGATATTACAAACAGATGATGTTCACGTAGCTGTATTTTATCAAATGACTGATTTTACAGTGAGAGAAATTCCTTGTGAAGATAACTTGCTTCAACATTAATACCTTAATGTTAAAAATAAAAATGTTGTGTCTTAATGCTGAAAGTGAAAAACTCTTAAGGTTTAAGTTTGTTTTATCCAAACAGGTCAGCAAAATCCCGCTTGTGAGTGGCACATATGTTTTTATAAACTAAAAGCACACTATTCTGTCATTTCCTTAAGGGAGAAAAAAGGGGTAAAGCCTCAATGCATGAACTGGATCACCAGATGCTTAATAGTGTTTGTTGATAGGGGAATGTTCAGCACGTTATGTTCAAAGGGACATTTTTTCCTCCAATTGTCAGCCCTGAAGCACATTTCTTGGTTTTGGTTGTTAGGAAAAAAATTAACATGTCTCAATTTTCAACCTCCTCTGAAACTATAAAACACCAAAAAAAAAAAAAAGGGGGGGGTTTCTACTTTTGTTAAATGCATGTCCTCCATGAGGGTGACTTTTGCAACTGTGCTACACAATACTTAAAAATAATTTTCTGCTACCAAGTAAAAAAAACTAATAACTACAAAAATTATTACTTTTGTAAATCCCTTCAGCTCTTTAACTGTGACATCACACACAAAGATGTGCCGTGAAACTCCTAGAACACACTCTGCCTTACTAGCCTGAAATCCATTTACTGCGCCTCATAGAGGGACATTAACTAATTACAGCTATGAAATCTTGTTATAAAATCTTCTGACTTTCCCCCTGCTACCTCCCAGCAAAACCATACACTGCTGTAACAGAAGAATATTTCACAAACTGCATGTACTTAATAAGAGCCTTATAAAATGGTGTTTTAGAGGTGCCAGCAGAGGGCACAGACCTGTTTTATGATGTTCTTCCAAGCACAAGAGCTGGTTTTACCCTGGCAAACATGTTCCCAAGCTTCCCCCCAAAAACTCACACAAACAAAGCAGTGAACTGTCACAATTTGTTTCCACCCTGAAGTTACACTTATATTACTGTTTACTCAGAGATGTGCAAAAACCTCCTATATTGAAGAAACACCTAGCCCTTCCTCAGATGAAATTTATATTGCACTGTTAATGATTAAGAAGAGCAAAGGAATATGGAAGATAAATCTGTAGTGTGAGATTTCATCTTACATTCTCGGTGTTATTTAGATGTCAGACTGTCTTGTTTAGGTCTCGGATTTTACCATATGTTTAGAGTGATACAGAAAAGCAAATTTTCTGAGGTGCAATTTATTGACCTTGACTGAATGATCATTGCATTTTTCATCCACTATCATATTTTTCTTGACTTGTCCTACTTCATATCATTTACTGTTCATTTAGAACAGTGTAATAGCAATTAGGGTATATGTCCTACTATATTTTCTGAACTTCTTTAAACAACTTCTCATTTCTAGCTTTTGTTCACCTTTTTCTGCTCCATTTCTTGGCATGCACTATAGAAAACACAATTTAAATGCCAATCAGATTTTGTCCTTATGTTCTTTTCCTTCCTGTCTTTCCTGGAAAAAAAATCTAAAAAAAAAAAAAAAAAAAAAAAAAGAAAGGATTANCGGAAAAAAAAAAAAAAAAAAAAAAAAAAAAAAAAAAAGGAAGGACTTTGACTTTAGATCTGATAGAATAGCTCCTCTGTGTGTCTGTGACACACAACAAGAGTAAAAGGGAAGATAATAACAGAATAAGATTTTCTAATTGAAACATAGAAATCAGATTGTCTCTTGACTTTTCAAGCTCTTTTTTTCTCTCTTTTCAATTGTCCACAATTACTTTTAGCTTTTATATGTACTTCATATGCATGTTGTTGCCCAGCAGATGCTTTTCTGTTTTCAATGACATTTTACACTTCAAGGAAATCAGCTTTCAGTGAAGTGCCATCCTTTGGTGTTTATGTGCTCATTCATCAGAAATTAAATACTTCAAGGAGGGGTGTCAGTTCCTATGTATTTCTGCCAAAAGGTAGGAAGGTTCAAGTGGCAATCTGTCTGGTTTCCTGGCAACTTACACAACAGTGCTCACTCTGGTCAGCCAGAGCACCCCAGCTACTTCCCTGCTTACTAAATTGTGACAGGGACTGCCCTGAGCTAGGTCTAGGACCACATAGGGTTTTCTCCTGTATCTTTAAGTAAAAGAATTGATTTGTGGTCTACTAAGCCCTCAGATAGAACTCTTGAATCCTGGAATTAGGCTGTTAGGGACTCTGAAGATTTCTTTGTTCTCAGAAATACTCCCACTTTGTCCCTGGCCATTACTCTCAGCACTTGGTGACCTCTCCCACCATCTCATGGGATCGCCCCCATTTACCAGCAGGGTAGTGTATACCCAAATCTGACTGATTGAAGTTTCCCCAGCTGCAGGCAGCTGGCTGTGACTGCTCTGTCTCTCTCTGCCTGCCCTTCTGAAAAGTTCTCTGTGCCCCGGCCACAGCACAGCCATTTGCAAATGAGTGATAGCAGAGTCGTACAATGGCAAAAAAGGTTTGCTCCTCTCAACCCTATGCCAAAATACCACCCCATCCACCCTGTATCACATACACAATCTTGTAACTGTTCATACAGATTGATTTATCTTTACATTCCAAAAATTAGTGTATGCTCATTATAAACTCTGTACTTCATTCCTGTAGCCAAGACATTAGGAATTAATCATAAAATCATAGGATTATTAAGGTTGGAAAAAGTCTGCAAGATCATCAGGTCCAATCATTAACCCAACACTGCCATCTTCACCACTGAACTGGGTCTCTAAGCACCACATCCGTTTTTAGGATCACTTCCAGGAATGGTGACTCCCCCACGTCTCTGAGAAGCCTGTTGCAGTGCTTGACCACCCTTTCAGTGAAGAAATTTTTCATAATATTAAACCTAAACCTCCCCTGGTGCAACTTGAGGTGACTTCCTATTGTTCTGACACTTGTTACCTACGAGAAGAGACTGACACCCAGCCTTGCTGCAACCTCCTTCCAGATAGGGATAAAGAGCAATAAGCCCTTCTCTCAGCCTCTTTTTCTCCAGGCTAAACAATCTAAGCTTCCTCATCTGCTCCTCATAAGACTTGTGCTGTAGAAATATTCCTATCAAGTCCCACAAACTTCATCCTTTTCCTCTGAGAGCTAAATAATTAACATTATACATATTTTGAAAGAAGTATAATTAAAATAAAATCCTTAGTTTCAGCAATTTTTGCTTTATGGCACAGTGATTCAGGTACCTTCCATTCTTTCTACACACTGTGTTTCATCGACTATATTGTCAACATGTCAGCATTGATAAAATTTATAGTAGCAAATAAAAAACTTTAGGAGTGATTTTTAGCATAGATTTCATCAAATTCCTAGAAGATGAAGAACTTGAACTTAGTCTGAAATTAATTTATGAGAACAAAAAACACAGCAGAAGTCTCGTGCCATCCTCTTGTGTCCTGAACAGTCAGATTTCGTGTGAGTCTGCACAGATGTGCATTCTTTAAAAATTAAAAGATGAAGAATTGCTTAGTTAATTTTGACAAGGCATGGGTGCTGCTATATATGTAAAAAAACTTGATAGTATTTGAATTATGAATAAATAGGTATTTCAGTGCATAAATCAGTAAATCAGTAATACAATGATTATCAGTTTTTATTTTACTGCTAAGGCACATCTTATATTACCTATAATTTAATAATAAAATATTCTGTCATGGTTTATAGACGTTTTCCAGACAATAAAAATGAACATTTACTCACAGATAATGTTTTTATCAGTTATCATTCTCTTATAATGATAATAAATACACTTCATAGAATAATCTTAATTTTTTTTCTCTTTACAATTAGAGATTATAAAAAATATTTTAAAACATGCCAGGAAGTTTTGGGTAGTCTGTAGATCTTCTTGGGTCTTATATTTTAATATTTCTAGAAACTCACAGAACAAGAGTATTTTATATCTCATACGTGTGTATGTTTGTTTGAATACAGGTACAGATATATATTGCATGGTCTTTGAGAAAATCACGTATACATTCTTACAAAGAGGCTCATGTTTGTGCCTCACAACTGAAACAAGAAAGATTTCCCTTTTAGTGTCCAAGTGGATTTTCTTTAGTCTGTTTCTTCTGTTTGCTAAGGTTTAGCATACAAAATGGGATATCACCACCACTTCAGCTCCTATCTTACTGCTTGGCTCTTCTACTGAGACAGAATCCTTCTACTTCTGTTGGATTTTGCTACCTTTCCTTCCTCCTTAGCATTTGGTGACTTCTCTAAAGGCCTTTTTAGCCTTGTCTGTCTGGCACAATCACGTCCCATTCCAATCTATATTGTGGATATTTGTGCTGCCTCACTATTTCGTCCCCAAACTCCTGCCTGTGGTTCAAGCCTCAGGAAAGACAAGCAGGTAGTCCAGCTCTAGACATTGTTGCTTCCAGGGATGTGTTCACAACTTCCCTGGGCAACCTGTTCCAGTGCTTCACTACCCTCACAGTAAAGAATTTTTGCCTAATATCTAATCTAAACTTACTCTCTTTCAATATGAACCCATTCCCCTTTGTCCTGAACATGCTCTTGTCTTTCCTGCAAGTTCCGTTCTGGTACTGGTAGGCTGCCATTCGGTCATACTGAAGACTTCTCTTTTTCAGGCTGAACAATTCCACTTATTTCAGCCTTTTCTCATAGGAGAGGTGCTCCTTCCCTTTTATCAACTTGAATCAACTCTTCTGGACTCACTCCAACAGGTCAATGTCCTTCCTGTGTTGGGAACCTGAGAGCTGGATGCAGTTCTCCAAACGGATGCAGAGATCTCATGAGAGCAGAGGAAAGGGGCAGAATCACCTCCCTTGACCTGCTGGCCATGTTGTTTTTCCTGCAGTCCAGGACACAATCAACTTTCTGGGCTGTAAGTGTACATTGATGGCTCATGTCCAGACACACATCCACCAGCATCCCCAAGTCTTTCTCAGCAGAGCTGCTCTCGATTTGTACACCCCTCAGTCTATCATACTGGGGGTTGCCCCAACCTGGGTGCAGCACCTTGTCCTTAGTCTTGTTAAATCACATGAGATTCCCATGGGCTCATTTCTTGAGCTTGTCTAGGTTCCTCTGGATGGCATCCTGTCCTCCAGGTGTGTTGACAACACCACTCAGCTTGGTGTCATCTGCAAATTTACCGAGGGTATGCTTGGTCTCCGTCTATGTCATTAATGAAGATGTTATACAACACTGGTCCCAATAGAGGCCCTCGAGGGACAACACTTATTCCTGATTCCCATTAAGACTCTGAGTCATTGACCACTCTGGATGCAACCATCCAACTAATTCCTAATCCACCTAACAGTCTGCCCATTGAATCTATCACTCTTCAATTTGGAAAGAAGGCTATTGTGGGAGACCATGTTAAAGGCTTTACAGAAGGGCAAATAAATGGCATCTGTAATCCTTCCCTTATCCACTGATGTAGTCACTCCATCACAGAAAGCCACTGTGTTGTTCAGACAGGATTTTCCTTTGGTGAAAGAAGCCATGCTGGCCATCTCAAATCACCTCCTTGTCCTTCATGTGACAGCATAGCTACTAGTAAGGTCTGTTCCATCATCTTCTCAAGCACAGAGGTGGGGCTGACGGGTCAGTAGTTCCCAGGTTTGTCCTTTCTTCCCTTCTTAAAGATGGGTACTATGATTCCCTTTTGCCAGACATTTAAGTCTTTCCCCTTCAGAGAAATGCCTGAGGTTTTTCACAAGTTTATGGATATTTTCCACTGTTTTATTTCCTCTAAAGTTTCTCTCTCTAATAGGAGAGTCTCATTGGAGTGAATGTATCTAGTGTTGAAACTGTATTCATCACCTTATCTAATAGCAAAGATAAGGGACTACAGGAAGATCAAATACTCTTTGGGCTGCACTGTCCTTTTTGTATGTTCACCAACCATCCCTTTTCATTGTAGCTGACAACCAGAAATATGATGCTTCCTCTCAGTAAAAGAATGACAGAATGAGAAGAATTGGGGCCTGGGGGATCTTTAACTCAATTCTGTTAGTGTATTGTTTGGTTGAAGCTTTTCCCTGAAGGGAATTTTTTGTGATTTTGCTCAGAATTCACATTCTCCTCCCATCAACTGACGCCTCTCAAGTCTCAGGTCTTTTCTTGTTCCCTCCCAGCTGGTTTTATAACTAAATAAGAAGTAATCTGCATAGATCATAGACAAGGTATAACCAAAATGTCATTACTGTATTGCTTACATAACAAGGCAGAAGTGGTAGTTGAAATTTTCATTGCAAAATGGACGACATATACAATATCTTTTTGTCTTTTAAAAACACTATATTTTTAAATCCACTGATGGTATATGTGCTGTTGATACAAGTGTATGAGCTGTTTTCTGAACTAATTAAACACTATTAAATCCTGTACAGGAACACTGGAATGCATGCAATCTCTTTGTCTGTATATAGTTCACATATAATATATAGTTTAACATATAAGTCTTCACAGTCTTGCTGTGCAATATTATTATGAAGTAAGGAGCTGTAAATTCAAATTAAACTCTCTCAGTTCTTCAGTATTTGCTTCAGTCTACAAATTGTACCAAGTTGGGACAGAACAGCCTTTCTTAAAATCTACAGGGGTCAAAACTTGAATTAAAGGAGATATTTTGAGTGAATAGAATCGGAATTGCCTGAAACTCCTGAATTTGATTTGCTACTATAGTTGGAGAGAAGAAATTTGGATATCATAGTGGGATATAGAATAATGAGAAGCCATATTAAGTCCTTGTTGCTTGTCATATGGAACAATGATTCTTCCCTCTTTTGCCACTTTTTTCTAAACCTACAACCTATGGGAAACAGAGCAAAGCCTCTGCTTTGTAAAAATTCTCTCTTTAAAGATATCCAAAACCCAGCAGTTTTCTTTCTTAGTCCCTTGCATCTGATGTGGTCTTTGCACCTCAGGCAGAAGCAGTATCTTTTCTGTTCGTATTTCTCCTTCATAAATTCTAATTCAGTGTTTTAAGTTTCTTTGCTTTTAAACATTTGGGGGCTCTTTTTAAGCTGAAACATATTTTAAGACTTTGGAAAAAGTTAGTGCTTTTTCTGGTTAGTTTAGTTACTGTTACTTGTCTGTAAGTCTAGAATTCTGTTCCTTAATTACACTGGGGATCATTTACTCTTATACTGTGGGAATATGAGGTGCAACAATTGCTGTGACTATACAGTTTATATCAGTAAATATTTATATCACTTTCCTTATTTTTAGACTAAATTAAAATCCTCTTTAAAGTATGTTACAAATGTGTCTGACCATCTGACTGTTTCACAAGGGGGTCTGAAACAGAGTATGTAATTCTAAAACAGAGCTACATATACAAATCATTTCAGCCTCCACTGTATTGATTTGGTAAGTAATGAGTAGTCACTAAGGATGTATTTTGTGAAGTACAATGAAGGTAGAAATTCTAACAGTGGAAAATTTTCAGTAATCGACACAATTAAACATATTTTTTGTTGGTTTTGCTTTTTTTTTTTCTATCTGAAGAGAAGTAACAGTGACATTGAAGTAAAATAACTTCATTGAAGCTAAATAATATTATAAAGTTGCCATTTGGAAGGACAGTCATCAATAACACAGTGTTTATTTTTGATTTCTTGCATACACTTGGTTGTACTTATCACAGTTGGTCTGCACTAGGCTTACTATTTCCAGGTCCTCTTTTAATTGTAGGAATATGTCAGGTATATATTGAAGAATTAACTTAAGACACAGTTTTTAGGAAAAGTTGTTTATTTCCCACACAGGTAAAAACAGGCCTGTAACAAGGATGCAGAAATGATGATGCAAAACATTGCCATTCTTAAGGAAAATTTATATTTTGGTAGTAACATTGGAAGAGTGATTTACTTACACATTGAGATAGGCTTGACCTAATACCTTATTACCTAAGGAATTTGGGGTAAAAAATGTTATATTTTTAAAACCATAGAAATCTTGATTATAGTTATTAATGTCATATTCCCCCTTGAAAATAACTATGTCACATGTATGTTAATTGCACAAGTAACTTAGTATGAAATTAAATTATAATTTTGGTAGTCAGATTAATGTTTTATTGTTGTTCCCTGTATGTCTGCAGTGCCTATGCGAAGTAATAAATCTTTAAAGAAAAAAAGCTTATATGCATTCATCTTTTTCCCTCTAGGACCTCTCTATCTCTGTGAAAAGTCTAGTGGCTGGTTTTACAAAGCATACCCAAATTAATTTCTGTGTTATGATCTTGTACAGCATAGGCATATTAATCTAAGTGCAATTTCAAGCAGTACTTATCCTATTTGTTTTGAAATACTTATTATCTTCCAAATTATGTCATTGTTTTTAAGCCAGCTAAATATAATTTATATCAGAAAACTCGTGAATCCTACATTTCTGAAAGTTTTGGACCTGAAATTTTTTCAGAATGGTTATATCACTATTGATATTTCTCATGACTACTTATACTGAGTTACATGTGTCCTGCCCTCTGGTGTAATCCTCATTGCTAAGGAATGCAAATAACTGTCTTCCTCAATCACACACTGCCAACCTGGATATAGTATTGAGATCTCAGTTTAGAGAGATAGGAAATAAGTAAGTAGAATGAAAACAAAATGCTGATAATGGAAAAAAACTGAATCAAGTCAGATTTTCTCTCTCTTATATAACCATTAATAATTAATTTTTCAGTTTTCTTTCACTTTGCTTTTTTACGACAATATTGATAATAATAATTAAAAAAACGTACCATATTTCCAGTTGTGATAGAAAGAGTATTTTTCAGTCTTTTCTGAATTTTAATAACTCTAGAGAGAAAGCAGTGTTTAGAACATGCTTGTGTATGCACTGTATTTAAGTAATTCACCTATAAACACAGGCATGCATACACACACAGGTTATGATGCAATGTGAAAAAGCTCACACAAGGAAATACAATAGCATTGTACACCAAAGGAACTACATAAAATAAGTCAAATAAAAAAAGTGCCAAAAGGGAGTTCATAAAATTATTCTCAGCGTTTTCCCTCTACTTATATTAGAACTGGAATTTATTACTAGATAAAACACAGAACTTATGTCCTCAATTTCTTCTTTAATTTAGCAATTTTCTTCTCTTGCCACAAAAGATGCCTACTTAAATATATTCTGCTCGTGTCTTCCATAATTTTTTGGTATTATGTTTGAGAAAAGGAGCTATATAAAGTATTTTAAATTTCAAAATGAGCAAACAATCACAAACTAGTGTTTGAGTTAGAGGTGGGCCCAGGAGGACTCATGATACAGATGCAAAATCATTCTATTTACAGTCTCCTAGTTCAGGAGTGGTGGCTTG
>VXAU01003336.1:23655-45027 GCA_013399695.1 Formicarius rufipectus
ATTTAGGATTCCTGCACTGGGGAATGTGCTGTTTCACATTTTCAGTAGTTATAAGTTTCATAGCAAAACCATACAGGAAAAATATTTTTACTATTTGGTTTATTTTTTTTCCAAGCAGTTGCAAGGACTTTTTAAGAAAAAAAATCTCACAAAATACATGTTTTTAAAAGTAATAAAGCTATGGTATATTATAAAGTAGGTATAGCATGTAACAAAATATTTTGCGGACATTTAGTCACTGAATATTTTTATGAATTATATCATTGAACACCTCAGGCTTCTTGCACTAAATCTTTTAGAAATTATCTAAATCCACTGATGTAAAATCTGTTTTGTTTATTCTTCTAACCCAGCCCCTAGAGCCACAGTTTTGTGGACATCTTACCCACTACCTTAAGAAGGCCATTCTTGTTGTTTCATGTGTACTGTATTTAAACCATCAACGGCAAACATGGAAATTGTATTTTTTAGCCCTCCAGGGAAGTGGAGACTTGATAAGTATCCACCAAGTGCACTTACTTCAAGTGATAAATTAAAACAGAAGTAGGAAAACACAGGAGCCACAAAATTATATTGTCAGTCTGAAAATCCACACCAAGTTGAAAATGCTAGTTGACAAGAAATGTGATCAACAGATTCATCTTAGGCCTCTAGGGCTCAATTTGGAAATGGAAAAGAGGAGCAGAGAAGATAAATTATATTTAAAAAAATATCTGTTAGCAGTACTATGTACAGTGTTGTCATTTCCATTAAAAAACAGTATCTTCAGGGATGTTCCAAGGTCTCAGTGCGACCCTGAGTGATGGGATGTTTTTTATATTTTTTGTGGGTTTACTTCTTGAATTATATTTTGTTTTGTTTTTCTTTTTTTCTTGGTTGGGTTTTGGGTTTTTTTGTTTATATTTTTTTCTATATTTACAAGAGAAGAAAAGTTTAACAAAATTGTGGTTTTTAAATAATCTTTAGCATTGGTTTAGGTGTTTCCCTGGTTAACCATTGAAATGAAGGACTGGTTTTGTAGATAGTTGGTCTTCTGTGTAAATTACCAAGATTACGTATCTGTTGCTAAAGGAAAAGTTGGATAATTCTGATTTTGTATCTTTAGCATTTGATTTCTTTATTTCATTGAATAATATAGTATGGCAGTTTGTAAAATAAATTTTTTTTTACACCACAGCCATTTGAGAGCTACAACAGATATCCATATAGCAGATAGCTGTACAAATATTTATACTGACCCTCTGATGCCATATTCAGTGACATTACCTATATTTTTCATACTATTTTAAATTAAGTATCAGAGGTGGCTACTGATCTTTTGTGCTGTCAATTTTTTCTATGCCTCAGCTTAAAAAGATACAAATGTGTGTTCATGGAGTCACTGTTTTATTTTGAAAACATATTTCAAATGAAATTACCATAAAAACTTGTAAAAAAGCAGGGAAACTGAAATGCAGGAGGAGAATCAGATTGTTTCATAATTTTATCATATGAAAAATATAATTAACTTCCTATCTGGCATAGTAGTTGAAATTTAGCAATATAAGATTTAAACTTATATAGTGCATGAGAATAATATACAGCTGTTTTCCCATATGTGTATGTATAATATCTATATAAACAAGGGAACATCATGTGAATTCAGAGTCAGAAAAGAGAATAAAATGCTGTTTGAGCAGTTATGGCAATCCAAAACAGCACCAACAACAGCATCCCAATATAAAGGAATCTCCAAAACTCACAGCATAACTGCCTATGGAGTCTATCATAGAATCACATGCTGCTACTGGAAAAATACTTTCTACCTTGCTGCAAAAGTGGTGAGATGAAGTAGCAATTAAGAATAGGACAGTTTTGTTCACCTTCATGTCTGGGCATATTCTGGACAGAAAACGCTCATAGAATTAGCTGAAAGTGGTTCTTTCAGTGTTGATCCTTGTTAGGTCTGAGTGTCCTTACACATTAAATGTGTTTTCCAGTCTTACTTTTAGGGAATGTTTTTAGTGTCTGTCTCTTATGTTTTTAGTTTTTATACCAATTTTGGAAGACTGGAATTAATCATATGTAAGCTTTTTAAAAGAAAACCTTGGTGTTTGGCAAGTGCTTATTGAAGACAATGCAAAGAATTACCAAGAGCACTGTTAAGTGTGCAACAAATGCAGGCAGCTCATCAGCAGAATACCAAATCTGATTTTTGTGGTGCTTTTAGTTCTGCAAAATATAAATAAGAAGTAGAATATTTCTCTGTGTGTTAAATCTAAAAATATTATGTCTGGCTCAGAGGAAAATCCTAATATGTAAGTTGTCATTTCCCATGGAGAGTAGGACTATGAAGTTTTGCTGTGTGTGCCCTGTTTTTATGCTTCACTCTAGGCACATCATTGGCCGCTGCTGAAGGCAATATAGTGACTATATAAACTTTTATGAAATCTAAACCCACCACCTTTATAGAACTCTGAAACTTTAATTCAGTTTATTGTCAAAATTCAGATCTAAATAATTTGGGCAGCTCCTTACAGCTGTGGAATGTGTCCTTTGGGTTTCTCTGTACCCTGGAATACTGTACAATAATCACTTTTACATCATATGTCTTGGTGATTTAAAGAAAAAACTTCTTGGGCACTCTTCCATTATAAATATTGTTTTGAAACTCAGCTTTTCAAAGTACTTGATTGAATTGATTGAATGTTCTCTTCAAAAAGGAATTGTAAAGGAGTTAACCCTTCTGGTTGATAAATGTCTAGCTGAATACATGTTGGGTTTTTTTGCTGCCATACATACTTAGAGTGATGTTTCCCCTCATTTGTCACAGATCTTATTGATTCCACATGTCAGAGCTCTCTAAATGTCTCTTTCAGTGGCCAGGTTCTCTTTAATATGTTTGCACATCATAAGCCTTTTCTTCACGTAGTTTAATTTTGGCCCAGGCCTTCCCATATAACACATCCTATATGCATTGCACTATTCCGTACTATGTGAGAGTTATGAGGTGCTGCATTATCTAAATTTAAACTGACAGACAAATAAGTTCTAAGTTCTAAGTTACTATAGAAAAGCATATTGTAGTAGAATTGTTTTAGGTCTCTGTATGAATGAAGTTTTGTAGTAATTAATGGGGTTTTTCTATGTTCATCTTCCATTAGCAGTATTGTGTGCTACACATGTGCATTAAAGAATGCTTATGTATTAATAAAAATTATTTTCAAAGGCTTATTCTCTACCATTACATGCTGTGCATATTTCAACTTTGAGTACTTTTTTTCTTTTTCTGAGTTTCTTCTTTCATACTCTGATCTATGTTTTTACCCTTTCTTTTTTCTTTATAATTCAATACTTTTATGACCCACTACTGAGACAAGGTATCTGAGATTCTTCTAAATAGATCCCTTTTGGTGAATTAGAGTGAAATTACACTGCATGATTGGTGTGTGTATATATTTTTATATATATGTATATTTTAGAGCAAATTGGTTACAGTGGAAAAGGAGGCATGTAGCTGTTTTGATTGCTATTATCTATAGAAATAAAAAATATAAAAGTGTAAAGCTATCACTTAAGAAAACACATAAGAAAGAAGGAGAAAGATGGATAAGAGTAGATAATGGAGATGAAAGGTCTCACCACCTTGTGGATCCAGTGACAAAACTTGGTTCTTGCAATTTAGATGTCAAAGTGATGGTCACAGTCTTGATCTGTAGGTGAAGCCCAAAAAACAAAGTTCAATATGTATATACATTCAGGTTTATGTGGAAGTATCCAGGTACCTTCTCTAGGGGCAGCGTTTTAATGCTATGGATCATGTGCAGTGGGGTGAAAGGCCCCAGGAATGAATCTGTGGGTGTTTTGGTGGTCACTGTGGTCACAGACACCTACTGTCCCTTAATTTGGTGTGGCCTTTGGTGATATGTTTATGAGCAGTTGCCTCATTTCCCACAGTTTACCACAGTGGGAATTTTTGTCTCGTTATATTAACCAGGCTGTGCTAACCAGATTTTACCCCTGCCAAGCCTGGAATTAGAACCTTTCTGTCACAAATTCCTCCTTTCTGTGCTTATCTCAAGTTCCCACTGTGCTGGCTTATCTTATGGCAAGTCCCTTCTGTGGCCTTGACAGTGTTTGAGACAGGCAACTGTACTCTTTAAGTCCTTACAATCACCCATTTCTTTCCCAAGGTTATCATCACTGTTCTTTTTTAACATGAGTGTACTTTAGCAGTGAACTAAATAGATCTCTCTAATCCTCAGTAGCTCAGGTTTTATCTGAAGTACTGGCAAATCTATATTATCTTGGCAATAATTTATCTATAATAAGTATATCTTGGATTTGTTGTTTCTATTCATTTACAGTAAAAATTCCCCAAAACTCTGGTTTTGATTCTGTTTTTAAAAATCAGTTTTTACAAAACATACCTCTTGTTTATTGTCCAGGGTGTAATAGAGAATTGCTGTTTCTTTTTAATAATACAATGGCTTCATTTGTGTGTTGTGACCTTAATAGTCTCTCTGACATCAAGGAGTTTTTTGTTTCCACCACAATACAATACTTCTCTATAGTTTCACTTAACTTTCAGTAAATTTCAGAAATGGTAGAAGACCATCCTGTCCAAGACTTTATCTGTGACACTTTTTGTAGATAGAGGAAAAGATATATGTTAGTACCTCACTAAGAATTCAAATGATTATTCAGAGTGTAGCTAGATCAAAAAGAGTGGCTTCTGGTTTCTTTCTCTTAAATTTCAATGGGAACATATGTATTAATATGTGAGTCCAGAGGAAGACCACAAAGAGGGTCAGAGAACTGGCACACCTCTATAACGAGGGTTAGAGTTGTCCAACGTGGAGAAGAAAAGGCTTCCAGAAGACCTTATAAAAGCCTTGAAGTATCTAAAATGGGCTTATAAGAGAGCTGGAAAGAGATTTTCTACAAGGGCCTGTAATGAGAGGGCAAGGGGGAAGTGGTTTTAAACTGTAAGGGGGCAGATTTAGATTAGATATGAGGAAGAAATTCTTTCCTGTGAGAGTAATGAGGCGCTAGAACAGGTTCCTTAGAGAGGTGGTAAATGTCCCATCACTGGAAGTGTTCAAGGCCAGGTTGGATGGGGCTTTGAGAAACCTGATCTTGTGAAAGGTGTCTCTGCCCATGGCAGGAGGGTTAGACTGGGTGGTCATTAAGGTCCCTTTCAACCCACTATACTATAATTGTGTAATTCTAATAAACACATGAAGAATCATTTATTGAAAAATGTTGGGATGAGTAAAACCAGAAGCAATGACTGAAGGCTGTTTTTTGTAATTGTGGAGTTTGTGAGAGAGGGATCATTTCTCTTTAACTGTGAATTTCTTTCAGTGCTGAAATCAAAAGGCCAGTTTCAAGTATCTTATGCAAGAAGACAGACTGGTGAGCTTGGGCATGTGATGTGAGAAAAAAGTGTCAATAATTAGACTATCTGTAAAAAAAACTATGCAGTTAATAAACACTTCATTTTTCTTCCCACAATGCTTTCTGTCTGGAGGCAAGTTCAAAGACTACATTATTTTAAGGATTTAGCTATAGGGGTTTAGTGAACCATTTTATTAAATGAGATCCATGTTATCTATCTTTTCAAACCACGTCATGTAATTTCTTGTGGAAACTGGCCACATGAAAACTAATCATGGTTATCTCTGCATTACAACTTGAAGGTTGTAATAAGAATACTCAGCTCTTCAGAAGCTTTCTTATTTTCAACATCAGCATATTAGTGTCCTGTTTATAATTACAGACTCACAGAATGACTCAAGTTGGAAGGGACCACAGAGGGTCAACTGGTCCAACTTCCCTGCTCAAGCAGGGTCATCCCAGAGCACATTGCACAGGATTGTATCCAAGCAGTTATTGAAAATCTCCAGTGAGGGAGAGTCCACTACCAATCTGGGTAGTCTGTTATGGTGCTCAGTTACTTGCACAGTAAAGTTCTTCCTCATGTTCAGGTGGAAGTTCCTGTGCATCACCCTCTGCCTGTTGCCTCTAGTCCTATTACTTGGCATCACTAGCAAGAGCCTGGCTCCATCCTCTTGACATCTTTCATTTAGATACTTGTATACATTGAGAAGGTCCATGATTATTCTTTTTATATTCAGTGTTTCTTTTACTCTTTCCATGTGTAATTTTTTTAGGGTATTAAATAGAGAAGATGGCTTTATCTTTCTTTTATATTTTTTTAACAATTTAATCTTGTGAGCCTTTAGCATCGAACTTTATTTTCAAAAGTCTAGAATACATACACTATATTACATATTTATGAAAAAAATACATGTTTGGAAAATTATGTTTTAGTATATATTTGTTTATGTACACAGTTTCAAAACACTTAGCAATGAAAAGCAAACTCAGTAACTCCCATTAATATTCAGACTTGATTGAGAAACAGTTTTCTCGTGTATACGGAAGAAACCAACCTATTAGTGTGCATAATAACTTACTTGATAATTTTCTTCCTTCCTTCAGAGAGGAAGTTTTTGAAAGTTGTTTTTTTTTAAAGTTGTCTCTTTGTTTATTTGCAAATTACTGTTGTAATATTTCATCTTTATTATTCTTAGACAATAGAATAAGTATTCTGCATTGCTAAGCAGAATAAAAGAGTGTTAAATGCAGAGCTTCTTCAAATCAAAAAAAATGAAAATGTCTTGTAGATGGAAAATAACACAGTTACTGCCCCCTAAAAACCAGCTCCTCCTTTTCTAAGTTAAAGAAATTTCAGATTGATTGTGGGTGTGTATGTGTTCACCTTTGTCATAGATAATAAACTGTAATCCACATGACGTGCAAAAAAAAAGATATTCACTTTAGTGCTCAGAAAGAGCTTTTGGTTATTCAATGATGTCTTTATTTGGTTCCAGTAAGCTAACTCTAAAATAACAAAGCAGAAAATGAGGTAGCTCCTCGCATTTGACTTCAAAAAAGGGTCATAGGAATTACAGATGGCAGAAACTTATAAGATCGTTTTACCAATACTCCTATCTGTAGGAGTTTTAAACCCTGTGGTTTTAAAACATTAAGAGTTTTAAAACTTTTAAGAAGATTTTATGAGTTTCTCATGAGGAGAGAATTTTGCTTTTTTGACAGTGCTAGATGAAGACTCCTTTTGCTGTATTTTACAGCTGGCAAATCTATTTTTCAATAGCAACTGGCATTGACACTAGTCTGAGGCAGGCAGTGAGCCTATGTTTCCATAGATGTGAGAGTTTGGCAGAAGCATTTAATGGAGTAACTGGAGTTTGATTGTTAAATCCAGGAAGCTGAAGTTGAGGATTTTACTCTGCAACTCGAGCTAGCTATATTAAGAGATGATCTTATTGTTGCATGTGTTTTTAAAATACCTAGATGTAGTAGAGGCACTTTCCATGGTCCTCACAGCTATGCAGCACAAGGAATTGAAAGGATTATTTATTTCTCTAGTCTTAATACCAGAACCTGTAGTGACAAATATAAATATTATGCAAATTAGTCCTCATTTGGGACAGATTATTTATTGTACAAATTTATACAAATGCACAAACAAGTTGAATATTCATTTAACTTATAAGAAGGTTTATTCTCACCTAATGTAAGACACTGTTAACTTGAATGAGAGTGAGTAGGTGAAGAGGTCTGCAGGATTAGCGCCAAACTTTTTAGCTGATTTCTGATCTTTGAATAGTTTTGCAAAAATAATAGAATAACTAAATTTCACAAGATATGTAGGTGTGCAATATATACAATACCTGTCTTGCTTGTAAATCTTTGAGCCATTGTTTATTGGCAAAGTAATATGAGTTCGTGAGTAAGTCTCTCAATTTCTTTGAATAAGTCCCAAGTAAAAGATTCCAATTGCTTGGTAAAATTTGAAAGGGATACTTGGGAAAAAGAAAATTCATTAAAGTGACTTAGATGGTGCCTCTAATTAGATATCATTTGAAAAAAAAAAAAACCAAAAAAACCAGAAAACTAAACAAAACAAACAAACAAACAAAAAAAAACAACAAAACAAAAAAAACCCAAAACAAAACAAAAAAAACCCAACCCACCACAACTCTGATACTTATGAATTTTTACTGAATATCAAGATCTTATTCTATTTGGTCACTTTCAGTTGTATCACTGTGCTACTTTAGCACATATTGCTGGAAATACAACTTTAAGTGAGAAAGATTAGCATTAAAAAAAATTGCATAAGTCTATCTTCTATCAAATGTCAGTACTTGAAGAGCAAAAATCGTCCAGACCATAAGACTTTGCTAAAAAGAGGATTTGGTTGCTAAGTACACAAGTTTTTTCAACTTCTAGTCTCATTGCAGTATTGCTTAATTTCTTAATTTTCTTTTTTTTCTTTTTTCTTAAAATTGATTATTGATCCCTTTTTTTTAAAGTTCTAATCTGATACATGCTTTTTGCTTACTATAGTTGTTAAGGTTTCATTAATATAAATAATAAAATCATATAATAATTTCTAAATTTTAACAGTAGATTAAAACCATGAGATTACAATTGATACATTTAACTTCTTCCTCTGCAGTGATGCTTTTTAGCCACTAGTCATCCCAAACTGAATTTTAAGATTAGAAAAACAATGAATTTTGATTTTAACAGTTTGCTCACCTTCTGAACTATCTCAGATGATCTCAGTTGAAGGCTGATTTATTAAAACAAAGAATATTGAAATCCACACTAAGCAAGCAAAGTCATAGTATTTGTTAATTTACAATGTTTTAAATATTTTTCTACTTTCCTCTGAGTTCATATTTTGTCCCAATAGAGCATATCAGTTTTGTTTCTTTGTTTGTTTTAAACCAATCTTGCTGTGGAATCTTTTCACATCACAACCCATTAAGAATTAATTGTGACATTCTTGCTAAGATAAAAGATGTATTCAATTCCTCAAACTGTACCTGAATAAATATTTTTCTGAGGAAGGTTTTTATCAATGCATCAATTGATTTCAGTTTCAGGGAGAATACTTTGTACAATTTAAGTTCCTGTAGAAAATAGAATTTTAAGAAAATTACTTTGAACCAATAGATACATAGATATGTTGACTGTGGAAATGACAAGAATACAAGTACAGGGTGTAAAATTTGCCTTTCAGCATTATGACTGATTCAACAAATCACACAGATGTAGTTCCTGTTTTTAAATTTCTAATCATAATTCTTATCAGCAATACAATGGAACTTAGGAGACCTGTCAACATATAGAAATTCAAGCATGCAGCAGTGTGTTGCTGTGTAGCAGACTCAAGTTGCTAACAATACTGTATAATCAAACGTTTAGTATGCTGCACATTGAGTTGGTTAAAAGTAGTTGCACGTCCAAATTGTACATACTGAACAACGTTTGCAACACATATACATGTATTGTGAGCCAGCTCTGGTGGAGAGCACAGAGGTTTAAATGTATTCTCAGCATGGCAGACCTCTGCACGTTCACTGCAGTGTTACTCTGTGTGTTTGCAGGGAATTTTACACATGCAAAGCACATTGTACTTAGTAGGTAAGTATTCACCACTGTTGCAGCATGTATGCAAGCCTGACACATACTGTGCTAAGAGATACCAGCACTTCCCACTATGTAATCCCAAATGTATTTTTCTAGTGTTATAATATTGATACAAATGGGAATTACAGGGTTGTCTACACTTTGTAATGTCTAATGATACAGAAATATATATTTTAAAAAATATTTTTCTTTGTAATTATGTAATTGTATTTTAGTAGAACAGTATTTCTTATACATAATGACTGTCATTGAGGTTATGTAATATTAGACATTATAAAATTGAACAAGCCAATTTTGTTTTACTTAAGTATTGTAGAACAGAGTAGTTGTTTGTTTGCTTTTTTCTCCATGTTACCTGGTTCTTTTGCACTCCCATTGTTAGATAATAAAAATTAGTTTTTTTATAAAAACTAATTTTGCTATTTACACCTACCTTTATCATTACCAGGTTTTCCTTATATATTTTTTAAATGTCAGCATTCCAGATACTTGGTTTATGTTTCTGTCTAACCTTAACTTTCTGTGGCAACAGTCTCTTTCTTCCCATATGTGAACATGTCTTTGGCTTTATGAAAATACTGACTACAATAACATTTTTAGAGGCGTTTTTGTATCTTTTGCATCATGCCTCATGATGAATAGTAATTCTTTAAACCTCTATATTAGAAATAGCTCATATTACAAAGCAGTATGTAGCAAAAGCTGTACAGGTTTGACTTCCAGAATTAAGCATAAGCAGTTTTTGTTTTAAAACAAAGGCAGTGGTGAAAATATTTTTAACCACTTGAAAACCTGAATCTTTCTTCTTTGTTCTGTTTCTATTTTGCTGCCAAAAAGCAAATTGAAGATCCTCTTTTTGGAAATCTATTTATGGCTGTATTTCACTTCATTAGAAGATTTGTGTTGGCAAGGCTTACAACACATAAAAGCCAATTAGATTTCAAAAAGAAAAGTATGAGGGTGAGAGGGATGAAATTTAAAAATTACGACATAAAGCTGGGACTGTTTTGCAGTTTTAATGGCTGACAGCATGGTTTTATTAACCTCTGTTAACTTATTAAGAAAGTAGATACTGCATTTCAGTACCATCTTGAAACTTTAAATAAAGTGTTTCTTTGTTAGTGTTGAAAGACTCCTTTGTCCTAATTTCTTGTGTGGAAGATTCAGAATTCAAGTAAGAATTACCTTTGGTAGGTGTCCTAATCAAAACTTCATTGTTGGTTTTTGGAGAGGGATTTACATAAATAATTTCTTACAGTGTTGTTTCATTATGGATCCTTTGCCTGTTTAAGTGCACCTGAACTGCTCACAGCAATACCGGTGTTATTATAACAAACTAACTTACAACACAAGCTATATAGTCGATAATGCTGAAACAGTACCAGGAAATTCTACTGGCATGACTCTATTTGGTTAGGAATCATGAGTAGTATGTCATGCATACCAACTTTTCTTCTCCTACAGTGAGGGAATGGACTATTATTTGGAACGGTTTCCTGCTAGTTGGGAGCGTGGAAGAACACTGTAAATGGGTCATCCCTGAAATGTTGCTTTGGTGAATGTGGTCTATTGTTTTCCATATCTGACAGTTCTAGATCAGTTGGATTAAGTAGGACAACTGCACAGTTTTCTTAAAGTGATGTGAAAGTGGACAGTCTGATAAAATTGCTAATAGCAAGAGAGCAGTTGAGCAATTTAAAGACTGATTTGGTTTTCAATACCTTCTCTGAGCTTCCAGCCATCTACACGCTGCCTTCTCAAGAACAGAATTATTAACTATTAGTATGCTTTTTAAATAACTATGAGAAAAATATCTCTTTCTCAGATATTGTTAACACTGGAACACTGGGAAATAATTCATTGGTTTATTATTATTATATATTTATTTATTATTTATTATAGTCAGCCAATGTTTGAAGGAATGGATGTTTTCCCTGGCAGCTAAGCTAGCCTGCACTCAAGTTTTTTGAAAGTCACTTCAAAATGGCAAGCAGGAACAAAAGTGATTGTATTTTTGTCTCCTCTTTCCATCTATTAACACATTAGATAGTGTAGTAGCAGACTTGAAAACAGCCAACTGGTTTGATGTCAGTCTAGATATTTTTGTGGGTTTTTTTTACTATGATATTCCATTAGACTTTAGTGCTCTAAAAAATGAGAACTGTAGTTGAAATTCACCAATTAAAACCGAAGTGCAGTGAAGATTGTTTTTTCCAGCTAGAAGAAGACAACTGTATTTGATTCTTCTTTATCAGTCAGTATAGGTTTTTAAATGTACACATATTGCATTTCATTGTCAAGTGAAGCCATTTTGCACAGTTAATACCACATATTAAAGCTAGAAAATTAGTTAGGAATTAACCCTGTCATTACGAATGTATCTGTCTGAAGAGGGGGAAAGGAGGGTTAAGAGAATTAGCAGTGAAGTGATGACACCTTCTTAAAATCTACTTCCGTCTCTTCACTACTGTGTGGATTATATTATCAGTCAAAGGTTGGTAATGGAGTTATCATTTTGTGTGGGTGGTATTTTTCATGCGGTCAAACAGTTTTTTTCAAGTCATAGCATTTGCTTAAACTCAAATAATTATTTCCATGTCAATCAAATTAGATGCAGTAACTAGATTAAGATTACATAAAGGATTTTTGTTGAGGTGTGATATTTTATTCCTCCCTATTAAAAATATTTTCCCTAAATCCATCTTTTATCTTCCAAAAGGCCAAAGGGGTTCTGCTAGGGATGTGGGACCTATTACATGAGAAATATTTTAATACTTCAAAAACCAAAGGCTAAATATGACTCAGGAAGAGAAAGTAGAACTTTAAAGATACCAATAATTTTAATTGTCTTGGAAAGCCTTGCTTGCCTAGTTGATTTTTTGAAGTGCAATCCATCAGCCCTCACAGTAAGGCAATACTATTGACTTGGATTTACTCCTAGTGGTAAAATACAAAAAAATAACTTCTTTCTTGTTGTAAAGTGACTAGTACTCTCTACTCCTGAACCCTGGTAATAGACGATATTTCTATTGACATCACAGGAAAATGGAACAATAACTCTCCCAAAGAAATACTGATGTTTACTGAAGCAGCAATTAGTAGGAAATAAGGGTATATAATTTTACCATAGTAATTACTAATTATAAATTGATAGTATTTTAATATAAACAAAATGAAGATTTTTTTAAATGTCAATCTTCTCAAAATCTTAAATTTTTACACAAGAGAAAAGAATGGCTATATTTGGTTTGATCAAAGCACCTCCTAGTCTGATACCCTGCCTCTAATAGTGACCAGTCAAAAATGCCTAGGAAAAATAAGAACAGATCAAGCATAAAATGAAACTTTTTGGCATGTAGCAGTCCACAGCTCAGGGATTTCACAAGCTGAAGGTTATTTTTTGAAGGCTTTATTCCATGAATTTCTGATAAGTTTTCAAGCCTATCAGTCAAGTTGTGACTTACAGAACACAGAGCTGCAATGATTGTCTCAGTTTAACTGTGACCTTTTTATACAAGTGCATCTTTTTTTGTTTGCTTCATTTGGGTTTTTTATTTGCTTTTATTTGATAATCTTATTGGAAAAAAAGAGTTAGCACCAGTATTGATTTCCCAGAGATATGTTATACTTCATCTCAGTTACCATTCTTTGACACAGAAGGGTCTGAAAATCTGAAGTTGGCTCTCCTGCAGGACTGTGTTATCATGTCCCTGATCTTTTGATGATCCTGTCTTTTTTCCACTTTTTTTTCTATTAAGGAGTGTTTGTAAATCTTAAGAGATAAGTAGTTTTAAATTGCATAGCTACTGTCTATTTAGTCTTCATAATGAGTAATTTTCAACAGATCTTAAAATCTGTAATCCAGGCATAAAATATTGTAGATCAACAAATGCAGTGTTTTTAAAAGGACACAATAATTTGACACACTGATTAAGAAAATTGGTAATTCCAAAAGCCTTGGAACTATGTGTTGATGCATAGCATGATACGATGAATATTCTGGTAACATGTGGTAAGATAGGCAAAGATTATGGCCGAAGATCCTGGCAGTAAGGTTGTTTAGAGGAGTTTAATCTTTCACTTTCAAAACAGAAAGGTCTTGAATTTTGTGGATGAAAAAATATATTTCAACAACTAAGTTTGCACATGCTGAAACAAAAGGATGTAATACAGACCAGGGGACAGGAAATTTTTTTAATTATCCCAGAATTTTTGAAGTTGAAATAGTTTCTGCAACTTAATTCTTAAAGGTTTTCCCCAAGGAATAGAATTCTTTTCTACATATTATTCAATATATATGAATTTAGTATAGCAAATCTAGAAATGTAAAACCGAATTCTTAAGTCAACATTTTTAAACAAAAAATAAGAAATATGTTTATTTTGATATTGAAAATAATTATTTTAAATTTTGAGTTGAATTTATAAAAGTAATCTGAATTTTTATTTAATTTTTTTTAGGTTAAAAGCAACAGAGCAAATCCTTTCTGTTCAAATTCTTTAATTAATTAAAAGTATTATGTACTTTCTAACAAAATGAAACCTGACATTAATAGCTCCAATAGAATTATAGAACCAGAAAATTGTTTAGATTAGAAAAGATGTTACTGATCATTGAGTCCAACCATGAACCCATGCTAAATCCATGAATAAAGTGTGTCCCTATGCCCCACTTCTAAGCATACACGTTATCACTACAGTACTTTACTATTTCTGGAATGCCTGGTGACATATGAAGTGCTAGAAGAAAAAAGACAAGAATAAAAGAGATTGTTTCTGCTAAAGTCTTGTAAAACAGTTATCATTTAAATTTAAATATTTAAAATATTTTAAAAGACTACTGTCTGCATTTCTCATCCACTTCAGGTTCAGTACATTTCACACAGATAAGAACACATGGAACATAAAGCATAAATAGTAATTTTTGGATGAGGGTTGAAATCACTTTGCTAGAAGAGAGGAAAAGATGAGGTGTGTGTGAATGGAAAAAGTATGAGCAGAATCTTTGTCAAATCTGTCCCAAAACCACACTTCCTACTAAACATAAAATAAACTACAGAATTTTTAGTGAGTCTGATCATCCTGGCCTCTCTTACACTCTTGGTTGAAAAGGATGTTCCTGAAAGCAATATTCCCAATAAAATAGACAGATTAAAGAATACAGATTTTAAACTCCTGGCCCTGCACAGGACCATCCCCAAGTGTTGCACCATGTGTCTGAGACCATCATCCAAATTTTTCTTGCACTGTCAGATTTAGTGCTGTGAACACTACCCTAGTGAGCCTGTTCCAGAACCCAAACACTCTCTGGGTGAAGGTTGGATGATAGAAAAAGATTCTTCTCACCGGACACAATTTCAGGCCGTTCCCCTGATCCTGTCACTGGTCACCACAGAGAAGAGATCAGTGCCATGCACAACAAAAGTGTACCTTTTTATTAAATAAATCCGCACATTCTGAAATATTTTCTATGCATTTTTTCAAATGGGACAGACTGGTAATGAAACTATTTAATTTTTAAGCAAAAAAAAGTTACGTCTCTGGTTAAAATACTATGACACAATTAAGTTGTAATACATGTTGCCGGATGGTGTCTTGGAGGGCAGAACCATAGATGAGTTTAAAAAGTCAAATTTCTAACTCAGGAGTGTATGTTCTGAGGATTGGCAGAACTGTGAAAGGCATACCAGGGAAGAATGACAGTATACATACTTCTATATGCATTGAATAAGATCTGTCAGATGTAGAAATTTGGGCAAACTGAGGCTTGATTCAGACTTTTCTGTGTTCATGTGAAAAATGTGTTAGAATAAAATCTTGAGTTCTACTGTACTAGGGAAAGTGTCAGATGACACTATGACAGTTGACATGGTGACATGGACCCAGATGTGAACATGAAATGTCTAAAAAGGCTGAACCCTACCATTTAGATAGTAAATTAAAAAAAAAAAAATAAAAATTCTATCTTTAATATTCATTACAGTAATGCTAATGCTATGATGGTAAATGCTAAAAGACATTGTTAGTCATGGGACAGCCTGTATTTGATAATTAGGTTCTGTCGTATGTAGAGAAAAAAATTGAAAAACTTTCCACTAGCTACAGATATTATATAAATATTGTCCCAATATTAAAGAACAGCAAAAACATACAAATTTTCATGATACATAAATCAGTACTGAAAATGCTGGATATGTGTAGCATTTTGAATAGAAGAGGCAGGCAAACAAGTGCATTTCTCGGGATTATTAGATATGAAGATACAAAAGTATAAATGTTAAGACCAAGAAGTAATTAGAGTAAAGCTTAGAAAACATTTTGTGTTCACTGGAGGCATTGCTTTTCACATGAAAAGCCCCAACTGTGGATTGGCTAAAAACTGCTTAATGCAAAACAGATTTGTTTAGTTTCTTCATTAAGTAGTTGAAAAAGCATTACTATTTTGCCCATAAAGCTAGGATTTGACTGTTTCTGCATCCTACGGTAAAGGTGAACCTTAGCTTTACTGTCACTCAGTTGTTTCCTCTGTTATTCCATCAGCTAACAATAATCGCATTCACACATTTTCAGCATTAGAAATCTTGTTTAGATTTTTGAGATTTTAAGGTATTTAGAGGGTTACTGTAGCTATTGTGTTCTTTACTGTGTCTGTAAAGCACATTCCTAGAAATAATTTTGAATGTTCAGGATAGTTATTTGAAAATTTTCAGAAAAAAACAGCTACAATAGGAATTTTTTCCCCCTAACATTCTGACACTTTAACTACTTGGTTGTTAAACAAAAAACACTTAAACTTTGAAAATTAGTAAATGAAACTGTAAATGTAATAAAACTGGTCGATTTTTCAGACACATGCCTAAACTTTAAGTCTCTGAGAAATGTCAGTGGGTGGGAATGATGCAGGTGTATTTTTTTAAAAAAGGGTTTAATTTTGAACCAGAGCAAAATGTCAGAGCAAAATAGTATGAAATTGTCTCCGGACAGGTACATAGAATCATAAAATTGTTTAGATTGAAAAAGACCTTTAATATTATCCAAAATTAACCTAGCACTGCCATCTTCACCATTAAACCATGTCCCCAAGTCTAGACATTTTTTGAACAATTTTAGGAATGGTGATTCTATCTATTGGAGAGCATATTCCAATGCTTGACTACCATTTCAGTGAACAAGCATTTCCTAATATCCAGTCTAAACCTTCTGTGAGGCAGAAACCACTTCCTTTCCTCTTGTTCCTTGTTACTGGAGAGAAAAGACTGACACCCACTTCACTGCAACCTCCTTTCAGGTGTTTGTAGAGAGTCATACAACCCGACCCAGCCTTTTCTTCTCCGGGATAAACAACCCCAGCTCCCTCAGCCACTCCTCATAAGGCATGTCCTCCAGATCCTTCACCAACTTCACTGCCCTTCTCTGGACATGCTCCACCACTTCAATGTCTTTCCTTTAGTGAGGGGCCCAGAATAGGTCACAGTACCCAAAGTGCAGCCTCACCAATACTGAGTGCAGAGGGTCAATCACTTCCCTCCTGCTGCTGGCCACATTCTTTCTGATAAAGGCCAGGATGCCTTTGGCATTCTTGGCCACCTGAACACACTGCTGGCTCATGTTCAGCTGTCTGTTGACCATCATCTCCTGGTCCTTTTTCACTGGGCCACTTTCTAGCCACTCTTCCCAGGCCTATAGCACTGTAGGAGGTTGTTGTGACCAAAATGCAGGACCCAACATAGCAATAATAATAACATAAGAAGGAACCCACCTCCATAAAGGAGAGGTTATCTTGTGGAAGATGGAGGAAAATATTCTGTTCTCTTCATTATACTTTGATAAGGATCAAACAAGTTTGGTCATTAATATCTTCCTTCACCAAACAAAATATGAGTTTGATTTCTCTGTTACGAAAAATTTCTGCAAGTCATATTGATGGACTTGCCCAGCATTAGGGAATATTGAGCTTATGGCTGGAGCAGTAAACCTGGGTATTTGCATACAGTGTTCTGTAAAATCTAGTTTAAATTTGTACTTACAGCAAATACCTTGGGAAATTTCATTGTTACAGCCTAAGACAAAACCCAAAATTTATAGCTCTGGTAATGCCTATTTTTTTCCCATTTCTTTGCTTTTCAGCCTGCATTTTTCAATGGATCTTACATTTTCTTTATTTCTTTGTCCCTCTGGAATTCATTAACTCTAGTTCTAGAGTATAAAGGGGACAATTTGATGTAAGAATGTTTGTGTTATTTCCATTTTAAACTGAGATGTCCAATCAACACCTGCAGACTGTGTATGCATTAGTTTACTCTGCATGCTACCTAGGAAGTATAGTCTAATGATATTTTTGATTGAGTAAACATTTGCAACGAAGGTTTTTATTGTACATGTTCTCAGTGCTATACAAGCAAAGCAAATTAATCACCCTAACCCCTCTCGTTGTGAAACTCACTTGTTCGGTATTTTATTAAACTCTCCTTAATTCTTTATGTTTAGCTCTCTGCTATTCAGACTGTTCAGAGCCATATATACGTTTACAGGTAAAGGGGATTATTTTTCATGGTATTTTAGCTACAAAGCACTTTTATCTAAAAATAAGTTTCATCTAAACATATTGTGATGGCATTGTCCCTATAAATGTAAGCATTGATATTTATGAATCTTGTACGTAGAAAAGATTATAAGAGAGTTCTCACCAGGAATGTTATAGACTTTTTTATAAAATGTTACAAAAAAGTACCCATTTTGTTAGATGAAACTGTTTCAAACTTCTTTCATTACTTGAAGACATAACATTGTCTTTACAGATCTTTTGACGTTAGGATTTTTTTAGATGGTTGAAAAAAGTCTTCCAATATTTGAAAAGATCAACTAAAAGAGATGGCTGCTCATAGAACTTCAGGGCAAACCCCAAGAGTGTTTTGATCCACAATCCCTTAAGGTGCTGTACATTTGTGTTTTCATTCATACTAGTGCCTTCAAATACTTGCCAAGTTTGAAAAATATATATATTTTTTTTTTTTTTTATTTCACACTAAAGGTCTCATTCAGAGAGGTGCTGTACTACAGTATATTCTCTTTATGTTGCTCTTCTTGGGAGTCAAGGAATGGTATGCCCTAATGAGGTACTTCATAGCTTATCAACAGGCTTTTACGATGGACATCAATAGCTTTACATCAGAAACAAACTTAAAAGAAAAAAAAAAAATTAAGTGAAGAGTTATAGTGCCCCATGATACCGTTTTCCAGGAAGAGAAAGTTCAATAATACCAAATAAAAAATACCAAATAATAAAAGCAAATTATTAATGTGTTTGTGTTTGTTCTCATTTATTTATGATTACTGAAGAAATTGTTTCATCAATTAAATATTTAGATATTTCTGTAATCTTCAGAGCTAGCTAGTATTTTAAAGAAACTAAAACATAATTAATTTGAAATAGTATATGTGACCGCTCTCAAAAGGGCTAAGGAAAACTAACATTTATGAAAAGCAATAAACACGTGTTTAGTGTTTTACAGCACTTGAAATGTGAACATTGTTAGAGGAAAAACTGATTCCATGAGATTCATGTTGTTTACTGTCACTCTGCATATTCCTCACAATTAATTTTTTATTTCTGTGGAATACATGTCTTTACCTGTACCTATCTGACACAGACTCTTCTGAGTTAAGTGCAGTTGGTCCTTGACAATGGAATATAGTTTTCTGCTGTTTTCAATTAGTCTTTAATTCTTAGGTGACCTATCAATTTAAGACAGAGTTTAGTTTTCATGCAAATGTGGTATTTTCTTTTAAAGTGAATATATCTTTATGTACAGTAAAAAGTAACAAGGACAAATAAATAAGTTCCTCTTAATGATAAACAAATTAAATCTAATCACTCATAGCTTTTAGACCTAACACTTGATGAAGTTTTACATTGTAAAATATAATTGAGGCAGATTGGTTTACAGTTAAATGCCTGAGATGATATAATGAGGTATGATATGTTAATGTGCAGTTTTCTCCATATTCCTGACTTGAAATTGGAAATTTTGCACTGAACTATTTGATTTTAGAAATCCTGAAAAAATTGAATTCTGGGTATGCAGTTTAGTCCCATCTGATATTTCAAATGCTGCATCTGAAAATACAGCTATGATAAGGCTACATAGTGTTTTGGTAAAAACTGTATTTGTGTTCTATCAGGATACCAGTAGGACTGTGTCTTCCCTGTTATATCTTTGCAGTTTAGCTATAGGAGACACTGTGGTGTACAACATAAACACATTAAAAACTTACAGTACTGAGATCAGATCAAAGCCCTGTCTTGCACAATATTGTGTTTGATCAATTATGAATACCTATGGAATAATATGGAAACAGGGAAGTATATATTGTGAACTCTATGTCTCCTTCCACTAGGTGTCTGAATCCACTTCCAAATCCACTGATAACCATTGCTCTATAAATTGGTCTAAATCATTCACAGCCTAGTTTTTGGTGTGATAAAACTTCTGTTTATTTTGAGCCTGTCACTCCCTAACTTCATTTAATAACCCCTAATCTTTGTATTAGAAATGGTAATGAATTAATTATTGACAGATGAGTTCTCCATAACATATGTGAATTTCTAGATACCAAAGTCCAGACCTAAAATTACTGGGCCTGAGTTCTGGCAAACTTAGTCTGTCTGATACATTTTAATGGCATCTGAAGTGCAAATAGCATATTGTAGTGACTGAGACCATAAAAACTGACCAGAAAGTCTTCATGAAATCATAAAATAATTTGTGTTGGCATGAACTTTTAAAAGTAATCTAGTCCAGCTCCCCTGCAATATGGATAGACAGCTTCAGATAGATTTGGTTATTTACTCAGAGCCCCAATCTGGCCTTTAACACTTCCAGGGATGGGACATCCATCACCTCTCTGAGTAACTTGTTTCAGTGCTTTACCAGCTTCATGGGAAAGACTTTCTTTTTCATACCTAATCTAAATCTGCCATCCTGTAGTTTAAAGCTGTTTCCCCCTCATCTTCTCAATTATAGACCTTTGTGAAAAGTCCCTCTCCTGCTCTCTTATAGTTCTGCTTTGGATAGTGGAAGGCTTCTGTAAAGTGTGCCAGTAGCCTTCTCTTCTCCAGAATGAACAACCCAAACTCTCTCAGCCTGTCTTCCAAAGAGAAGTGCTCCTTCCCTCTGATGTTTTTGGGGTCTTCCTCTGGACCTACTCCAACAGGTCCACATCTTTCTTGTGCTGAGGAGTTCAGAGCTGGTTAGAGTACTCCAGGTGGGGGTCTCACAATCACAGAATAGAGGGGCATAATCACCTTCCTCAATCTGCTGGCCACCCTTCTTTTGACAAAGTCTAGGATCTGGTTGGTTTCCTGGACTGCAAGTGCATGCTGCCAGCTCATGTCCAGCTCTCCATCCACCATCATCCTGAAGTCCTTCTCAGCAGGGCTATTCTCCACCCCACTACAGCTTGCTGTGCTGCTTTTTCAGGAGATGTAGAAGTGGTTGAACTCTCCAGCAGGATGAAAACCTTCAAGCCCAATGCCCCCCCTAGATGGACCAAGAAGGCTTCATCAATAATCTCCCCTTAATCTGGTGGCCTGTAGTAAATATGCACCACGAAGTTCCCTTTGTTGCCTCAGTCTCTAGTTCTTACCCAGTCAGACATTTTGATTTGGTTCAGTTCCTTTGCAAAATATTTCACTTTGATTGCATTCGCAGCCAATCAGAACTAAAGAAAATTTTTCAAAATAATGATTTCCTGTGAAAGTTTCTTTTGTTTTTCCGGGTTTTTTTTGGTTTTTTGTTTGGTTGGTTTTTGGGGGGGGTTGTTTGTTTTTTGTTTTGGTTTGGGTTTTTTTTTTTGGGTG
>VXAU01003336.1:45061-75509 GCA_013399695.1 Formicarius rufipectus
TTTGTTTGTTTGTTTTTTGTTTTGTTTTGGGTTTTTGGTTTGTTTTTTGGTTTTTTTTTTTTTTAAACCATATGTGGGTGAGAAAAAGTTCTGAGGGAAACTTTTGGAGAACCAAAAGGTATATGGAAGTTTCAAGCTAGTTTTAGATACAAAGATAATGAGAGACATCTCTGTCCTTTAACTGTACATCAGGACTACAATACAGAAGCACAGACCCTGTGGTATTTATCATGATGACAAACTATGACAGGAGCACTCAAACTCTGAATGTTGAATATGCAGTTTTATTAAAAAGAATTATAGGCATTTGCATTGCATATGGATCATCCATACATATATATGCATGCATTTTTTAATATTTGTATCCATATATAAATATGTAAGTTGGGTGCTCAGTCTGTTTTTCACGTTGCACTTACAAAAGACCATTTCTCACCCACTTGTAAAAAAGACTTACTTGTATTTTGTTTGATAATGTGCTCGCCTTTAAACTTGATATCATCTCAGGAGAACAGATGTAATATTCTTTATAACTTGGTGAAATTAGCAACATCCTTGCTTCTTGGAAAAACTTTTCAGAACAATGTTTCACCTTTCCTATCCAATTAGATAATTGTTTTAAATCTAATTATGTATTTAGTGATAATGTCATTTACTGTTAGAAAATACACTTGTATTTCTACTTTAAAATATAATGTAATAGTATTTAGGAATGAATGCAATAAATTACATTCAAAGTAAATGACAATACTAAAATAGTAAAATGTTTAAAACATATTTTTTTTTATTTATGTATCTATAAATTTGAGGAAAAGATCATTGGAGCTCTTTTGAGTCTGTCTGTATTTATCTTAGTGAATAAGCAAGGTAGCTTAAAAGTACATGTTGGAATGTACTTTGATTCCATTTCAGTACAACTGTACATTTTAGAAAAAAACTGCTTCTGAGTTGATGTGCAATATGTTATGATGCTAATCTCACAGTTGTCTCTCTAGCTATCAGTACTTATAAATCACACACTCTGTAGTAAGAAGGGTAAATCAGAAGGTTAGAAATCCAGAGAAAACTGTGACTGAGGTGATAGATTACATGAAATTACTACAATCTGAAGATTTTTTTTGAAAGGCAATGTCATGCTTTTGAAATATATGCCTATATGTGTTCCCATTAGGAGGTGTGTGCTGTATGCTAGATACACAGAGTACTTTCTAATTATTTTCTTATTATTTTGATTATCTCATTAATAGAAAATTATGAGATGAAAGTTCTCCTAGACTCACAGATCACATTCTTAAATAAAGTTCTATTTATAGGAAAAGACAGATTGGCGTATTTTTTAGATTTGAGTTCATCAATAAGAGGGAAAGAGTCTGATACCCTGTGTGGTTAAAAATGGTTTTGTTCTTGGCTAGAAGAACTCAGTTGATCTCAATAAAAACTGATTCTGTGCACACCTATTGCACGTTAAAGGTGTGTGATCCAGCACCATATTTACAAAATAAACCCCAAGAAAATGCTTGAAAATTCTCATCTTCTGAATGCACTAGAAAATATGTTGCTTGGTTTTTTTCATACAAGAAATAGTGATCAAGCTATATGTGCAGCTGGCTGAAGAATTTACAGTGATATGGCTTCATTTCATCATGTTTCTAACATACTTATATGTCTCAGTTTGTATAAGGGATTCTACCTTTAAAATCATGACTGTAGTTATTACATATATTTTCAGTTTACTTACATATATGGTTATCACTTACATATATGGTTATCTGGCAGACTCTTTTTGTTGTCTTCTTTTCTATTTTTCTTTCTTTCTCCCTAAAAACCAAATATTCATTACTGCTTCATAGAGAATTTCCTTGCTGCAAAACTGTATAGAAAGGCATTTCAACATCAGCTATGAAATGGGAGACAGGAATATCAGATAGAATGCAAGATGCAAAACAAAATAAAGCAGACAGTTGTTAGATCTCTAGTGTAAATTGGTCTATGTACTTGTTATTATTATTTTTTCATCATGGCATTCAAGCACTGCAATACTTGCAGGGTATCTGATTCTTGTATTAGCTAAATAAATAAATACCTGAAAGCTTGATAGAGCTTGTTCAAAACTATTGCTGAACTCAGTTAGACTTCTGTGTGCAAACAGCACCTGAACAAAAATATAATATTCTGTATTGAAATCCAATTCTTTTAATAATCCCAACTGTTGCATCCTGATACCATCTTTCAGCTGTGTCTAATTCAGGAAAGACAATTTCAACCAGCACAGACTACTTTAAGATACTCTTTTTAGTTAGCTTAATCATGAGATTTTAATTTTCAAATATGGGTCAGTCAAAAGAAAAGCAGATGTTGAAAGTGAGTGACTTGGTTTTCCATTAAAAACTTGTAATTTTACAGTAATCTGTATCACATGAAATGACCTTTTCCACTGGATATTGCTGTGCTGAATGGGAAAGTTTAACTAAGAGGTAGCAGTTCTTCCTTTTCGTGGACAACACTAAGTTGGGTGGAAGTGAGTGTTAATGTGCTATAAGGTAGCAGGGCTCTGCGGTAAGATCTGGACAGGCTAGATCAATGGGCCAAGGTCAGTTGCATGAGGTTCAATAATGCCAGGTGCTCTATAATATGTTTAGACTGGAGAAAAGCTGTTGTTGAGAGACATCATTCATTACAATTACCTAAAAGGAAGTTGCAGTTAGGTGGGAGTCCGTGTCTTCCTCCAGGTAACAAGTGACAGGATGGATATTACGATCCTTTTTTCACAGAAGGGATTGTAAAGCATTGAAATAAACTGCCCAGGGAAGTGGTGGAGTCACTATCCCTGGAAATGTTCAAAACACCTGTGGATATGACACATGAGGACATGGTTTAATGGTGAATGTTGGCGTGGTTGGATGCTAGGTTGGTGGCTGAACTTGATTATCTGAAAAGTCTTTTCCAGCCTTAAAGGTTCTATGATTCTAATTCTGTGAATGCAGACTTAGGCAGTGAGGCATCCTATTGCTCTTTGTTTTCATAAGATTTTCAGGCATATCTGGCAGTATTGCTAAACTAATGAAAAGGCATGTTTTTACATTCCTTATTTTTAATTGTTTTGGTAGAATAGAGTTAAGGACATGTTCTTTTTGACCAGCAACAAAGTAATATTTTAAAGTAAAAGATGCCAATAGACACTAAATCACAGATTCATTGCTGTATCCTGGAATACACAAAGGTCACATCATGAGTCTAAAATAATTATGTGAAGTAGGATAATGAACTGTGGAAGAGTCCAACTATCCCAACTGCTGCACTCAGCTAACATGTAAACTGGAGAGATAATTTATTCCTGCTGAAAAAGACATGGCAATCTATTGAGATTGTAAATTTGGGGGTTAATTACTCCTTCTAAGAAAACTTGAAATTTCAATTTCAGGTCCTACAATAAGAGTTGGACTGGGGAAAAAGAACAGTGTGTTAGAGATTCATAGGTTCTGATTCCAGGAGTTCAGAATAAGGAAAAAATTCTTCTTTCTGTGGATTTTAAGGTTTAGAAGGATGGTACAGAAGGGAAATGAGCAAAGATTACAGTTTGACAACAGTTTAATACTGTTATTTTGGAATAAGTAAAATATTCCAGATGTCTGTAGTTCATGGAGATTAATTACTAGTGAGATTTAAATTGTACAAAATCTTAAGTGGCTATCATTGCTTAGATAAAGTAAAATTAGAAAATAAGGACTTTTTACAGCACATTTCTTAGGATTCTAGTCTCTCCTCTTTGATACCACTTGCTCTTAATAGCCCTGCCATTATTTGTGAAGCTGAAAAACTGGGAATGTAATCTGCTAGTGCAAAGTATTTGCACACTAGAACAAAGATGAAACTATGTAAAATTACATTGTCATTAACCTGCTCTTGGTGTAGAATGGCACACATCACCCCTTACATGATCAACTTCATGAAAATCACTAAAAACTTTCAGGATATAGGTAAGTTTCAGAGTGAAGCGAACAATGTCAAAAGAAATAGGCTGTTAGCTATAAAGAGCAGAAATACTCAGAAAAAAGATCAATTGATGTCCACCTAAATCAGCCTCTTGAAGGGATTGAAATCTGATGTAGAAGCATCTATCATGCCTAATACTGTAAATAGAAATCATGCCTAAAAACAATCTGGTGCCTTCAAAAATGAGTCTTTTTATTATATCTTTAAATACATTCATTCTGCTCCTTTCTTTCTTAAGAAAGCTAAATAGCATAGATCTCTACAGGATTGCAAAATTATCAGCTTCTGCTATCCCAGGAAGTGACATTTTATAAGTAGATCTCACTGGTCAGTGTTTGTTTCCAGTACTGAAGAATATAATTCCAGAAGAAGTCAGTTTCAGTGGTTAGAACATTTCCTCTGGGTCTCCACCTTTGCTATTTCTTGCCAGTTACACACATTTATTCTTATGTCTTGGATTAAACTTCTTTCCACAGCTTTTGCATACCACTATGGAAAGTAATCGTATTCCTTTTCAGATTGTATTTGGGAAGATTAAACAGATTAAACATTTTCAGCCTTTTCAGTAATAAACGTAGCATTTAATGCATTCATTCTTGCATAAGTGCATACTCTGAATTTTACACTTTTATGTTTGATTTCATTTTTATGTTCTGTAATTGACAAACTCATGAAGCTCTTCCTGTAAGAACTTCCTCTCTTTTAATATGTTCAAAATAAAGGAATTATGTGAGCAACCTTCACTGATTACCTCACTCATTAAGGTTTTACATAAGGTCCACCTCACTTAAAGAGCTCCAGTAGAAATTCTCCTTCAGACCCTATCCAGATTCTTCTCTATATTATAATTCTTCTCTGTGCTCCATCCTCAACTTAACTTTCTCTGAAGCTGATATAATATCTATCACATTTCTGGTTTAAAAATAAAGCTATTTAGCTTACTTAAAATCTATCAGATTGCCATCACAGTTTATGAAAATCTCCTTTTTTTTTATACCATGTTTTTAAATCTTCTTTACTTCAGTATTTGCTAAGATATTTTTTTCTTCCATAGTTTTATCCCAATTCCATAAATAAAATTATAGCAGTTTTTGTAATATTTTGCACTTAGGGAGGCAGATACTACTGACTTAATGTTCAGGCAAGGAGCTTATGCCTACTACATGTGTTGACCTTAAAAAAAGAAAAGTACTGTAGTTTATAATAATCAGTTACTTAGATTTAGTATGTTTTATTTAGAAAATTATTTCAGGTTTTGTTGCTAGAGTGAAAAATGTTTTGAAGGAGTGGAGTTTGCAAAAGAACCAGATACAAACCACAGGAGTGTGTGGCAGGAAGGTGACTTGAGGTTAAAGGCTAGTAGTCCTGACACTAATTGCTGCCTGTCCAATGCCTACTGAGTCCACAAGGCTCTGTGTAACATCCACTCTGTATTCTTCCATTCATCATGCATCACAGAACTCTTTCCAACACTTGCAAAGAAAGTTTTGACTAAAAGCCTCACTCTGTATGATGTTTGTTTTCCAATTGTCACATAGAACAAAACGCGGAGTTATGACAACCATATTACAGTTATAACGTGTCAATAAATTATATGCTGCCATAAAATTGAGCATATGTATACTTAAAACAAAATGGCAAACTGAAAAAAAATTAAAATGAATGCCAAAATAATGCCAGTGAGCGTCTCTACCACATTGTAAACCTGAGCAAGTTATTTTGTATAAATATTCTAAAACAAAAGTGCATCTACTATTTGCTGTAATTAATTTCAAGTTGTGCTTGTAACTATTCCGCCCATACTGCAGCCAGTCTAATGTTCATAGTGAGTAAGCAGTTTATTTACATTCAAATCTCTTCTGCCACCTAAGTCCCTAGACAATGTAATGAAATTACAGCATTTTTTATGAGCAGATACAAAGGCATAATTCATCTTTATGTTTATTTTCTATGTAAAACCTAGAATGTTTTTAAATCAAAAAAATGCTCTTTTACTCAAATATGAAGATATTCATTTGAGAATAAAAGAAATATCCTAAGTGATAAAAGAAACGAATTTTAAGAAGCCTAATTTTACAGGAGATAATATTATCAATATATATCTTATGCATCTGGTACATGAATTCAAAAGATCTTATGTGTTAAACATTCAATCCTTAAAGTAAATTTATAAATGCACTATGCAGAAAGTTCAAGATTAGAATACAGGAATTTTATTCTTTGTTAATTCTCTGGGGCTAACATTTTTTTTTTAGGTAGTTTGCAAACATCTGTCATTTGCTAAATTAATGACCCTTAGTGACAGTGTAGCAACTCCAGGTTATATGTGAAAATGCTGGGGTTTAGGAATGTAAAATATTACATGCTTTAATTTAGCACATACAGTAACTCAATGGAAGTATTAACACTGCAGTGTAAAATTTTAAAAGGTGTTTTATTTCCTCCATCATTTCCTTGTCTTAATTCTGTCTGCAAAGATATTTTAGAATTCAACGTTTTTATTGTGTTCCTATTTATATGAACATGTAACAAGGGATTCTAACAGTATGCAATTATCAACAACATAAAGTTCTTGCTGGTGTACAGTGTTTGCTTGTCATAACTGTGTCAGCTTTCATTCTGTTCATCAGCACTGAATTTGACAGATACACTCTGCCATCAGTGGCTTACTCTGAACTGTATAAAAGCAAAGTTGCCAGAGTAATTTGTTTCAAAGGTCTTCTAAACTGACTGTAAAAATAGCAGAATATATCCAGGGGAAAAAGTACTGCAATCAGAAACTTACTTTAAGGACTCCACTGGTTTTTAATATATTTTAAGCAGAACAAATGCACAAATATATTTGATCTATCTATATGTTCCTTCTCTATTAGTTGTTTTTCCATTTTACTGTATTGTGAATATGAGAATAGCAGTGTAGAGACTCAATGTGCAGGAATCTTTTACAATTGGTTTTTACCATTTAAAGAACTTTTCTATAAACAGGGTAGGTTTCAGCTTCCCTGTTAAATGTCTGTGTTTATTTGGCATTGTGCAGACCAATACATGAAAATTCTGTGGGTAAAATGAAATGGGTCCATTCTCGTCCCATTCCCAATCTCAGGTGCACTACAGTCACTCCATGTTCCTTGTTTTTTCTACCCATTTTGAAGGTTTTCTGTCCCACCAGATTTATACTTTGAATATAATAAATAATCCTATCATCTAACATTATTGAGCTGAAAATAATTGATTAGCAAAGTGGATTTTCTTCCTGAAAAACGAGTCAGAGACTTATCTGTCAGGCTACTCTGCTTTTTTATCCAAAATGTACCATTCACATCACTGAAGTGAAAGAGAGTGCTTTTGGTTGATCAGAAGTGTTAGTTGATGTCAAAACTCTTCTAGTGTCTGACAATTGTTAGTTTCCCCCTACAGAACAAAATGAGACTTAGTATTGTAGAATACATGAATTTTAGCAAAATATGGAGTAAATAAACTTAAAAATAGGAGGAATTAGGGGGCACAGAGCTCCTACTTAGCTGATAGAGGAGTATTTATAAGAGAATGTCAACCCAAAGAAAGCATTAAATACGTGAAGATGTTATAGCAATGAGTTACTTTGACACATTCTTCTACCAAGTCTTCTGTCTTTGCTCATGCTTGTGGCAAAAAGAGCACCAGACTTTCTGCATTCAATAACATGCACCTGCTTCTGATGAAACACTTCCTTAATGGATCCTCTAGAAAATTATCAGAAAGATTTCACTCAAACTTGTCCTTCATATCACTACTAGTTACTTTCAATACTGCAATTTTATATACAAGCAGAATTTTCAGAAAAGAAGTATTTTTTTTTCTCCTTTCTTGCTTTAAACTTGTTTGCAAAAGTTTGAACCTAATAGCTGGATAGTATAATCTATTTTATCAATTATCTATTTTCCTTATTAGCATCTACTAATATATCATGCAACATATATAGTAATTTAATTTTTCAAGTATTTCAGATAATTTCTAAGGTTGAATATTTTTGGGGAGACTGTCATTGCCTACGCACGTAGGGGATAGAAAAAGCAAAGTAAAATATTTCTTTAATTCTTTTAGTTATTTTGTGATTACTGCCTCATATGGAACACTAAAATCAGTACTGATGTGAGGGATTGAACCTGTTTATAAGGTTAAGCTTGTATTTTTCATATTTTTATTTGAATCTATACAACTTGTAATTTGATAGCAAATTTCACTAAGTAATTCCTTGTTCTGCTTTAATATCTGCTTTAAATCTATCATATAAAATTATGTTTTGTTGTAATTACAGAATATACGATCTAAGAGTATAGTCAAAAAGCTATAAATCTGCATTAATCTAAATAATCAAGACACAAGAATAATACAGAGGGGCATATCAGGAAAGAAGTCAGATACAACAAATGAGAATTTCAGGCCGGGTGGCAATAGATAGACCAGGGTACCTTATATGCACACACCTTTCAATCAAGTAGTATGTGTACTGCAGTGGAATAAACGGAAGACGTTCTTGCAGCCAAGTAGACTTTGATCACTTTTGTTCATAGATGTGGCAGTAGTCTCTTTTTTCTCAGGTAGTGATCTTCCCTAAACTTTACAGTGAGTGCTCAGTGAACTTAAAGAAGCGTTTACTCACTATGCAGACAGACATTAAATTCTCGTACTGGGCCACAGTCTTTCATAAAATATTACATACTGTCACTTTGTTAAACGTTTGGGTTTTGGCTTTTTTTGTCCAATGTCCTTCATATTCTGCCAAGCAAATTGTGGTGACAGATGAGTTGCATTTTAGAATCACGGTGTTTTCAGTAATTCACTTTGATTTGCCTACATTTTTTTTATTTAATGTTTTTTGTTTATTTAATGTTTCTTGTTGATTACGCCTATGTTTTCTGTTGCTTGCATGGCACATTAAGATATTGTACACAATTAAAGATGGTAAATATACCGTCAAAAATCTCACTCATTTTGTGAGGGAAAGGTTAAGAAGAGTTCGCTTTTTCACAACAAAGATACAAGGATGAAGAAGGCCTAGTAGAGGTTATATTGGTTATTCTTTTGGTTGTTTGTAATGGTACATATTTACCCATGTAAACAGCACACTGGTAGAAGGTACAATGTAGCCTTTAGTCATGCTGCTCTCATGCCACTATGGAGTCTTGCTGGATCTAAGATATGGTCATTATTTGTTATGAATTTTGTCCAGATTGGGGCATAATGGGCAGGCTCTGTGCAGTCTGTGAAAGTTGTATGTTGCAGGTGCTGGGTGTGAGGTGAAAGCAGGTGGGTGTTTCAAACCTGCTGACCTAACGTGAGACAACTGCAAAAAAATAGAGAGGGTCAGCCTTGATGCAGTGCTCTCTGTACTGCCTGTTCAGCATGGCCTCTGGAAGGCGCTGTGCCCAATGCTGCAGCAGTTGCTTTTTGGGTTTTTTGTTTCTTTGTTTGTTTTTGTTTTAAATAAAAAGAACCTGGGAAAGAAATAACATCTGACTTACAGGGGTATTACTTAATAATGCAGTCAAAGACTTAGTTTGCTCCTGCTAGACCTGTTTTGCCATTGCCTTTTCCAGTGGAACTAACTGGATCTTTTTTCTAGCTCTACCAGTCAGAACAGTTGTTGAACCATGCAAAACACATAGTGTGCTTCCCTCTCCAAGGATGAAAAGCAGATGTGTTATCTCAGGTCTCCCAGAACCATTATAACTATCAGAGGCATAGTACTACCCAGAAGCTGTGGGAGTAGTGCTGCCTTGCTACACCCCTTTTTTTTTTTTTTAATGCTGCAGGATTTGTAAATAACTTTCCTTAAAACATCTCAATCTCTAGTCTGTCTAGGGAAAAACTCTAAAAAAAATGCATTTCATATGGTCATTCATAGCCAGAAGTAACAGTTTTAAAAACACAGCATGGAGGGTGGCGGGGGGGGGAGGGAAGGCAGGTGAAAACAGGAGACTTTTGCTTGCAACAGAAAGGGATACTGAAACTCACCCTAAAAGAGATATTTTAAAAAAAATTTCGCTTTACATTTTTAGCTCTCTAGGAAGTCACCTAAGAGACAACTTTCTGAAGTGCTGTCTTGTCTCCTAGTGCCTTTGACTTAATTTTGTGTGATAATTCCTGGGACTTAAATCCAATGAAATAGTTTTTCATTCCTTTTATATTAACCTGAAATCATTAATTATATCAGCACTTGGTCTTTTCTTGGCAACATCAAATATACCTATTAGAACCAATAATTGCAGTTTTACAGTAATAATAATCACAGAAAATTAGCATTCTATACATTATAAGATTAAAAAAAATTGCAGGGTTGTGAATATTTGCAATTATTTGGATGAATGAAAGAGGTTCCCAAGAAAATACAAATTCTTCAATAAGTAAGTTCTTTAATTTTTGAAGATGTATAAATAATGATTTAGAGAAACCAAGAATAATTTCTGCTTTGTTCATATTTTAATAGTATACTCTTCTTTGGTCTTTCAGTAATTAAGTCTTATGACATTCCAGAAAGTATAAGTCCTGCTGAGATGTTTAAGTTCGGAGCAATCTCTTGATGTACAAACAAACTAAAAAAAAAAAAAAAAAAAAAAAAAAAAAAATAGACACCCAGGATCATAACAAGTTATTTTGCTTTCACCTTTGAAACAAAATTGAATGATAAAGCAATATGGCCTACTGAAACTGTTCCAGCCTTGTTGTTAACTAGAACCTCCTTTTGAAATTCATTGCCTTCAATTACATTTTTAAAAGAATTTTAATTATGTGCCTGAAAAGAATAAAGATGCTTGAGGCTCCATTTGTTTATCATGGAAGGCCTAAAAAAAATGAGGACAGAGCTTCCCAGCTCATGCAGGGGTTGCAGAGAGAGAGAGATGACTTTTAATTCGACAAGTTCAGAGAGATTTCTTAGTTTGACGCGCACAGCAGGGGGTCTTTGAGTGCCTGGCAATACTTCAGCATTCTGAGCTTTGAAAGTCTTTCCCTGCAGCAGAAATTGTATCAAAAGCCAATGATAATATTCCCTGCAAGGTAAAGGACCCTATTGAAGATTTCTAGAGCTGTTTATTTATTCATCACAGTTTTTTCTTTTAGGACGTATCAGACGTATAGGTAATAATTCACACAGATGCTAGGAAAATGAAATAAATAAATAAATAAATCAGAATCTCTCATTAATCCTTCAATTTTCCCTGAAGTTTTCCGTAGGCCATGTTCAACTATAGCTATGTTCACCTATAAAATTTCCTGTCATTCCCTGTCATGTATTCTGCATGCAATCTTCACTTCAAATCTCAACTTTTCCTTATTTTTATCAGAATTGTAATTTTTGTCTGCCTTTCACCACCAGCTGAGCACATAAGATGTTTGTGGGCATTACTTTCCACTAAACTCTCAAAGTTATTGATTAATTTTACAGAAGAACATTTGATTTCTTAGAGGTCTTTTTGAAAGTAGATTTGAGATAACTCTTTCATAGCCAAGATTAAAGCATTATTTATATTCCAGATATCAGAGTTTTAATGTTTTGGCATTACATTTATTTGAAAAGTATCCACATACGTTTTTATTTCTGATATTGTTTTGGTTTGTTTCTGCAGCCAAGCTGGGACTGTGAGACTACAGCAACCCCTTGTGTAATGTCAATGTTGGCTATCATTTTGGCAAAATCAGCCAGCTCAGTGAAGACAGAAAAACCCTCCTTCCCTCTTGTTTTTTCATCTGCTGGTGGCATTCCAAGTGACCTTCCCTCATAAATATTGGTGAGTAACCAAATGGGGAAAGAAGTTCCTCGGCCCAAAGTAACTTGTTTTAAAAAACTTTGTTGACCTGAGAGGTTTCCATTTTTTCAAAGTATAAAATAACCCTGCACTTGCAGTTGTTGGTTGTGGGGGTTTTTTTTTGTTTGTTTCTTTCTTTCTTTTAATGGTAAGATGAGGTATTTAATGACACTTATTTCTAGAGACCTATAGAACACTACCATGTGCTACATATTCAAACTCTAAGAACCAGTCTTTCAAGTTACTGTTCTACAGAAACATTCCTGACAGCAAACAGGAATCAGTCCTCTCTTCCTGTTACTTTCTCATGGCTTAATAGTCTGGAATGGTATAAATTTATCACAACATCCCAGATCTGGCAAGATAAAACTTTCCCAAGTGTAGGAATTAAGGAAGATAGCTAGAGGCTAGGTTTTGGGATCCTTCTGGTTTAGGAAGTATGCCTAAAGTGAAATCACAGCACTGCAGAAGTTGTGATACCTACAAGGCAGTCTAGGAATGATGTTGCAACTACAGTAATTCCATAGGCTGACTGAATTACATAGTTCAGTAGTAAAAAAGTTTTCAGGTCATTTGAGGCTATCTCAGCGGATTTATCTTGCTTGAGAAATCCAGTATGGTTAAAGAGATTTTCAGTGTTGAAACCAGACAGTGAAGTAACAGCCTATGGCTCAGGAATATTTACAGAAGAGTAACACACAACACTATAAAGTACATGCTCAGATACAAAAAAATATATAACCTGGCTTAGAACAGTTTGGAAGTTGTAAATATGTGCAGGATCTAAGACTGGAAATTATTTAAGGTTTATGCATATTAAAACTAAAACATTGGCATAAAGAGTCACTTAGGCAGCTGCCATTCATTACATAAGTAATGCCAACATTACTTATGTTATTGCAATTCTCTCCTATTCACAATACAGTCAGAGAACAGTGATGTATCATTTATGACTCTATGATATGTAATGTTTGATTTATTTTTTTTTGCTTAACTGTATGTGTACTTGAAGAATGTCAGTTTAAAGGACCAGAGTAACTTCAAAAGAAATATTAATAGGAGCGTTATCATGGCACCAAAATAATGCAATAATGGCTTTTCATCAATGGAATGCTTCCAGGGAAAAGAAAGGCTGGAGTACCTACTGTATCTATCTCTCTGCTTAAAAAGTCAGCAGTGGTGCTATTTAGAAGTTCCTGAGATATGTGATAGGTTTGCCATTGATTTCCCTGACTTCTAGTAATCAGGAGACTGAGGGGAGAAGAGAAGGAAGAGGGGAAAAAATTTAGTAGAATTACATACATTTCTATGCTCTATCAATGTTCTTTCTTTGTTTCTGAATCAACTACGTGATGAAGTTGGGGCTTCTTACTAATTTGGGGTCGATGTTTGGGTGTACAGGTAAATCAATACCAGGCTTAGTTTTGAGGATTTGTGTGAACCTCTTAGAATTTAAATCAGTCTTCAGTCTGATATGAATGTATTGTAATAACAGTTTTTTTAAAAAATGTATTACATGAAGGCATTTTCTACAGCTTTTCATCTAGTAACATCATGGTACTTGTAACCACATGCTGTAACATTTAGTTTGTGACCTAAGATGGTAAAGTTGCACACCATTTGAAAAATGAGTGGAAGGTAGAGTTTCAAAGCATTCATCTTTTGAGAAAGACCTTCTTTAACTGTGCTTCCATTCTAAATTTGTCTGTCAGCTCATTTTTTATATCTTTAGAGGACACTGCATAGATTTATACTAGCTTTATGGAATAATTTATTGTTTGATCATATTATGATATTTGCATATGTAGTTGCTTTCCTTTAAAGTGGATAGGTCATAACTGTCCAACAATTAAAGACTCAGATTTTCTTCTTTCCATGTCCAAGTATAGGCATACAGTTCACAACTCATTGTTATAATGATAGTTTTTTTGGAAATCTTGCAAGAACATCTGGTACACGTATACTATAGTAACAGGTAATTGGGTGTTCATAAGCTTTGTTGGGACCACAGAAACTGCTTTATCCTAAGAGACTGCAGCAGCTTTCTAGAAATGAGGATGTAACCAGAGAGTATGAAATCCAATTGTTACCATTTCTCAGTGTATATCTGTCAGACCAAGAAAAGGTGGCTTTTTTACTTTTGGCTACATCCACATTAGAAAGAAATGAGAAGCATGCCAGTAATTTGTGACATTATTTTTTTCCTGTTTAATTTCTTTTTCATACAACCATGTATTTCATTGTGATCTACCAGATGGTTCTCGATTCAGTAATATGCTGCCCCTCTTGCATTTTGCATGTATTTGATATTTTGCTCAAATTTGGCATTTTACAAAGGGTAAGGGAGATTGAGAGGTATAAATAGGTAAATACTAAATATTGCATATATGTATAAATATTCCTCTACGTGAAGAAGATAAGATTAAACACAGTCTTGATTTTGTATCAGAGTGGGATTAATCCACCTCTGATTATTTTATTGCTTTTTCTTAAATCCTTAAATACGTATCAGGACTTTGGTAAAAAATCTACTGTATGCTCTAACACATAACTTAGTCTAACAAGCTTACCCCTTGAAACCTGCAGCTCTGAACCATATATGAAGCAACTAAATTCAGATATCAGTTGATTGTGCATACTGCATTAACTTCCAGAAGTATAAACTATCATTAATCTTAAATAGTGTTGCTCTCCTCTAAGTAAAAGACTTTACTGTAAAAGAATGTACATTTTTCTATGAATCTTTACATTTTTTCTTTGTGTTTATTTTTCTTGTGTCTAAACTCTTAAGAATCTGATGAAACTGAAATCACAGAAAAGTCACATAAACTGCCAAATAGCAGAAACATGATGGTTCTGGAGCTGGAACTAATAAAATCAGCTCTCCTTCTGAAATCTTGTTTTCTTTGTAGTCTAAGGTCACTAGTTTCAACTGCAATCCTGATTTCCCTATCCCTCTTTTATCCTCTTTACCTGAGAAACAAGAGTTGTGCTTAGACTACCCCTCTCTGAATGCTGAGTAAGCCCAGCCATCTCCTACCATGGGGATATTAATTTGCATCTGCATCCCTGAAACTTGTAGGGCCTTAATTATCTTTAAAACTTTTTCTTTTCCTTTTTTTTTTTTTTCTGATTTGCTTAAATCTTGACAATCACCCACCTGAAAACATGCTACGTGAAGAGAGGTATGACACACCTAGGGTAAGATACTTCATGTAGCTTTTTTAACACCTGTATGATCTGGGATCCCCATGCTGCCATTGGGAGTAAGAGATAATTCAATACAAAAGAAGCTTTCCACAAATATGTTACAATCCAGTTGTTAAAATTGTGAGAGAGATGTCTCTTCCCGAATTAAGGTGCAAAGGAGACAATATGTCAAAGTCAATAGTATAGATTTTACTTAACTGTAAATGAGCGGTTCAATGAAGGAGAGAGAGATAGGGGAAAGAGAGAGGTGGAGGGAGAGACAGAGAGTGACAGAGAAACAGATTCAGAAAAAAAGATACCAACACTCCATAGATTCTAACGATGTCCTTTTGGTCATCTTCTATTGTTCTCAGTGGTTTTATATCTTGAGTGGTGGGGGGAAAGAGTCCATGAGACTCCCATCCCATGTGGTTTATATTGTGCAGAAGTTAAGTGGAAATGCTCCCTGTCCCTCCCCTAAATGTTGTAATACTGGGTCAAGAGACATTTCGTAAGTCTTTGACATCTTCTGTGATGTTGAAGTTGTCAGCAGAGTTGAATCATTCATGGCCCATTATGGTGTCCCGAATAGTTTAGGCTAGGTGTGAATGTCTTCAATGGTCCCAGGAGGGCTTTTCACATCAGTCATCATGTTAGGGAGGACATTGGCATGATAAGAGGGACTATTTGATCACTTAAGATTTACCTCCTTCAGGGTCTTCCCTCCAGTTTATAGCTTTAGGTATATGTGCCCTTCTGCACCTGGGATAGTTGAACAATAGTGCCACTTTATCTTGTCTCAAGGTCCTTTCGAAATCCAAATTAGTAGACTTATTCTGGCAGAGGTGGGCTTCAGTAGATAAGCAGCTGGGTTTTTTTGCTGTTTGCTGCAGTGGAGGAAAGTCTTTTGATGATCTTTATGCTGTTTAAGCCATTAACCGTTTCAGTCTCTGACAAAAAGTTGGGTTCTTTCATTAAACACCAAACTTTCATGAACCATACTATTATTTTTAAATCTGCTTTGCATATTTTGTTTGTTCAAATAGCAGATAAAGCAAAAAAATTCTCCCTGACCAAGGTTTTTAACTTAGAAAATATATGAGTGAATTACTGACATTGACTAGAGGTTTTGCAACAATTATTTAGCTAGATCATCCCAATTGCTCATGTGTAAGTCTAATTAATCAATAAGAACAGAGAAGACTAGTCAGTGACTGTTTAACATTTCGCAAATGTAACAGAATATTCTGAGTTGGAAGGGACCAAAAGGATCATAGGGTCCAACTTTCATGAGTGAATGGCCCATACGATGGAACCCACAACCATTGTGTTTTTAGCAGCATGTTCTAACCAGCTGAGATGATCTCAGGGTTTACATATACTGGTCAGATCTGAAAGAAATTAGTAAATTATTCAGTCACCAAAATATATAAAAATCATAAAAATATGGTACCTACTTGAATAGCACATCTCTGATTTATCAGACATGCCATTAAAATTAACGTTAACACATTGCAACAAAACAGAAAAAATTATATGCACACATAAAAATCATGAAGATAAGTTATTCCTTTCCTAGAGGAAATATAAAAGCAATATAATTTTGATTATATGATTTGTTTGAGTATAGGAAAGCTTTAAAATATGAATGATGGTGGTATTTCCTCTATGAAAGCTGCTATGTAAAGGAAGTAAATGAGAGGGCTCTGAAGAGATGCCAAAAGCCCTTTTGAGTGACAGCATTTAGGAAGCACAAGGTATTCATATGTGGTAATACTCTCAGCAGCTGTCTGATCTGCTGTTAAAATATCCAGGTTGAAGTTAGTATGTGTATATTCTTGTTACTTTATTACAGTTATGCAATGAAGCTGAAATAAAGTTGCTGTTATTCAGATATCTCATTGCAAGAGGAAAGAAGAAAACATATTTCATAAATTTTTTTTCTGTTTTGTTTCTCTTTCTTTGCTTTCTGTTTTATGTTTGCAACAAAATTGATTCTGACTTTAATTTGGGTTCAGATTAGATGAATTTTTAACTAAAGGTTTGGAATTACCAAACTATAAATTTTATGGGTTTAGGGTGACTGTAACAAGGGACTTGTATATAAGTACTACAGAGAATGATGGCATCACTTCAATTTCAAGCATCTGGTACTTGGACTGTCACCCAGCTCTGTTATTATATGCTGTGAACTAATAGACAAGTTTCAGCATAAGATGCCAAAAGGAGCTGGGCCTACTGGTCAGCACAAAGCGTGGGGATAAGATGTATGCCACAAATCGCATGTTCTCAGGCTACAAAGAAGTGTGTTTGTCAGAGCAGAAGTTGCAGCTCACAAGAAATAGAGTAATTGTGAGAACATTCACAAGCTTGAGGGTGACCATACTCATAACTAAACTCAACGTTTGACTCGCCACTCATAACCTTAGAATTCTGGCCCTTACACACACTTGTGTGTCTCTGGTGGCAGACATAGACCTTCCCATCTTGAGGGTTGTAAGGGAATCAAGCTTCTGAAGGAGTTTCATCTAGACACACAGTCTAGACACCATTCTTAAGGAAGTCTCCTGTATTCATCACTAATGTTGAGAAACTTTAGAAAATGAAAGGGAATAAAAGAATCAGAAGAAGCACAACTGCAGCCTTGTGGTTCATATAATCTCCACGGAGAAAAAAGAAGCAGCCCTGGTCGCAGTTTTAAGGACTGCTCTTGCATTTTTTACTGAATAGTCATAGGATAAACACCTTTCAGCCTAGGGGATTGAATTCTTGTGACAAAGAATAAGCTGACTTAACAAAAGTCACCTAAAACTCACATAAAATAGAATTAAGATTTTATTTTATTTTATATGTTACAAGTACAAGCCTTTGGAAGCAAATACTTTTTTTTTCTTTTTTTAAATTTCAACTGGTAAGGAAAAAAGATATCTTCAATATCCTACAGTGTGCTTTACCTCACATGAATCCAGGGTTTCATGTCAGAGACATGAACCATTCAATTAGGGACAGCATTCCTTCTTCAGTACTCTATCTTTTTCTGTCAGGTGTACAGTTTTTCTATGTATGCTTTTCTGTTTGCTTTGGAAAAGAAGGTTGAAAAGGCATTCTAGATCCTTAACTATATAAGACTCAGTTACAGAAACTTTACATGCATTTTATCAAAGTGCATTGGCAATAGTCAGATTTGCTGTGAAGTAACTCCTGTAACTCTTTGGCTTAAATAATATTCTCTGATTTCAAATGTATGCAAGTAAGCCATACCAAAACAGTGAAAATATACAAAGAGATAGAACACAATTACTTGGCAAAAATGAGGACTTTAAGGCCAAGGAGATTTTTTTTTAGTAGTAGTAGTACCAGTTTGTTGCTTTTATTTCTGATAACTTCTGATTGACATAGCCATTGCATTAGTGTAAAACTGAATTGAATAGAGCATCAGTCTGTACTTGGACTTTTGAATCATCAGTGAGCTGTGACCAACTGACAGCAACCAGCAGCCAAACTGAAGGTTTGCCAGCCAGCTAGATGAGGTTCTTGCACAGCTAAATATTCAAGAAATCTAAAACAGACAGAGATGACAGTAGTTTAAAAGAATTACATTCTTCTTTTAGTGTCCCACTTCAGCAACTTTCACAATGTTCATGGTTTACAGTTTTATTTGCCTCTGTCTCTGCTACACTATATGCAATTTTGTTACCACATTTTCCAGTTCCAGCTCAGGAAGAGAATGCAAGATGTGCTCAGGCAACATTAGCACTTGCAGAAATACTGGACTAAATCATAAAGGTCTTCTTCCCTTATGTGTCCACAGCAAAATATGCCAACAAATTTCTTCTCCAATAATTTAAAAACATGAATTCAAGCATATCTGGAAAACTGATTTGCCTTCAATCAAATTCTCCATTCTACTGCTGCTAGATTTCTCTTATCTACAATTCACAAATTCTACAAATTAAAATGCATTTATACCTAATGTATTTATTGTATTATCAAAGGAAATTCATGCTTTAGCTGATGGTTTAGCTATAGATGATGATGTAGCTTTAGCTGATCTACTAATCAGAACCATGTGTGGTTATGTATATACTTTTATGTTTTATTATTTTCTGGTGCACTTATTGATAGTGATTTTTAACGCATAATTGATTTCAGTGCCAGCGTGAAACTCTGAAATTAAATGCAGATATTCTTCAATTAAAAAAGACAACGGTTGAGAAATTAAATGGATAAATTTATGTCTGTAGGAGTAAATGAGCTGTCTGGTTTAAAATTTTCAAAATTGTATACAACAAATTTGAACAGGATTTTGAACAATGAGAAGTCTATGGTCTGTTTGTTTTCACATTTGAAAATTCATCCAGCTTCTTGAAATGTTTCAAAAATATTATCAAGGTTTTTTGCCTCAGATTATATACTAGTGAATGCTACATTTATAGCAAACTAAGGTCCAAATCCTGAAGCTGTCCTAATTCCTTAAAAACTTTCATGCAGGTAAAGTAGTTTCTAACTTGTGGATGGTTATAAAGGCTGGGCCTTTGCTCTGTTGTGAAGTGCACTTACTGTGTCAGGGCAGAGCTGTACCAGGGGAATACTGAAGTCAAACTAGCTTCAGGCATTGATAAATGCTAAGTTTCACTCGGAGGATGCATTTTCCCATTCAAGTAGTTCTTTACTTTCTAACACAAGAGAAGCTGGATTCAAATGAAATCACAATTATTTTTTTCTTAAAAAAAAAAAAAAAGGTCCACAAAAAAAATATTCTTTTTCTGAAAAATTCTGTGTTTTATTTAACTGACCAGTTCTTACTATCTCTTTTAAAAAAGAAATTATCTGCTAATATCCTGGGAAGCATTTGTGTTAAAGGTCATATTAAACAAAAGTCAAATCTAGACTATCTGAGGAGTCTGGAGAAGATGTTTAATGCAAATTTTTAGTGGAAAAAAAAGATATGTGTCACTGTAGGTCATCTCTGAATATTCTTGTTGGGGTTTCTCTGTTGGATATGCAATCTCAGCTAAATGTTTTGAAGAGGAGGAATCAAATAAATTGCCCTATTTTGGGTCTTTCTCATCTGTATACAGTTGTGCAGCTCTAGTAGACCTGAAAATTGCCCAGAGACAAACTTTTAAAAAATAGAGTGCTTTTGAGGCAGAAAATTGCTTTTCTGCAGCATGGTCTAAGGGACAGGATGTGACAGGAGGACAAGGAGTTGTCACTAGGTAGTCATATTGTAAGGCATATCTTACATAACAAAAAGGATCATTTGTCTCCTTTTTCTTTCATTTTAAGCTATAAGAGATTTAATTGAAACAGCTGAAGATATCCCAGCTAAACCAAGAACAACCTATTATAGTTTACAATTAAAAATGAATGTTCCTCCCTTAACTGACTTATAATTCACTGCAGAGTGCATGTGTATGGATGCCTGTCCACTACTTCAGAAGCCTTATTCTCAAAAGGAAGAATAATAAAAAAAAAAAGCTCATTGTACATGCATGTCAAATATTAGTGTGATTCTTGTAGTATAATAACAAAAGAAAGTGGTTTGTGCTTTTGATTAGCCTCTTGATGTTTGAGAGTGGTTTTGTATGGCTTAATTTTCCTTTTTATGGCAGTTTGTACATATAAAACAAAATGAAGAAAGGAGGGGAGGGGGAAAGAAATGTGCCATTTATATACTTAGAATATGAGGCCTCCTTTGGGCCCATTATACATTAATGGGTCAGCTGAGATTTATTAGGATATGTATATTAATCTTTATACACATTCACATACTATAATTGTTCCTTTGGTACTATAATGTGATTAGCTGTGAATTTGTGCAATATTAACAATAATATGGATTTCCATATTACAGAACAGTAATAACAAATGGTTATTAAAAATTCATGTAAAGTATGGGACATGAAAGCGTTTCTAAACTCTCAGTAATCTGATTATGTTCTTTTGTTTTTAAATACCAAAATGGTTAAGTCTTGCCTGTAAAGTGAAATGTTATGTGAGAAATCAAAAATTTTATGTTCCACGGAAGTGAACAAGTGAGTCTAAAGCTGTCTTAAAGAGTCTGTTTCTCATAGAGAGCTGAGATGTGGCTTTTTTGCGTTGCTATTATCTGAAAATATGGAAAAGATAGAATAGAGAAGATAATAGTACTGTTCAATAATAAAGTTTTCCTTTTAGTAAGATGCTCTTGTATATAGCACTGAAGTGCAGTGTGAAAGGAACTGTCTAGGATCCTTGCTACTTCCAGACAGAAAATTCAGCATTGATACCTCTATATGTCAAAACTGAAGGGATCTTCTCTCCCAGTGTCTGGAATGGTACAGTAATAATTCCACATGTACGGCAACCATTGTCTGATATAAAGATATAGTATAGTAGGAATATAGAAAAGAGGAATTTTTAATTTTATTTTTGTGAAGCTAATTATTATTTCTTTTTTTTATTATTTATCAAAAGCTAATTATTTTCTAATGTCTCAAATTATGTAAAATAGAGCAGTCACTTTGATTTCAGATATCTTGCAGCAGTAATGCCTCTGTTTGACAAAGGGTATGACACCCTCATCTGTTCTTTTTGCTTTGTGGTCAGATATGATAGAAGTTCCTGAATTTGACTTTGAGAGAAACAAACGTTGACAGCTTCTTCTATTCTTATCATAGAATACATACTTATTCCTTAGAAAGTTGGAAGCTTTCCTCTCAAGTTATTTTCATAAGGTAGTGATGTTTGTTGACTGAAACTTTTTTTACCTTTCCTTCATAATGCCATAGTAAGAAGATATCTTCTTTGACCCCTCTTTCCTAAATCATAAAATTTTATCTCCACATTGTACATATTCATGGGAATATAAGAAATTTCTTTATTATACCTTCTACCATTTGCCACATACTCTAAGATTTAGTCTTTGATGATTTTCTAAGCTCTTAGCAGCATCACAGTTCCCATTTTTCATTAATCTGATCTAAGAAAGTTTTAAAACTTGTTAATAGACTGCATACTGTAAAACCTGACCATAATGGAGGAATACAGTTACTCATTTTTGTCTTCATCTTATAAAAATTCTCCTTTTCAAACTACAATATTTTTTCATCCTCCTGGCCCCCAATTTCCTGATAGTATATGCCCTTGACATGCACAGGGTAAAACAGATTCGGGGGGTTTGTTTTTTGTTGTTTGGGGTTTTTTTTGTTGCTGTTGTGCCTTTAAAATGTATTCCTTAGACTTTATCTATTTGTGTTATTTCTTTTATTTGAGAATACAATTTCCCCATGATTCCATTTTCTGTTCCAATATTCAAAAATCTTACCAAATAAACAATGGTAGGTAAGTTAGGTGTAGGATTTCTACCTGTTTTATTTTTATGCAAACAGTGGGAAAAAATCATCTTCCTTATTCTTGTTCATGGTAATATGCAATTTAAGTAGAGGGAGTTTTGTCATGCATTTTACATGAAGATGATGAGCATTCTATTGTATTCAAATGCTTGTGGAATTGCTGTAAAATGACATACAGCAGGTGGGCCAGTGTCATTTGTGAAAGTCTCTCTGAGCTGCAACTCAAGCTGCTGCTATTTCTCCCTGGCATACCATACTGCTCCAAGGCAAATACTCTTCTCTTGCTTAGCTATTGCATTTTATTTTGCTGCACATCAATCCCTTGTTTTTAGTTCATATTTGTTCTTGTTTGCTTCTGCTTACCAATTTGTGACTGCAAAAGGAAACAAGTAAAAGATAACTATTAAAAGCACAGCTCTTTTCAGTGCAGTTTCAACAGCAATGGCTGGCAGTCCAAAGCTTCTGATAAAAGTGTCTTATCTCGTGTTTAATTGAAAGATTTTCTTTTAACTTTGTGGTAACCAAACTAAATGTTTTCATATGTAATAGCTCAAGCTTTTGTAGCTTAGCTCTAGTGTTGCAAAGTCTCCTTCAATATTATACAGTTTCTTACTCATAATCTTGTCAGCTTTGGGGATGCACATAGCCAGGTACTATATCAACATGGTTCTTTATATACCATTATATATTAAAACCCAATTTTATAAATTAATCTAAACTTTAAGAAAAAGTATTCATATTTATGAACAAATATATCAGAGAAACAGACTAGGAGCATTTTGAGCTGTTCACATAATTGACATAATAACCCCACCATTTTGTGTGATGAGATTACACAACCTGCTTTCTTTGATCTTGAACAAATTTGCATTATCTGTTTAATTTATATTTTCATTTGTCCAGTCTGGAGAATCTCATTTAAGAATTGTGAACATGTTATTTTAAATAAAATTAAGTAGAAAACTAAAATTAAAAATTATTAAAACTCATATTGGAACACTGATTACCCAATTATATTTGTGTCATGCTCTTGTCTCCAACTATGAAATTTTAAACAAAAGTATTCTTTCAGAAACTTAGTGAGACTTATATTTTCAGAAGTTATAAAAGGATATTTTCAGTTGTCTATGGTGCTTTTGTTGCTTCAACCTGATGAAAACTATTAGGCTAAATTTCCTTGTTTGATATCTATTAATGTCTCATAATATTTATGAAATTATAAAACTGGTCAAAACACCTCTGAAATTAAACTGTTTTCTTTTTCCTGGATGGGAACAGAAATGTTTTTTTTTTTCCTGATTGATCTTTGTTTATGAAAAGTCCTAACATCTATTATATTTAATAATTGTTATGGACAATAGTAGTAATAATAATATTAGCTCTGTCATATTTGGAAAGCATCTTTTTGTCTTCTGAGAGATCTATATCCCAGTGTTGCAGCAGGCTTTTGTCTGTTAAGAGTTCCCTCAGGGAAAGGAAGTGACATTTCTGAATTATCTGGAGAAATTTGCTTAGAATTGTTAAATATTAAAGATCATATTCAATAAATCCTACTTCAAATGTACTTCATACCTTATACTGTGGTTAGTAAGCCACAACTTTCTTTAAAAGTAGTCATTTTTAGGGCAGAGTGGTACACATTGGGATACATCCTTGTTCAACATGTGCTACAAATCTCTGCTAATTATATAATATAAGTTTGAGTAATCCTTAAGGTTTCCTGAACTGTGTCACATGCTGCAGGAACCCCTCAGAAAATGCTAATGTGGAGTAGTGGGGCTTCGTGTATCCCAAGCTGTCATTGGCTGGAAGGAAGCTTAAATTGCTTTTAGCTGGAGTTAGAGGTATCCCGGCTTCCCCTGACCTCAAACCATTCTGGTATTTAACATACACTTTGCAAAACAGACCTCATGTCTTAATGGCATTCAGTGTGTGTGAGGACTTACATGTTATATATATACCCTTTGGGAGAGCAGAGCCATGTTCAATTACTACTGAAGTTCACAGCAGTCACTTACTGATGCTTGTGGCACATAATTTATACAATGATCCCCTTGGAAAATGTGTGAATTTTCCTTGATGACAAAATTACAGTTTCTCGGTATTCTTAACAAATCTGTGAATAGGCAGGTGATTTTATCTAAAACATAGCTGGAAAATTCCCACTTGTTATTTGTATAGAAGTGTAATTTGGCAATGCAACTTCTCTGTTTCATAGAATAATGATCTTTCTAAAATTTTTTGAATTTACTGCAGATGTTGAAACATCTGATTGAGTTCAAAACAGGTTAAAATTAAGCCATCCATAATGTTTATCTGTAACTTTCAGATCTGCAGTGTGACTGCATTCAGCAGATGTATCAAGCTGCAACAGCTTTGCAACAGAACTTAGGTTTACTTGTACTGCTTAGGCAGAGAGGAGAGAAAAAGGATCAAAATTCAGAGTATATATAGATGCATAAACATTTCCATTGGGTAAATCTAATGCATTGCATCTTATAACTCACGAGACACCTTGCCATGCTGTTCAGGAAAATTCTTCTTGTTTTCTCTACCTTTTTTTTTCTCCACTTCTCTTTTTCCTTTGGCTTTAATTGCTGTTTTAAGAACACTGACACTGACATATGGCTACAGCCATTAGGAAGAAGTCAATTCTGTGCTTCCACTGGACCAGATTTTATGAAGCAGTAACCAACCCAGTTCATAATACAGATTTAGGAAATTCCTTTTCAGGAGACATAAGTACTTTCAAAATGATCAGTGAAATTCTTTCAGCAGAAATAATTTGAGATCTCTGTCAAGTCAGTTTTATAATGGTGTGTTTCTATGTATGTTTGCTCAATTGTCTTGCTTTACCTAGTTACCAGGTAGTGTCTTCTACTTGCCATTAAAACAACTTCATGACTGAAAACTAAATGATACATCTTTTCATATTTACATCTATAAATTACTTCTTTGTCAATAGGAGTGTAAGCACAGATAAATTTACCTTTGTAAGTTATTTTCAAAATTTTCCAAATACTATAATTTATTCTTTTTCTTCTAGCCTCTTGTGGTCTTTTAGCCTAATTTAGTTTCTTTAAGCATTTCTATTATTTATAGCAAATAACAGAATGTACCATATTTAACAGAGATCTGTAGGCTCTCAGGGTGAACAAAAGAAAGATAAAATATCCCTGGGTTTTTCAACTCTTTTCTGTTGGAATAAAATTTGACTCAGCGTGGAGACAACCTACACACAGCCTTTCTCCACCCGCCAACCAGCGCAATGGAGTTTTCTTTTGACTCAGCTGGATATTGTTGCTGCTTTCAGATACAGAATGATTTTCCTTGATTTTTGTATTGTACTGCTGGATAAAGGGCAGGGAGGGAGAGAAGGCACATACAGTAACTGCATTGTTGTCACCTTTATGGTTTGACCGTGCTCTTGTGGACAAAATTGCCATTTTTGTTTATAACTAAGAAGCAAAGCCAAACACTTTAAGTACATCTAAATAATAATGAGTGGTAAAGGTTTTAGAGTATGAACTTTAAAAAATATGTATCTAAAGCATGATTTCAAACTGATCAGACTGCAAACTGACCTTCACTTCAGAAAAGAAAGAACATATTGTGCTCTACCCTTATGAATTAAGTACTTCAGACTTTATCCCTGATTTCCTGTGCAAATTATATAATCTTTGCAACACTCAGTTTCCTTTATGGTTTATGGGTTTAAGATTCCTTAAGTGCTTTTAGGAATACTGTGCTGTAAGCTGTAGTACCTAAATACAAGTAACTCAATTATTCCATTTTCATTATAATATAATTTTATTTTATACCAGTGTTTATTGTTCTTGTTGCGTGGGCAGCAGGATTGTGAAAAGAAAGGCTACATGTTTGGCCATCAGAATATTCGTGGACAGATACAGTTTCTTCAGGTAGTGAAACAATGATAATTCATTTGTTAATTTTCTCTAGGGATGCATTGACTCTTTCAATCCCCCAAAGGGAGTCCCTGAAATATTAAAGAAGGTACTCTTGTTTTCTTATGGTAGCAGTGGACTCTTCTTGAGACATTACCAGAGACAGTTAATACAGACTTTCTCAAACAAGTCTGTTCTCACGTATCACTACTGTGTCTCTAATTTGTGAACCTTTCCAGCAGAGTTTTTTAAGCATGAGTATGTACCTTCAAATACCAAAAGGAGCACTGATAATATGATATGTTATGGACACGAGTTCCTTTTAGCCCCTAAAAGGGTAGTTTTTGATGTAACACTTTTTTTCAGTGAAAATGAAATTTGCCCATCATTTTTTGTTCTAAAGACAGCACAGGAAATACAACAACTTAATTAGAAATAAAAAGGTTGTTGTTTTAGTGGTGCCATCCTGATGAGTATTTGAGTTTCAAAGAAAAAAAAAATCTACCAGAGAAGAAATTGGCTGTTTGGGTTATTGGCAACAGTTGCATGTCTTTGAATTATTTAATTTCTTTCGTTTACCCAATCCACCTGCAAAAGTGAACAGAAAAGGGAAACATTTCTTGTTTTGTTTTGTTTTGGGTTTTTTTCCTTTGTTGTTTTTTTTTTTTCTTTTTTCTGATCTCTGTGCAGAAAGACCAAGCTTCATGTAATTTCAGTGACTGAAGAGAGAGGAAAAGAAAGCAATTTTTCACCTAAATGTCTCTGTAATGTTAAAGAGAGGAAATAATCCTTCTGATAGGTCTTTGCTGCAAGAAAAAAAAAAAAAAAAAGGAAAACAAACAACACCACAAACCATTACAATTGAGATTTTCACTTAAAACTGCTTCTGGAGTTTATACTTTGTCTTTTACCAGTGACTGTAAGATGCAGCTCAGTCTGGCTTTTCTTGGAAACTCTAAACAAAAATTAACCATATTCAACTTGCCTAAAGAGGTGCAATTTACTTAGCCATTACCTAGGGGAAAAGCTGTTCTTTCATAAAACAAGTGCTTCTCTGAATTTTCATTCTGATCGTGTTGATGGACCCACACAGAATTTTCATATCACAACAGTGGGAATAGTAATTAATTACTTCTACCATACACTAACTATCATATATGTGGCCATTTGGTTGATCCTAAGATACAGTATTTCCATTTCCCTACAATCTTCCACAAGGCAAGCTTGTGTTTGTTGCTGTCCTAAAGGAACCATATTTATACATTCACAATGTTTCTTTCTGTAGTACGACTACCAATTTCTCTCAAATCTTCTAATTAATAATGATATTTAAGTTCTACTCATCCATTTAGATCCATATCTACTTAAAGTTCTTTTCTTCTGTCTCAGGTCTGACAAATGCTGTGTGCCCAAATGCCTATGGTTAATTACATGAGATAGAAATGGGCTGATTGCTAAGAGGTTCCTTTGTCACCTGACTTCAGGGCAAGCAGTTTCTTTCATGATAAATGCATTAAGGATAAAAAGTTTATGACAGTGAGGAGAAATATTTACAGTTATTCCTGTTAGGATTTTGGATTTAACATTCATACAATGGCTGACTTAGTAGTAGCATTCAGCTACACCTTTAATGAAGCTGCTGTAGAATTAGAGCAAACACTGTTTGAAGAACCAAAAAGACAGGGTTTGCTCTGGTAATTTCAAGTGCTGTAAAATTTGTATATATGCTCCAAACTGAATTCTGTTTAATAAAGGTCAATAAGTATACATACTTTATTGTTGTACTTCTGCCCTCCAGTACAAGAGGTTTTAACTATCAAAAGCATCAGAAATTGAGTGATTTTCCCCTTCCTGTAATTCAGATATTCAATAGAAAAAAGAACTTAGAATGTTTAACAGTGAAGGAAATTGAACCATCTTGCTAAAACTTCGCACCTCTTAATAATAATGTCTGAACAAGTATTAAATCCAAATATAGTAGAAAAATTACCTTCATGAGATATTAGTATTCATCAGGCAGTTGTTTTTCAGGCAGTTGCAAGCAAAATTTTTATATAACACATACTCTTTCACAGGCATTCTGTATCTTATAGTACCAGTTGTATTTGTGTTTCATTTTCTGAATTTACATAATACAGTCTGCATAACTAATCAAACAGCAGTTCTGAACTTACATCTTTTAAATTACTTAAATCTCTTTAAACATATGACTTTGATACAGTTTCAAATAAAAGCTACCTACCTACATTAATGCCTTTTTATATGAATTCACAATTTAGTGATAAGTTAAAATTCCCTGACACTAAAAACAGTGCTTTGTATCATGTTGTTTACAACTTTCCTTAGAAGTAATTCCATCTTAGTTGCATTTTTCCCTATAAGAAGTTGCTTGCAGCCTTGAGGAAATCTCTTAGTTTCACTGTGCTTTCACTATATATTAACATGGATAATTTCTCTTAGAACAAGCCACATTATTATTGAGAAAAATACTAAAAAATTTACTTGTATTTCCTTCTATTACTATTGTATATATTTGTAGATGTTCCATGTTGTAACCCTTGCTTTCATAACTCAACCTGAGGCAAAAGAAAGAATGTAATTATTTCCTTGTCACACCATTGTCATCAATCTTGAGTTTTGTGTCAACCTCATGATGGTTTTCACAACTCAGCTCATCAACTTGCTCTCCAAAGTGCCAGATGTACAGTACAGCATAGTTCTGATTCAGCCTACTCCCCTTTCTGTCTTCCACTTTAAATGAGCTTTGATTTCATTGAACAAGCTACATTCATACTTCTGGATGTAGTATAGACATTGGTTTTATAAAACTTTTTAAAATTATTTTAAAAAGTGTAATTAATAACATACAAGCCATTGCAATCACTTGCCTTCCTGCAGTCTGTACACACACCGTAAACCAGTTATGGCATTTTAATACCTGTACTTTAAATTCTTGCAGAAAACAACTGTGATGGCAAGTTACCTAAATTTTACAGAACATATGTTTGCTGATACTGGACTCTGGGTAGCACTGTCCTAGTCATGTCATGGAGTTTTTATGTATACTGTATCCATGAGGGAACATTTCAAAGCATTTGCATACTCTCCACATAATAAACAGCTTAATTCCTCTCAGCACTTGGCCAGATCAGAGCTTTTCTTCTTGTGAGTCTTGAAGTCTGTTCTAGTTCACTTCTTCCTCGTAGCACACTGATGATTCTGCATTAGCTACCTACTTTTCTGTCAGTCTTGCACATTTCTTTTCCGAGCTTGTCTTTTAAACCAAACTGAATTCCAAGCTTCATACATGCGTCTTTGATGCTGTTTGACTCTTTGAAGCCCTTCTCTCCCAAAACCTGCTCCAGTTTCTTTGAAGAAATCAGGGAAACTAATAGTGTCTCTTGACCCATTCTCTAAACTCTCTCATGCCATCTTTAGAACAGGACGTGAAGAGATGTTGGCATCCGAGTCACTTCAAAAGCCACAAAAAACTCCTCACTTAAGTTATGGACATATGGAAAAAGAGAAATACAGCATCAGGGATTAAACTCAACTTCCTTTAGTAGCAGTACACTCTTATACATCTTCTGAGACCACAAAATTTCTCCAAAGGATATCTTATAAGAACATTCCAATGGGTATAAGTTATATTCTCCCTGCATGTATACACACACGCATATTTGTCATTTTTATGTCAGTATGCATGGTCTAAAAATTTAGCAGTGCTGATGAGGCTTGTTTATAAGCCACTAAATCATCTGACCATACATGGTGTAGAAAATGAGTTGAGGAACTAATTTTGTATCTTTTTCCCCTCCTCTGTTTGTATATCCTGAAGAGCAGACTGTGCTGTGAACCCTGTGGAGCTCAGGTCTCAAATATGGGAAAAGTCAAGCCCTTATAGGAAGAGAAGAATTGATTCTATCTTAAGATTTGCTTGGAATCATGTAATTTGTTAGTGGATATTGCTTACTACTTCTTTCTGCTATGTTCCCACCAAGAACAATCATTTCTCCTGAGATTATATCTCTATGGGCTATACCTCTTCTGATATAAATTCTGTCCAGGCAAAGCAATCAGAATCTCAATTATCAATAACTAAGTGTCAAGTGTCTCCTGGCCTCTATGTTATCAGTGCTGCAAAGTCTGGCTTCAATTTAAAAAATGTGGAAAAATACACTAGAGTACTCTGCCTTTTCCCCTCTTATAACAACTGCCATTATATTCTTTTTTTTTT
>VXAU01003336.1:80776-91456 GCA_013399695.1 Formicarius rufipectus
TCCTTCCCTCCTTCCCTCCTTCCCTCCTTCCCTCCCTCCTTCCCTCCCTCCTTCCTTCCCTCTTCAGTGGTACCTAGAAGCTCATCTGTTCTGTTCTCAGTTTGTAACAGTGTTCATCTAGTGCAAATGAAAAAGCTGCTGCATATTTTTTTCCCCTATGAACTGATGACATCTTCCTTAGCAGCAGAAAATCCCTATCCTAAGTTTTCAGTGAATAGACAGAGTGCATGTGCCTTTTTCTTTTCCATAAAACCAGCCTGTCTCCTCATCTTTCACACTAATTTTGTTTGGGATACAAATTAAATGGGACAAAGAAGGAGGGTTCATCTTTTACAAGCCACATATCCACTGTTCCGGAAAATATAAATAGATAACTATTTCATCCTATTTTTTTTTCTGTTCTACAGTAATCTATTCATTTATTCCAAATATTTGGTTTGGTTCTATTATCACTTAGTTTTTGAGCGGGTGCAGTTGGAGTTGGGATCTTTCCTTCAGTAGCTTCTGATAACTTACTAAAGCTCTGGCATGTTGTCTTTTTTCCTGTCTCACTCAGTGTTCCTCCTCTATGCCATCCCTTGCTTTCATTCTGTTTTCCTGAAGTTCTTTGTCTGAGAATAGTCATAGAAGTAGAAATATATGCTATTTTTATCAGCATGCTTGACTATTTTGTTAAACTTCAGAAGAACAGATGAGGTTTGTGTTTGCTGTCCTGAAATATGGGGTATTTATATTCATACAGTAGAGACCTGTTCCAAAGGCTGAGTTGTTTAGAAAGTGTCTAAAAGAGCAAAGAACTAAAATGTAGTCATATGTGTCCCTCTCTTGCTATTTTGCTTAAAGATATTCCTTCAAATAACAATAGAACTTTTTGCTGTTACTGCTTTTAGACATAAAAATTCACATAAAGGGCAATGTGGGATCATTTTGAGGCAGTCAAGTTGAAATCAGAGAGAATTTTGAACAAGCTGGCAATCCTTGTGTCTGACTGAAATCTAAATCCCTGGTCTGAATAATTTTTGATAAAGAAGTATTTAAGGCTTTTCTTGATTGAGAGTGTTATACTAAAGGTTTCTTGTAATTTGAATGAGAAAATATCTGTAGCTCAGTAAATATTTGATAGTACTTCTTCCCTCTCTCCTCCCTGCTATCTCCCCTCTCCCTCCAAAATTACATAGGTTGAAAGTGAATTTAAGCATTTTGTGATCTTGCAGGTGGTATGGTACACAGGACATAAAAAGAGATAAAGCAGTGATTTTACTACATGTATTTCTACCTTAGCAGCCAAATTACTACATTTCATTCAATACGGTTTGGTGCAAAATTGTTCTTCCCTACTGTGGGGAGACCTAGATCTGAGTTGGTGGAAGGTCTGAACTGGCTTTCCAAATTACAGAGAAACCTTGCCTCCAGGTGAGTATTAGTGACATAATTTCCAGTGCATTCTGGGGAAGCTCCAGAATGTAGCTTTTTATACAAGACATAAGTTGTGAATTAGTGGAATGTCAGTTTTCCAGGCTTTCATCGTTGAGGTAATTTTAAAAATATGACAATTGTTAGACATCAGATTTGGCTTTTAATAGTAGAAATTTTGGGCCTGTTTTTTCTGCCTCCTACATGTCATCTCTGCATTCCTGTAAATGTTTGTGCATTGCCTTCATTTGGGAACAAATGCAAGTCTGCGGTATTTAGCCATGAGTGTGATTTTTCCAGCATAGATTTGTATTACAATCTATTAAACATTCCTTCATATTTTTAAATATGTTTTCTTTTTGGCTGTGCTAACTTAGTGTCAAATATTTTAGAGACAAGACTGAGTCACATTTTTGCCTGGATTTTCTTTCCTCCAAGTTTCCATCCTTGTTGTAAGTGGAAGTATGACCACATATTAATATGTTATTTAATGGGTTATTATCATTGAACGAGGTACCTAGTAAAGAAATACATTTCATTTTATTATCACATCTTAATGGGACTTAGAATAGTTGTACACTGCTCTACAATTATTGAGAAGAACCCACAAAAGAATCCAATGTGGTATTTGGGCTGTGAGCTAACATTTCAACATCCACCATTAGCTCAGCAGAAGCAATGTTTTACATTTATGATAATTTTTGAAATATTAAATGAAATTTTCCAGTTTACTGATTAAAACCCCCCAAAATAGTATGCTCAAAAATATTTTTTTTCCCTATTTCACACATGTTAATTCTCCTGCATTATCTTGAGAGGGAACACTTACTTCAGAGAAGCAGACCAGCTGCAAGTCATTTCATTGTGAAAGCACATAAAAATCGTTACTGTTTTTCAGCTGATTGCTTACTCCAGTGCTGAAGCTTTTTCTTCATCATGAGCTGGGAATTGTGTCACTGTCAGTGGTAATAATAAAAATAGTAGCCAATGGATTTAGATTTACATCATGTATTTTAAAAGAAGATTTTTTTTGTGGGTTTTTTACAGGTCTGTTTCATGAGTACCATTTTTTAAAAATCAGAGCAGTTTGTTCAGATATCCAGCCTGAGAAAAATTGTCTCACTACAAACTAAAAGAAAATTCAGGTAGATCAAATAGAGCAAACTGTCTGCTGGACTTTACTTTGATGTCAGTATTCATTCCAAAGGAAAAGATTAAATACATGCCTCACCGAGGACACTTGCACAGCTCCTAGTCTTTTCAGATGTTAACAGTTTATTTCAGATAATCAAATCCCCAAATTTAGAAGTGAAAGCTGAAAAGAATCTATTCACAAAATTTAGTGTTCTTGCTTATATGTGGAAAGCAGCTGGCCAGCTTTGCTTTCTTATTTGTGAGTTTCAGCTTCAGTCTTGCATGGTGCAGGAACTTCACACAGGAGTACACACCTTCGTGTGGTTGTGTGTACTTTGTGTGCATCTGCATACACTGTTATACGTGGATCTGCACAGTCAGGGAAATGCACTCCATCGAGGGAAATTCTGTTACCTCTGTGAAACCACCTTCTCTATCTTCAGACTAAGGAAATACATTTTCTTGGCATTTGCTCAGGGCAGCAGTTGTGATGTGGAGGTTCTTCAGAAAGGCTACTTTTCTCAAGCAGTAGAATTGTTCAAATCCCTTCACTGTTACAGTGAAATCAGTAGGATGCCAACTGCAATGGAGTCTTAAGGGAAAGAAGGCCACCTCAGAGGTAATGTGGATCCCTGACCTTTTACAAAATAGCATATCCATGAGCCTTTTGTATCTCAGAAGAAAAGATTAACTGAGCTCTCATGGGATATTTTGAACCACGAAAAATTAAATAGCAGAAATATTCCTTTCACTGTTTCCAAAAGTCATTCACTAGTTCTGACCTGGTTTAGTTTTGATAGCTTAGCTTCTCATGGGCAGCAATGCATCTTCCCTGGAGTTTAATTTTACTTGACAAGTGGGTATCTTAATATTTCTTAATTAACAGTTCATTTTCTCACCAAAACTGCTGAGCTCACAAATGAGTGGCTAGTATGTCCCCCAAGTTGTGACATACATAATTGTTGCACCTGTTACAGTGTCTTGGGGCCCTGCAATGTTCATGGGATTTAGGTCATTCTGAAGCTCAATATATTAGTGCTTTATTTTTTCTGTGCTTAATAAATTTTTAGCCTTGGTGTTCCATAAGACATTCGTCTGTATCTCAGTTGTCATAGGCCAGTATAAATTTACTGATAGAACCGAATTTTTACAAGGGTAAAGAAGTCAATTAATTGTTATTCAACTCTTTGACAGTTTTGAAGATGTCCTTCTTTATTAATGCCAAGTTCCTCAATAAAATCAATGTATTTTCATAGATACTGAAAATGTATGTATTCTTTTTACATGATTGTGTATGCAAGATTTCTCTTTTCAGTTGTAAAAATGTAGTTATAGGAATGCAATTATATAATCTCAAATTATGCAGTAATACTTATTTTCTGATGATCCAAAATAAACATTGTAAATGAATGAAGGCCTTAGCTGAATTTGAAAAGGAGGCATTAGTTAGGATATGTAGAAGGAATAAATGAAGGCTCCCAAGTCAATTTTAGTGGCAGCCTATAATGTAGTTAACCATCAACCAGGACAGTATAGAATCCCTCTATTAACTGCCATGGTTTTAATTAACTGCATTTAGGAGCATCTAGGAATAGTAAAAAAAAAAAATCTTGGGAGAAAGGAGTTAAATTTGTTTGATTCATGCTGCTTTATGGCACAGGTATGGGGTTTGGTTATGTTCCACCTTTTGTGCTTGCTGAATGATGCCTCCATCTTTGATCTGACACATACTTTGTATATGGGTGTACCTATAGTAGCTCCCCTAGCTCATTTTTCTGGAAGATATCTATTCTACAGTCCAGAGTTGCCTGATACAGCTAAGAAAAGGATGGGAACAAATTTATACTCATTACCACAAAGACCCAGTAGTTTCAGAAAATGAAGCAAAAGACTATAAGGTTATAAGTTGCTCTAAATGCTTATGGCTGCAATACCTATTCACTGCTATCAGTGCAATCACTGTTATAAGACAGTGAGATGCATATCATTAAATTTGAGAAGTGTGTGACTCAAAATTTGTGACTCACAAAGCATTTCTAAGAAATAAACCACAGTAAAAGAAAGAAGACATGGTACCAGCATCTCTGAGGTTCACAACAGATACATGATGAAACAGCTGTCATTTCAAAAATAAAAATTTCTTAAGGTTTTTTTTAAATAGATTTTTCATTGATGAAAACGGAATTCTTGAAACTGCAGGCAATAGGATGCCTTAGGCAGCCACGCTTATCAAAATATGGTGCATGGAGTGACTTTTACTACTCCTGCTATTTAAAGTCCTATTTTCATCAGCTTATTAGCTACTAGTGATCCCTAAGGAATAATACAATTAAAACTTAATCATACCAAAAGCAAAGGTTCTTCTGATTCAGCGAACTTGTAATCTTGTATGTTTAGTAGTTTTCTTGTAAATGTCTTAGTACTGAGAATGTAAGATGCATCAATTAGCTTCAGTTTGCAATAATGCTGCTCCTCCAAACTCGGATGGCAGATATTGTCTGCATCTGTGGATGCTAAGGAATTTTGACTGGCAGCATTACTTAATTTTTTTAATTTATTTTTATATTAGAGCAGTACCTTTATTTCCTTTAACAGTCATATTGCAAAACCACCCCATACACAGTTCTGTCCTCCACAGAAGATTCAGACAGTTAAGAAGTAAGTGTGAAGAGTACAAACAGCTTTAAAAGACTGAATGTGCATACAGTTCTGAAAGTAACTTATTTTTGTGGCTAGCTTTTTCCTCAACAGAAAGCCAAGTGAAAATCATTTGAAACAGATCTTTTTAGAGTTTTAATCTCTGGGTGAATTCCAGTACAGTCAAAAATATTTATTTTGAAGAAAATAGATTTTTCATTTAAAAATATGAAAGTGAAATATTTCTAATGAAAAGAATTCATAGTTCAGTCAGTTCAATAAGAGTGCTTTTGTTAATGTTTTTATGCTGGTTTTGTCCCTAAAGAGAACTTGGGGCAAAGCCTACTTCTGCTATTGTTTTGATAACACAGTAGATTAAAACCCAAAACATGCATACAGTGTTTAACATATAATGAATAACTCCATGTTTCAGTTCTCAGGTGAAATCCAGAAAAGTAATGGAACCAGTGACACTATTCTAATCTGAATCTTTGAAATTCAGATTTATTGCATTAGATTAATTACCTACTTGTCACTTATGACTACTTAATTTCAGAAAGTAAGAGATTTAAAACTTAAGAAAGTTATTTCACTTATTGTGAAAAGTCCTTGTTTCAAAAACAGAAACTTTTTTTACAATAATTGACAACTTTGTCATTAACCAGAATATGAATATATTTGATGCCTTAATTTACTTAATTTATGACTTTTTCTGAAATTCTGGTCTGTTGATTTCACGTTACTCAGGTTTCTATGTTCATTCTCAATAGAGAGCAAGAGCAATCATAGTTAGAACCAAAATATCTATTTTACAAAGACATTTTTCAAGATAAAATTCTGACAATCTCTGCTTTCAAGGTACAAAAGATCTGTGCCAGTTCACACGACCAAAATTCCAGGAGTAGAGTTTCATCTTGTTCACCAAGGGAGCCATTAGCTTTTTAAAAAAAGTAAATTTTTCGAAATAATTAGGGAAAATAGTAGTTCAAAGAGAAAGAATATTATTATTTTTCATAGTGGGAGTTTAGAATAGCATCCTTACTAGCCACTCTCTAGGAAAAAATACAATTAAAAGACTCAGAGAGAGTCTTTTACCTTTAGTAATTTTAATCAGTGATACATTTCCATAAACACATTTTTTCTGTAAACAATTTGCAAGGGGATGTATTTCATGCTGTTTTAACATGCTGAGACCAACTTTATTCTGATACATGCAGGTCTTTTAAAACAACTGAAATAGGACCCATTCTGTGCTTGCTGGAGGGCATCATGTCATGAAGATTATAAAACTATAAACTGCATTCTCCCTATGACTGGCCTTGAGACATCTAAAATTACTTATTATTAAAGAGTTTGCAAATAACCCTTTCAAATCTTTCATCTCATTAAAGCTGTGAATTGTTGGTTACCATACAAGCTATATGAATTTATCTGATCTTAAATACCTGTCTGAATTTTTTCCACTGGTATGACAACACATATCTTGTAACTGGATTGAAATTTAAATTTAAAATAGCTTTGCCAGTCTGTGTGTGGTCTAGTCTTAAATTTCAGGTGTGTGATCATAGAGATCATGATGTCGGAGGTGTTCTGACATACATGAAAATTTGTTTTTCCTCACCTAATCATTAGGCTCATTCTTCCCAGTTAAAAGAGAATGGAAGGAATGTTCTATAGAAAGACCTTTCTATCAAGATTTATCTGATCTGCATCAGAGGTATTCATAACTGTCCATCAAGGTATTCAGTAACACTGTTTCCTCGCAAGGCCTTTTAATAGGCAGGAAAACAGGATGAACTTTTAAAAAAAGTTCAGGGAAATTGTGTTCTTTCATTCAAGAAAGTGTGTCTGTATGAAGAATTTCAGCTCTAGTAATGATAGAAAAGAGTTCTTTTGAACTGAAATGGAATTACCACGTCCTTTCATCATTTAGGCCTACAAGTCTGTGTCCAAAATAATATTTCTGCAATGTCTGTTAAGTGATACACCGCCTAAAATAGTATCTACAAAACAGATGCACTTTCACAAATTTAAACACAACTAATTTCATATTATTGTTGTTCAACTGAGCCTGCTTTTTTATAGTCTTTGACTAAATCCTGAAGCACTGCTTTATTGTAACAGGTCTCACGTAGGTTATGCTCTGGCACTCAGAAACAGTTTGTACCACCTTGACTCATAGGCAAAGAGAGTAAGAAGTTGCTAAATCAATCTGATGACTTAAGATTTCCAAGACTTCTTCCCGATGCAAAGAACAATCCAGTTTTGTAATAGTATCAACATTTTTCTCTTCTCTGTGTATCACATGGGCACCAGGGGAGAAATCCAGAGACTACTACTAATAATAGATAAATTAATTGATAGCCTAAGTGCACTGAGCAACAGTATCCTTTCCATAAAACAAACAAACAAAGACCCAACAACAGCAATAATGAAAAACGCCTTGTGAGGAATGCTATCTCCTGGGCTACACTAACTTGCAGGATAAGTGAAATCAGGTATAATTGTTACTGATTGCTCCTTTACCAAGAACTTCCAAGCGCTCTTCTTACTTAAAGACTTTTTAACAAGATTACATCTTTCTTTTCTGTATCCCATTTGTATTGGATTTTAAGTACCTGCAACTTCTAATTACTAGCATTTATGTCTCTTAGTTTATTTTTACTCTCTTCTTTGGCGTGAACTTATTTAGACTTGTGATTATGTCCTGTTGGTTATAATGTCTTGCTGTTTTTCTGGCTTTCACTAAACTAACTAACAGCACAATGTTTTATCTGTCTCATCCGGTGTCTATCAAAGGGCCATAGATGAGGCAGAATAATTCCTGCTTTTCCCATCAAATCCATGACTTTCAACAACTGAATATCCCTTCATTTTCTCATAGTTTATCACACATCATGTCTCATATACATACACATACATCATCGTCATGGCTAGACTTCACAAATGAAGATTTGAGAGGATTTTGCCCATGCTTGCTGCAACACACACGTACATATATATATGTAAAGGATATTCATATATTCATATAAAGGATATTCAGGAGAATGTCTGGTTTTATAGCAAGTGGGACCACAAAATGCTTACAAAGAGAAGAAACAAAAATAAAGGAGCTTTTTAAAATAGCAACTTTCAATTTCCATACTTTTTGTATAGCCATCTATACAAATGTCCACAGATCATAGAAAATTAAAATTCCTTTAGTTGTTGATCTAATTATTCTGTGAGTCATCTTGATAGAAATTCTTTATTTCACAGGCTTATCCTGTGACAAAATGTTACAATCTACACAATTTGTACTAGGAAGGTTTTTTTAAAATTATTTTACTTCTTAATTCTTACAAGATTGCAATTATATTTTATACCTAATTTTACTTTTTTGCCTAGAATTCTGTCATGACTACATCGAAAATTAATATGTGAGTTTTAATACAATAGCATTGCATACATTTTAGGCAATGCAAGAATAAATTAGAGAACAATATTTAAGACAAAGGAAAATCCAGAAATATTATAATGTAATACTGTTTTTCCACTTACATTTTCATGTCAATATGCACAAATGTATAATGTATACAAGGACAGAAGTGAGGGGTATTTCTATTAATTTATTTTGGTCTCTTGCCATGTTTGGTCAACAGCATAAAAAATTCACTAAATAGCAGCAAGAAAGAAATTTTTGCATGACTTTTTACTGAATTATTGACTTGGTCATTGTTGAGGAACTGACTAGGCTCCACTAGGACACTATTTCACTTCAAAACGCCCTGATTGGGATGATTTCTTTTGTTACACTACTAGATGTGACCTTGTGTCCCAGCAGACTGTTATGTTCTATGTGACTGACTTCCTCCTCTCCCTTTGTGCACGTGTGCATAGTTAGTGATTCTGTCTATTAGCCCAACCAAGTAAACATTGTTTGCCTTTTGGGAGCAGAAATATGACACTGGCAGTGGTCTGCAGTTGCTCCCTGTCACTGTCTTTTTGGGGTCATTTTTTTTCCTGTTTTGATTCCTAAAGTTTCTTTTCTTTTACAAAAGAAAGCATTTTTTGACTGGAATAAGGTGTAGTAAGGCAAGAGTTATACATATTTTTAAAGATCTATTTTACTTAGGATCAAACTTATAACAAATGGATTTTTTTTATAAGAATGTTTTTATATTGTCAGCTAATTTGTTACATTTTCACATTCAGTAAACATGCTGGCAGAAGAACTTTGACTATCTTTTTCTGTATGTGAGTAGTACGTTTCCTTACTAACTACAGGGATACCATGAGTTTTCTTTGAACCTCAGGTATCTACTTCCTGACAATGAATTTTCCCACCTGCCATGACTTTTTGGGTTGCTGTAAAACTCTTATCCTGGTGATCTTAGCTCTACAGAAACACATGTGGCTGCTCTGGTTACTTCTGAATTTCATGGAAGTGTATTTTGGATTCAAATGTGTGCTAAAACTGTTACTGTTCTGCAGTCTGTTAGGTGGGAAATACAGAAAGATAAAATTTATTCCTGAGCTTGACAATAAACATTCTTCTTTAGCCTTAATTAACCTAAAATGTCCTATTATCTTAAGCATGGATGCTTTGCCCAAGGTATTTCTTCCTCTTACTCCTCCACCTCTGTTTACCACCACCTTCCAATGGAAGATAAGAGCACAAAGGGCTAAAGATAAGACCCTTTTCTGCTGTTTTAATGCACCAGTATTATTTATTCCCCTAATGAAAACATGTCTTCTCATTGTCCATGTTTTCATATCTGGCACTAGTTTTGTGGAGATGAATGAAATTATTTCATTCATTTCTACCACTCTCCTTAATATCTGGTAATCAATATTTCATTTGAATATCTAAATTTCTCCCTCTCCTCCTTATTGTCAGGCTGCTTGTATTCTAGAGGCTCCCGAATCTAGTCTTTATACTAGATTCATAGTAAATGTCATTCCAAAAGCATAATTTAAAGGCAAAATAATATTTACAAATAGGGAAGGTAGAAATGTTTTGCCTAATGAGAGCTTTTTCCCCCTGCACTCTTGATTTTCCTATTCTGTTTTCAGATACTGTGCTCCAACACCTTCATAAATCTTTTCCCTGAATTCTAAATCACTCACTATACCATAATTTTCTGTCATTTGATACAAGGTCATTTTCTGTGGTCATTATCTGTCCAACTTTTCTTCTGCCATTCAATATTCATTTTTAAAAGGTAATCTTTTACCCAGTAGCTCTCATGTGTGTTTGTTAATATATCTCATTTCTGTAAATCAGTTCAATTCATTAATAATTACATTATTGCTCATGAAGTGAAAGCTTCTTTATTGCTATCCTACTGTTTATAAATTTGAGAAGGCCACCAAGGATTAAAACATAATCGTTCTACAATGCAATGCAATCCTACTATTTAAAATGGTAGTGTTCAGAAAACACAGAACAGTCATAAAAATAGATCTTTTTTTAAACATGCGTGTCTACTTTTGATAAACTTTATGATAATTAAT